>LR749697.1:2037291-2094190 GCA_902729485.2 Mus minutoides | reverse complement strand
ACACACACACACACACACACACACACACACACACACACACACGGAGACTCACATGCAAAGAGGAGACTATGAGAACATACAGAGATACTATGAGATCTGAGCAGACACAAATGTGTACACACACAAAGGTTCACATACATGGGATATATATATATATATATATATATATATATATATATATATATATATATCCTGTGACTCATACTAAATCACAGAGAGCATGTGCACATGGGAAATATACAAGCACATGCAAACACACACACACACACACACACACAGACACACACACACACACACCTGTGTACTCCAGCACAGTTCTGGAAATTAATTCTGTACACACCCTGCGTGCCCCCACCCCCCCAGCTTCCCTGGCCCAGCCCCAAGTACAAGTAAAACACTCCCTGGGCGGCCTCCAGGCTCCAGGCCAGGAGAGAGGCCAAACAGGCCAGGCTGGCTGCTCTAGTGTCCCTGGTGGGAGGAGAGGCAACCTGCAGCTCCTCACGTCAAAGCCCTCACATCTGCTTTAGGGCCTTAGGAACTCTTCCTTGTGGTGAAAACAGAAAGAGGCTCATGGGAAGTCTTCCTGACCTGGACAAGGCCCCTGGGTGCTGAGGCCCCCACCCTGCCTTGGGCCCTGTGACAGGGAAAGCCCCCTTAAGATGTATCTTTAGATCTGTGACCCCAGGCTGGAGTGATGGCTCAGAGGTTAAGAGTACTGACTGCTCTTCCAGAGGTCCTGAGTTCAGATCCCAGCAACCACATGGTGGCTCACAACCATCCGTAATGGGATCCAAAGTCCTCTTCTGGTGTGTCTGACAGCTACAGTGTACTCATGTCAATCAAACAAACAAACAAACAAACAAACAAACAAACAGATAAATGGATCTGAGACCTCATGCACCTTCCAGGGAAGTTGAGCCCAAGCATGCCAGTGTTGGTGGCTGCCTCTTGAGGTTCCTTAAGAGTGGATCACTCCAGGCCCCAAGTGGAGGGGACCTCTGCAAGAAGGATGCTAGGAATTGTTGCTGTCAGGGATAAGGTATGGGTTCCCATCCACCGAGGCTGCCTCTACTAATGCCCCTCCCTGGGGTCTCTGACACAGAGATAAGTCCTTGCCCTGGTACGAGGGCCAGCAAAGGTCTTGGCCACAGACTCTACTCAGGCTAACCCCAGCCATGGACTGAGGAGGGAGTAAAATCAGAGGTGACTCTGACTCCCACCCCATCCCACCCAGGATAGACCTTGGAACCTGGCTGGCCAACTGGAAGGATGTAATCCTCCTGTTGCAGCTCTCCCTGACTCTTACCCACGCCCAGCTCCCTTGGAACAGTCAGGAACAGAATACAACAAGGTGAGTGTTTCCCAGCGAACCAGCACCCAGTGAACCAGCACCCAGTGAATCAGCATCCAGTGAACCAGCATCCAGTGAACCAGCACCCAGTGAACCAGCATCCAGTGAACCAGCATCCAGTGAACCAGCATCCAGTGAACCAGCATCCAGTGAACCAGCACCCAGTGAACCAGCATCCAGTGAACCAGCACCCAGTGAACCAGCAACCAGTGAACCAGCACCCAGTGAACCAGCATCCAGTGAACCAGCACCCAGTGAACCAGCATCCAGTGAACCAGCACCCAGTGAACCAGCACCCAGTGAACCAGCACCCAGTGAACCAGCATCCAGTAAACTAGCATCCAGTGGAATCCCCAACCTCTTTTTGGACTCCACCTCTGGAGGATCAGAACCCACAGCTTCCCTCCAACATACACACACACACACACACACACACACACACACACACACACACACACAGAGTGAGAATTCCCAGCATGCCTCCTGTAGAGGTAACTCCAAGCTCTGTCTGCTAGGGAGCTGGAAAGACGCGTTATTAAAAGGTCTCAAGTACAGGGGAAGGAGGAATATAAACTGCCTGCCCAAGATCATGAATCCTGGAAGCTTTCTGCCAGGGAGAGCACAGATTTAGAGTCCATGTCCTCCCCACATTCTTGTGTCCAAGTTTACAAGGGAGGAATTTTTCAGAAAAGGTCACCATTGCCTAGAGGCAGGCAGCCAGGGAGATGGCCAACCTCCAGAGTCCCTGGGGAGGGTATCACAGGTAGCATGAGATAGCCTGCACCCAGCCTTCCCCACTTCGTGCTTTTCTAACCAGTGATTCCCATCTGTGGTCTGCGAGTTCCACCTTGCTCTTGACATAAGGTTTCCCCTGCCTAGCGTCCGAAGTCCAGGTCCATCTCTAGGAGAGGCACTGAAAACTGAGGGCCAGGTTGTTGGCCAGCAAGAGCCTGTGCTGGTGCCTCCCAAACCCAGACACCCAGCAGGGTGTGAGAGGCGCAGGGTCTCGTGGCTCAGTGAATGAGCAGGCCATGCCAGAACTGCTCCAGAGTGGCCCCATGTGGTTCCTCTGAGTACTGCAGGTTTTTCCTAAGCCTGCCTTCCCCTACAAGGAGCAAGCAATAAAGATGTTAATGATGGCCAGCAGGAAAGGATTCCCAGACTCTGCGCCACGCTCCACCCCATTCATGACCACACCTAACAGGCTCCACCAGTCCAGAGAAGAGAGTCCTGTTAGCCACCCTTCCTTTTGAATGAGGAAACTGAAGTTCAAACTGCAAAGCCAGCTGACAGTGACAGGTAAGGTCAGGATTTGACCTCTGCTGGACTGAGAACCCGACCCCTTGCAGGGTTCATGAGGTCGAGGCAGAGCACCAACCCTCCAGGAGCTGGCCGAGGGTCCCCCTGTCCCTCTCTCTCTCCGTCCTTTAGGTTCTAGCACAGAGCTCTGACTCAGGCCTGCAGTGACCAGCCACCAGGTATGAAGGTCCATGAGTGAGTCCTAATTCCATCACGACCATGACCTTGACTTTTCCATGTCTTGTCCCCTGGGGGTACTTAAGGCTGGAAGGAGGTGAAGGCCCAGGTTCGGTCATTACCAGTCCAAGCCACCCAATGCTAACACAGGCAAACGGACATTTTTGAAAGAAGCCAATCCTCCATAGGCCAAGTTGTGCCCTTACAGCCCAGAGGCACAATGACCCTTGACCCTTCTGGGTGGGTGCTAAGGGGGAGCTCTCCTGTAAGGTCAGGCCCACACGCATAGGGAAGATGGCTGGTGAGCTTCAGGGGTGCCTTGGGCTGGGGTGGAGGTGGAGTCAGAGCAGGGCAGAAGCAGGGCAGGGCTGAGGACCACACGGGAGACAGTGTCCTGCCAAGTGGCTATGAAAAAGGGCTGCTAGGGGCACTGACAAGTCAGGGATGGCTTTGCCTGTAAAACACAGGCCAAGCCTGGCTAGCCCACCAGAGAGAGACAGGAGAGAGTACAACAGGAACCCAGCCTGTAGTTCCAGAGGCATCCCCAAGCGCCTGTCCAGTAGCTGTGACCAAAGTACTTATACAAGACAACCTGGGCTGGGGCAGGGACAGGCCAGAAACCCAGGCGCAAGCTCCCCTGTGGCCAGCTGTACAGCTGTACACCCCAGGCCCCAGCTGTGCAGACCTCCTTCCCTAAGCTTTGATATCATCCATTCCTTAGGAAATTCAAGAGTTGCTCAAGACAAGGGAGACAATGTATCCTGAAGGTTATCACAGTGCTACCCCTCCCCTGGTGTGGAGAGGGGCATTGCTGAGGAAGAGAAGTTTCTTTCTGACTCAGACTCCCAGTGGGGAAAGAGGAGCTGGGACCATGACCCCTGGACTGGCCCCAGAGCACACAGCCTCCCAGGGCTCCTTCTACCTTAAGGTCTGACATTCCCCTGACCTTAGGGCCACTAAGAGCCTCCTCTAAGTCATTGTGTACAACACAGTGCCCACAGGGCAGGCATGAGGCAGTTATGGGTGCCCAGGTCTACCACACACACACACACACACACACATACCCCTCAAATCAAGCTCTCAATGCCAGGACCCCTCCTGCAATGCCAGAGCCACATGGCACCCCGCTGCAGAGTCTAAGCATAGGAAACTGGTTTCTGCTAGAGGCCGTCTGGCGTCTCCAGGACCATCTGTAAGCAGGCAGCGTCTAGAGCTGTCCCAGCCCCCTGGGATCAGCCTTATCATCCCACCCTGCACCTAGAAGAAAGGGAAGGGTCGGGGCCTGGGCGGCCGTACGTTCATGCAGTCAACACACATTTATTGGGCATCGACTCTGTTCCAGCCCTAGTTAGCAACAGGGGCCTCAGAGGCAAAGTGCACACAGACCCTGCCCTTTGGCCCTCACAGCCTGGCAGGGCAACTGGTCACATGAGCAGACATTCACAATACAGTGTGGTCAGTGTGTTAGAGGTAGGAGCACAGAGGAGAGACCCTGGCCTGGCCATGAGGAGCAAGGAGGGCTTCCTGGGGAACGTGTCAGTTGAAGAGTTTAGGGAGTGAGCAAGAGTTAGGGTGTCTCTTTTGAGGGTGTGGCCAGTGCAGAAGTTCGAAGGTTTGGGAGAGATGATGGTAGTGGTGGTGACAGCTGGGAGTCAGGCAGGGCCCACCAGAAAGAGCTGAGAAGCCAGCGATGCCGGGAAGCACTGAGGGGTGAAGCAGGTGAGGGGACAGGGCTCGCCAGGAGCCATCGTGGAAGGTGGCAGAAGGGTCGGGGTGCTGGTGGGTGGCCATGGGCAGTAATGGGGGCCAATGAGGCCCTGGTCCAAGGAATCTGACCCTACCCAAGGCTCAGCAGGGTGGGGGTGGGGGTGCAGGCTGCCAGCCCCGGGGCCTCAGGGTGCACAGCACGGGGTCCAATGGCTTGAGCGTAGCCTGCTCTTGCAGCCCAAAGCGCTGCCCAGGCACCAGCTGGAACTCGATCCTCTGAAGCAGCTTGGCCATGACAACTTTCACCTCCATCTGTGGGGGAGGAGCATGCGGGGAAGAAGGGGAGAGAAAGGGGAGGGGGCGCAGTGAAGACATGATGGAGGGAGGGACACAGGGAGAGAGAAGTGGTGGAGAGGCACAGATGCAGACTCTTCATTCTTGTTCTCCTGTCAGGCATGCCCAGCCCCCACCTCCACCCTCCCAGGCACCCCAGCCTGGCCCCCACCCTGTAGTCATTTCTTGGAAGCCCAAAGCAATACAGCCCCTACCTGAGCAAACTGTTGACCGATGCAGGACCGGTGGCCCAGGGAAAAGGGAAAGTAAGTGAATCGTGGCCTGCAAGAGAGAGGTCCGTCAGGGTCAGTACAAGGAAAGGGGTGTCCACACCACTGTCCCCTCCCATGACCAGCCTGGGCCCAGGGGCAGAGCCATCCTCAGAGAACTGCTGAGCTCTGCCCCTCGGGCAGGTGAGCCGGTTAGTGTTGATCATAAACTTGGCAGCATATAGAAGCCGGGAGGAGGCGTGCCTGGAAACCATTATCTTGATCACAGTAGTGAGTAGGAAGCCCCACCCACCTTGAGTGTCCCGATCTCTGGGCAGGGTATCTTGGGTGATGCCCTGGGTAAGATGGAGAGGTGAGGTAAGGACTGGCATAGCCATGCCCTGTCCTCTCTGCCTCTACTTCTGTGACTTCACCAGGGACAGACTGCATCCTTAAACTGTGAGCTAAGTCAAGCCCCACCCCCTCCTCGACAAAGCCAACATTGTCAGAGTTTTTATCCCAGCAACAGAAAAGGAACTTAAGAGAGCAAGTGAGCCGGGTGGTGGTGGCGGCGGCGCACGCCTTTAATCCCAGCACTTGGGAGGCAGAGGCAGGCGGATTTCTGAGTTTGAGGTCAGCCTGGTCTACAAAGTGAGTTCCAGTACAGGCAGGGCTACACAGAGAAACCCTGTCTTGAAAAAACAAAAAGCCAAAAGAGAGCAAATGAGCTGCTGGCTCTGAACTGTGATGGCGGCCACACACCCCTCCCGGGACTCTAGAGGGCCTGTGGGTGCGGGTAGCTCAGTCAGAGGCCTCCATGATGATGCTTCACCCACAGGCCCTGTCATAGCAGCTCAAGGAGGGACTTACTTGGGCGCTCCAGGGCCGAAGCGGTCAGGGTTGAAAGTCAATGGGTCTTCAAAGTAGGTATCCATTCTCCCCATGACGTAGGTGCTGAACTGCCGGGCAAAGGAGCTGCTGTCTCTGGTTCCCTGGCTGTTCCCCTTGCACCTCCCAACCCACTGCAGCCCCCCAGGGGTAACCTGGAACACAGCACCTTTCTACCTATTAGTTAGGTGTGGCATTCCACAGCCCCCTGGAAAACCTCAAAGAGGAAGAGAGGGGACACTATGCTATGTCCACTGCCATCAGCCTGTGCCATGCTGCGCCATCCTCTGCCTGCACAGCCCTGTAGCAGCCACAGTGACCCTTGCTTTACAGATGAGACAACAGGGCTCGGAAACTTACCTGAAGTCACCCAGCAACTAAGTGGCCACAGACTGAGGCCTGGTGCTGGGAGGTACCTTCCTCCTGATGGCTGGAGGCTGGCCCCTCCTTCACCTCAGGTTCACTTCAGCCTTCAGGGCAGAAGCTGGGGAAGTTGTGGCCCCACCCCTTCACCTGAACCCAAGGCTCCTCCTGAGCGAGCTGCTACACCTCCTATGCCCTGGGTCTTCAATGCCTATGTCCCCAGCCCTGGGAAAGCAACATGGCCCCTAATTGGGCTATGGGCACTGGCCATGCTGGGCCTGCCCACCTCACATCCCTGTGAGAGCAGCAGCCAGGAGCTGAGCTGTGAACACAAGTTGGGACCCTGGGCATGGGTGAGGAGCCAGTGGATCTACCATGAACTGAGGTCTTTGCTGAGCACTGTCCCATGCACACGAATAGACTGACTTTGGTTCCCATCACCTACTATTGTGCAGGGGTGAGCCAGGCGCACAGGAACCTGAGGCTGGGGCAGGGGTCACCAGGGAGCTTTGCCTATGGCTATGCGCTGTCCACTTGGGCTCCGCCCAAATCCACATACAGAGGCAAGGCAGTGGCAGTACTAAACTGAGGACATTGATTACGCCTGGTGGGGTGTGGGTGGGGTTTGACGGGCATGCAGAGACAAGTGAGGAGTCTCTGAGGCCAACGAGCCCAGTGAGTGGGTGAGTGACCCGCACACAGTGCAGTTGGATGTAACAGGTCCAGGGCAGACGGAGGAAGGGTGGCAAGGAGGGAGGAGAGCTAAGAAAACTCAGGCGGGGGCAAAGACTGGGATGATGGTTAAAGCGCTGCTATAGAAGCATGAGGACCAGAGTTCAGAGCCTCCAAAGCCCACTTAGAATGCCTGGTGAGCATGGCTCCCCTGCTACAACTCCAGACTCAGGAGGCAGAGACAAACCCCCAGATCAGAGAGACCAGCCATATCTGCAAGCTTTGGGTTTGCTTGAAGATTGACTCATTGGAGTCAATGAGTCGGGTGGAGGGTGAGTCTTAGCATCAACCTCAGGCTCCTACATGTATGAGCACCCACATACATGCCCACACACATGCATACACCACACACATACCCTACATACATGCATACACCACACACACTAATACACACACACTACATGTATGAGTACCCACATACATGCCCACACCACACACACACACACACACACACACACACACACACACACACACACTACATGTATGTGTACCCACATACATGCATACACCACACACACACACACA
Source organism: Mus minutoides (assembly GCA_902729485.2). Classification (NCBI taxonomy): domain Eukaryota; kingdom Metazoa; phylum Chordata; class Mammalia; order Rodentia; family Muridae; genus Mus; species Mus minutoides. The sequence continues at coordinate 2,086,606 of LR749697.1, read as the reverse complement.
CACACACACACACACACACACCACAGGAATAAAATGGGGCCAGGGTAACTCCAAGAATACCCCATGTCTCCCTCTTGCCATCTGGAGCCCCAGGAAAGTGGCTAAGCCTCAGTGTGTGTCTAGACTTGTCTGCTGGAGCCTTGGCTGGATGTGTGAAGGGAGAAGAGGGCCTGACAGGGCCACAGGGAGACTAAGGCAAACAAACGCAAGGCAGCCAGGAGACTGAGTGTCATGATAGTAAGAGGCACATGGCTTCCCTGACCTGAGTCCCAGATTGACCACCTTGGGGACAAAAAGGCCAGCCCACCTGAGGGCCCCACGCACCAGGAGAGGAGTGTTGCCAGGGACTCTGACCCCATCAATCAAGGTTTCCTCCTCCAGCAGGCGAAAGGTGCCCCACGCTGGCGGGTACAGCCTCAGAGACTCTTTGAGGACCTATAGAAGACACGCAAGATGGTGTGGAAAAGCAGGAGAGCCCAAAACCAGTAGCAATGTGTGCCATCCCCATCCCATTCCCACTGAATACCCTGTCCCAGGACGAGCCAGATTCCCAGAACATCAGTACACCCCTGGTGTAAACAAAGGAGAAACTGAGATTTAAAGGACACAGGGGCGACACCGGGACCCAGAGGCAGGGCCCGTCTCTACAGCACAGGGGAGCCTTGCGCCTGGTTGACTGGGAAGAGCCTGCTGAGCCAGCTGCTAGGAGAAAAGCTTTGCAGCCAGACTTTGCCTGAGGCCCCCTTTCCCACCTGGCTGCATGCTTGGGGGTGGGAGGATATCTCTATCCTGCTGACTGAGTCCAGGGGAGCCTGGGCTCCAAGGAGGGCCCAGGGAGGCAGCAGCCCCAACTCCCCACATCTGCCCAGAGGTGTCTCACCCACACTGCACACCTGCGACAGATACTGCAGTCTCCCCAGGTCCTCGTAGTCCAGGTGCCTCTTGGAACCGACAACCTCATCCACCTCGGCCTGCAGCCTGCCAGGTAAGACAGAGACACTCACCTTGGAGAGAAGCCTTTACCCGAAACAGTTTAAGAGTAAGGTATGGGGCTCCTACCAGCACACGTCACCTGCCCCTTTGGGAAAGGCAGCTGCATTCCAGCCAGGCCACATCTAACAGCAAATCAGAACCGTGTTCCTGGAACCTTAAAATATCCATCCCTGTTTGTTGCTTGGACACGTCCCAAATAGCCTTTAATGCTCTGATGCTGGGCCTTAGATGCACAGCACCATAGACTGACAGCAGAAACAGCAGCAAGAATGGGCCAGGGAGGCCCCCGCCTCAGCGTGGGTCTGGACCACCTCACATCCATCAGCAGGGCAGTTGGGGTAAAAAGAAAATAGAAAGACCAGGGAATTGCCAATAATGTGGGGGCATGGAGGGGTGGGACACGGGTGGGCCATGGGTGAGGACAGACAGCTGGGCAGCTGCTGTGGAAAGCAGGGTGATAGCTCCCACAAAATTAGAATCAGAATTATTGTCTGGTAATTCTACCTCAGAGTGTAAGCCACAATCTCTGAAGGTGGAGCTGCACACCCAGATTCATAATCACTGCTGGTAGCAGCCAGGAGATGAGAGACAGAAGCTGCCTGAATGAGCAGCAGGAGATGAGCTACCTGAATGTCACCCTGTCCTGAGAAGCCAAGGCTCGTCCACCGCCATGACTGAGCCAGATCTAGATTTTCAAATAGGAAGGCAGTTCTGACCTGGGCTCCAACAGTCACGAGTCTTGAGGACCCAACGCTAAGTTAAAGTAACCTGGTCAGACAGACACTGATGCTGTTCTCACCAGGCACCTTGATAGATCAGGGTCCTGAGGGGCTGGAGAGGGCCGCTGTTTTAATAGGGCAGTGTTTTGAATTGTGGAGATAAAAAAGGCCCTGGGGTGAGGTGACAGCCAGGCTTGCACCACAGTGTCACTGCGTTTAGTGTCTTTGGACTTTGAATTTAAAAATAGTTCAAATGTGACATATTTTCCCAGTGTCTGGGATACAGCCTGGGCCTGTCTATGCTAGGCAGGTGCTCTATCACTGAGCAACACACCCAATCTGCAACAAGGCGCATATTTCTAGCATATCTACACACACATGTATTGACACACATATATTTACTTAAAATCCAATAAGCTATTTATAAAAATTGTGAGTGTATTGGTGTTTTGCCTGCATGTACGTGTGTACCACATGCATGCAATGTCTGTGGAGGCCAGGAGAGGGCACTGGACCCCTGAAATTAGAGTTAAAGATGGTCAAAAGCCACCATGTGGGTGCTGGAAATCAAACCTGGGTCCTCTGGAAAGCAGCCAGTGCTCCTAACCACTGAGCCATCTGTCCAGCCCTCAACAAGCTATTTTACATGCACATGCCATCTCCCTTCTGCTGGTGACCAGCAATGCTCATGACAGGCTTGTTCCCCATCCCTGGAGCTCCTTCAGCTCCCTGCATGGCCATGGGCTCTGAGATTGGTTATGTCTTCTCTCTGACACTCCTGAGGGTACCCAGCAAAGGAAGCCAGCTAAGACCTGACCAGCTTAGGTGCTGTGTTCCATTCCCCCTCCCCCCGCACTACCCTCCTAGATCCTGCCACCTAAGGGCTGGCAGTCAGCCACAGTTGGATGCTCTGGGCACAGGGCATGAGACCACAGTTCTTGCTGGCCCAAAATTCTTGGTCTTTCTTAGCAAACAAAGACTCAGGGCCAACAGTGCCCGGGTGGGGGGGAGAGTGCTGGGCTAGGGCAGTTTGGGGATGGGAGTGAGGGGATCAGGGCCCTTTTCTGGAGAAGAACGTGTTCTCCAGGAGAAAAGCAGAGAGTGAGGCCTCTAGGCCTGGAATCAAGTACAAAGGTCATGGAGTAAAAGGAAGCAGGGTCTATTGGAGAGTTCCAGCAATGGCATGTGGGGACAGGTAGCTCTTGGGAAAACATAAGAAAAGCCCTTTGCCAGTCCCAAGGGCAGCCTTCATACCTTGCCACAATCTCTGGCTGGCGAGATAACTCCATTACTGTGAATGCCAGATGGTTGGCAGAAGTCTCATGACCTGAAAGAGGAAGGAGCGCTCTGGGTGAGACTGCAGGGCTGTCCATGCCCTGCCCTGACAGCCAGCTTCTTGGTAGCATCAGAGTCCGCATCTTCCCTCCTCCCATGGTTGTGATATGAAGGAGATGGTCGATCAGTTGCTCTGTCTCTCTGTCTGTCTTTGCAATCCCTCTACTGGCCAGTGGGTGAGTAAGCCTGCCCACGCCTCCACATAGATGCTCTGAGAGCCAGTGGGTGAGTAAGCCTGCCCATGCCTCCACATAGATGGGTGAGTAAGCCTGCCCATGCCTCCACGTAGATGCTCTGAGAGCCAGTGGGTGAGTAAGCCTGCCCATGCCTCCACATAGATGCTCTGAGAGCCAGTGGGTGAGTAAGCCTGCCCATGCCTCCACGTAGATGCTCTGAGAGCCAGTGGGTGAGTAAGCCTGCCCATGCCTCCACATAGATGCTCTGAGAGCTGCTCCTCCCACCCTCCACACAGTGGTCCTGTTTTACAGGACAGAAAAGACAAAGGATGGTGCTAGTGGCCCACAGCTTTAATGCCAGCACTTAGGAGGCAGAGGCAGGCGGATCTGAGTTTGAACTCAGCCTGGTCTGTATAGAGACCCTGCCTCAAAAAAGCTGAAGCCAGGGGCTGGTGAGATGGCTCAGCGGGTAAGAGCACCCGACTGCTCTTCCGAAGGTGATAAGTTCAAATCCCAGCATCCACATGGTGGCTCACAACCATCCGTAACGAGATCTGGCGCCCTCTTCTGGAGGGTCTGAAGACAGCTACAGTGTACTTAAATATAATAAATAAAATAAATCTTTAAAAAAAATTTAAAAAAAAAAAAAAAAAAAAAGCTGAAGCCAGGAAAAGCTTGAAATTGGAAGTGTTTGAGTCCAAGGCCCTGCCCTGCCCTGCCCCAGGGCAGCAAGGTCTCTCCAAAGCCTCTGTATCCCCTGGGGTCCAAGACGGAAGGCACCCCTCCAGTCACAGAGACTGACAGGAGAGCACCCAACCAAAGGCCTCTTAGAGGTCAGGCAGGACACCATCAAATCAACAGTGTCAAGCTCCCCCAAGGGTGACTTGGCTGCGGGGAGGGACACTGAGTCAAGTGAGAGCAGTTGAGAGGAGCAAGTGGCTCAGCAGGTAGACACCAGTGACCAGCCAAGCTGTCTCCCTGCCAGCTGGCACAGGGAGGTGATGCCACCTGCTCCTAGAATCTGAGCCAGGACAGCTCAGGCGTGGCCACGATGGCCCGGGCTGCCTGAGGCATGTGCAGAGTGACCCCTCCTAGCCCCCTGAGGCATGCGCAGAGCAACCCTTCCTAGCCCCCTGAGGCATGCGCAGAGCAACCCCTCCTAGCCCCCTGGCTTCACACAGGCTTAGGGTGGGCTGTGAGGAGGGGAAGGATTGCTCACTGGGAGGCACATGGGGAGCCCAGGGGACAGCAGCAGTCCCAGCTGGCAAGGGAGGGGGTGAGTTTCAGGCTCTCTAGGCCTCCCACACCAGACCTGGCTCCATTCAGATGTGGGTTTGTACTTACTTTTCTCTTTGTGTGTGTATGTGGGGAACACATGTTCATATGTGTGTGTGTACATACAGAGATCAGAGGTCAACTTCAGGTGTCATTCCTACATTCCCATCCACCTTGCTTTGTGAGGCAGGGTCTCTCACAGGCATGGAGTTCAGTGCTGAGGGTAGGCTGGCTGACCAGTGAATCCCAGGGATCCCCATCTCCTCTCCCTGCGCAGGGATAGTGAATACCACTGCACACAGCCTTTTATGTGGGCGCTGTAGCTCCGACTCCGTTCCTCATGCTTGCATGGTGAGCAGTTTACCAACCAAGCTATTCCCCAGCCCTCAGAGATGCTTCGGACCTGTGTGAGGAGGGTGCCCTGCAGTGCCGCTCCAAGGTGGTCTCTGTGTGACTTCTACCCACCTGGACACATCTCATCCATGTGGCAGGCCCCCGTCCAACAGAACGTGTCTGTCCGCTCCTGCCAGGGGACCTTGACTTGCCCTCCACTGTTCACCTGAGCCATCCTAGTATCCACTCATCTTGTCCCTTCTGTGGGGGGTCCCTGCTGCACAGGACCATGGGAGTCTCCACACCATGCAGCCTTGCTAATGTGGAATAGGTAACCCTTATGGTGGGGAAGACAGCCCTCAACAAATCAACTCAGATAAATACAGTTTCACATCAGGAGAGGTGGGCAGAGGGGTCTCTCTGGACATGAGGATCAGTGGGCAATCACTGAGGGTATCCATGAGGAAGAGGCATCTGCCAGATGCTGGAGGTGAGGAGTGGCTTTCTAGGTGAGCAGTCATACTCAGAAGATGAACAGATGAATGAACGTTATTGGCACATATTTATATTAAGCCAATAAATCTGAAATAGGGCAACCCAAAATTTACAACTAAGCTCTCCTGAACCAAAGAAGCCAGCTTCCCAAACGGCCCAACCACTTGCAAGGTCACAAGGACAGCAAGAAGTCAGCTCCTTTCCCCCTGGGACCTGCGGGGGAACTAGGCTTAGTCAAGCCCTAAGCTAAGTCAGGATTAAGGTGCCCATAGCAAAGCTTGGGCTCAGCTACGCACCTGCAATGAAGAAGGTGACAAAGTTGTCCAGCAGAACCTCATCGTCCTGAGCTCCCTCTTCAGCTGAAAGGCAAGGACACATTCAGCCCCTCCGCAGCCCTGGCTCGCAGGCTCACGGGGCATCGCTTTCTCTGAAGCCAGAGGCACATCCAATAGTAAGGAGCGTGGATGGTGAGAGGGGAGCATCCCGAGCCCGCCCAGGCCCGCTCCTGGGTGCCCGCCTCCCGCCTCATCCCGCACCTTTGAGAATCTGCGTGAGGATGTCCGCAGGCACGTCCTCGCCCCTCTTCAGAGCCTCGCGGCGGCGCTGCACCCAATCCTTCCCCACCTGGCGCAGCAGACGGATGCTCTCGCGGATCTCCCGAAGCTGCTTTCTCTTCCCTGGCATGAACTGAAGGAGAGAAAAGGCTCAAGGCAGCCATTAAGGTCCCCGGGTCCCTCCCCAGACCCTACCCGGAAATCTATACAGCAGTGTGCTGGGGAGAACGGGAGGAGTGGGCAGAAAATTCTAGAAAAGATCAAGCAGCCAGGCAGACCAGAACAACACGGCAGACTGAGTCCAAGCATGAGCTTCCCCTCCTGCACCGAATCCTAGAAATGATGGGAAGGAAGGCCCTTCTGCCTCCGCGCTGGGAAGAGCCCCTGGAGGAGGGAGACAGTCAGGGCTGGAGTTAATGGCTGAAAGGATGGAGTGGCGTCTGAGGCTGCAAGCGCATAGACCAAAAGCCCCGGGAACAGAAGAGAACTGGAGACTGGCTCAGGAATCACTTTTCCCCTTTCTTCTACTTCTTCATGTCTGGAATAAGCAAGTGATAGCTGGAGCTACAACAGCCATCTTATGACAATGAGGTGATGTGCTGAGGACCGTGGAACACAAAGACAGAAGAATCCAGAACATCTGACATGGCGAAGTCATCACAGCACCCTAGAAAGTCTGCTTTGAGGATTGTTTAACACAAGACAAAAATGAACTCATGACTTACATTATGCCTCTGATTATGTCCTTCCGCTCTTAGGTAAGGCATGCAAATGTGGATTCGGAAGTCATTCTGGACACACTGGCACACAAAACCCATTCTGAAAGAAGTCACTGAAGGAGGCGCTTCAGCACATGCAGAGGCACAAATACAATGAGGTCCCCGGGAAGGGCAGGCAGTACCTTTGCCAGGGTGTTACGGGATGCACTGATACCCTCCAGCATAACCTTCACTGCCTGGGACAGCGGTTTCTGGGCACCCAGTAACATACTGGTCTCCATCCCAAAAGCTGCCTGTGGGACAGAAAGTTGAGGTCAAACCTGGAGACACGGAAGCAGCACAGAGCCTCACACAGGTGGCTGGAGACCTGGGCCTTGTTCTGTGTCATGCACGCCTCACAGTGACCCACGAAGAGTCCTGAACATCCTGAGCTTCTGCCTGGTCCAATGCTGTTTCTTCCTGAGCTGCAGCCTTCCCTGGGGTGCACATCCACACACCAGGGCACCGTCCATGACTCCACTGACTGCCTCCACATGGGCTTTGTGCTACTTCATTACCATGTCTACTGTGACCAGACCAGCCCTATCCCACAGGGGTGTAGAGGAGAATGGAGCCAGGTGGGCCTCAGAGAACTTCCACAGTTGCCTTGACCGGCTGAAGCCAGTTCCAATACCTCTGAGGGTGCATTTCTGGGGCCAGAGTCAGAACCCCATCTCAAACTCGGTCACTTTTAACAGCCAGGGAGATGAAGTGTATGGAGACCACGCAGAGCCCAGAATAGTGGGTGAATTACAGGAGGAGGAGAAGAGGAGAGAGACCCCCAAGGCCTGTGCCCCAGCCTCCCCACCCCCACCCCCATCAGCCAGCACCACCCATCACCTTGGCCAGGATGTCGATGGTGGCACAGGTCAGCATGTCCTGCATGGACACAGGTGTCTGTCCGTCTGCCTTAGCTTCTAGGATTTCCACCAGCTGCTCTGCCTTCTCGTTGAATGTCTCCATCAGGCTGACCAAGGAGCTGGGAACGCAGTATAGGCATCCCGAGGCTCTCCACTCTGCCTCAGTGAAGCAGGTGGGCCCTGCCAGTCTCCCAAACCAACTCCCAGACTGGGCTTAGAGCCAGAGCAACTGAACCCAGACACTGCCCCTTTGCCCCCAACCCACCCCTGCCTTAATGGTTTCACAGTCCTCTGCCATCCTCTGTCACGTTCAAAGGAACATGACAACACTGAAACTCTGGTGTCTCCTATAGTCCTTGAGACCGAGCCAGGCCACCATTTGAAGTCTGGTTTTCCCATCTTACTCCTGGTCCTGAGCAGACAAAATGCCTGAGTCTAATGAAGTGGTCTAATTCCACGCTAAACAGAATTGAGACCCCAGACACCATACACAACTCAGCTCCCAAAGCCACTGTGTTCTCTGCCCTGGGACATCTCCGAGGCACAGGATTTAGAGAGGTAAATGGAAAGATACACTCCAAACTCCAAACCAGCAGCCACGGGAGGCAGGAAGGGAGAACGGCACATTTTCCATTACATATTTCCATGTTTTCACGGAGAGAAAATGATGTTTATAATTAAAAGTGTTGAATTGTAATCTGAGAAAAGGGTACATGGGTGATTTTTGCCCTGCTAAGACTTGTGTATTTTTATTTTATGTGTACGGGTGTTTTGTCTGCATGTATGTAAGTGTGCCACACACATGCCAGGTACCAGGGGACACCAGAAGAAGGCTTGAGATCCCCTGAGTTAGACAATTGTGAGGCATCATGTTGGTGCACATGTAGAGAGATCAGGGGGCAGGCAGGACCTCTGCAAGAGCAGCAAGTGCTCTTAACCACTGAGCCACCTCCCCAGCCCCCTCTGACCTACATTCTTCACTTTGAAATTTAACTGGAAATAAATTTGGAATTATCTTCAAATAGAGAGCTTTTAAAACACCAATGAGGAAATATGAAAGAGAAACGTTTTTTAAATTAGGAAAAAAGAAAGGCAATTAATTCACAGTCCTTCTCTACTGCTCTGAGGCCTCACTGATTCTCACTGAGGGATTCTATAGCCCGCTCTCTGCACCCCTCCTCAACAACCTCAAAACCTTGGAAGCAACTGTTGCTCTTAGGGAGGTAAAAATCCCTCCTCCCACTGCCTAGGGAAGGGAGGGGCAGACTCTGCCCCCTGCTGACCCCTCCCTGCCACCTCTGGCTGCTGCTGCATACAGGTTCCTCCCCTGTCCTCCCTCCCATTATCACTCGGACATCTGCCCAGCTTCCAGATGGTCCTTAGGACAGTCTCTCAAGTACTAATACATGATCCTAGTGACTGGTGTTCTCTTCATCTGCTCACACGGTCTGCAGGGAGGCAGTGAGCAGTTGGCTTGTGTTGTTCTTGTTTTGCTTGTTTTTAGCAATCACAGTTGGTTGAACTATCTGGGCAGTGTGTGGCTGGCCAATACTGAGTTTCTTGCTGCCATTGTAAGCAGAAAATCATGCTGAGGGGAGGAAGATACAGTGCAGTCTCAGCCCCGTGGTCTTCTAAGCATCTATTTACTGTGTGTGTGTGTGTGTGTGTGTGTGTGTGTGTGTGTGTTTGCGTGAGTGCGCTGGGTGCACTCATGGCAGTCAGAGGACAACCTGTGGGAACTGGTTCTCTCATCCGACTGAGTGGATCCCAGGAATCCGACTCAAGTCGCCAGGCCTGACAGTGTCTTTACTCACTAAGCCATCCTGCTGCCTCCAACACTCTAGTCTTTTATAAGGGAAAAATAGACCAAGCTCTTCCAGTAAAAGTAAAATCTAGAAAAGTAGAAAGTAAGAGTATACTTCTCAATTCTGTTTAAAGCATCAGTGATACCGTGGGGACAGTGACTGGAGACCGACCCACCAGCACTTCCTATTCGTCCCTCACTGGTGACTTAGGACTCACTCAGCCTGAAAATGCCTGCATTGTCCAAAGTCTCATCCCTACAGCTTGATAATGCAGGAGTTTACAATGAAATCGTATCTCTAAGGTAGCACCTTGATATCTGGTAAGAGCTCCCACAAATGCAAATGAATGTCCAGCCTCTGAACTGCCACCTGAGAGGGCCAAGACGTCAGACCTTGTGCTGTGTGTCTCAGCAATGGACTGTTTTGTTCATGGGTTAGGCAGGTCCGCATAGCACATGTGGGTGTGTGGGTGTACCCATCTGGTTGGGATCTATGCTCCCCTCATGAGTGAGGACAGCAGCCATGGGCCTTGGCTGGCTCTCAGTCTCCACTATGATCGATCCTGTCCATCCTCACTCTGGCCTAGGTGTAAGCTCAGCCCTGGAGGGGCTACCTAAGCTGGGTATCAAACAGGCAATGGGAATTTCCTAGAGAAAGCACACTGTAAAATAAGAACATGGTGGCTGCAGGTGGTGGGAGCCAGCAACTAGTAAGGTAGGTGCAGACTAGGGGTGAGGGGCTGACCTCCATCTTTCAGTTGACAGCCACTCAAGGCCACCAAGCAGTAGGGTGGGATAGGTCTGAGTTTTATTGACATCTGTCCAGGACAGTGAAAAAAAATGCATTGGAGAAAGAAGACGAGGGTCCTAGGAGAGGCTCAGGGATGGTGCAGAAGATGAGGGTCCTAGAAGAAGCTCAGGGATGGTGCAGAAAATGAGGGTCCTAGGAGAGGCTCAGGGATGATGCAGAAGATGAGGGTCCTAGGAGAGGCTCAGGGATGGTGCAGAAGATGAGGCTTGAGGAGAGGCTCAGGGATGGCGCAGAAGGGAATGTTCACACAGGACCCACAGATTACTCATTCTGGAGTGACCTTACAGCCAAAACCCCTGAGTAACCCTTCACACTGGCTTCTAGACAAAGTTAGAGTGGCCGTCTATATGTCAGACTATGCACAGTGGGATGATTCTTGAAGAAGGATGGGGTGTCTGTCACTCTGTTTCTTCAAGAAGGCAGACCCAGGCCCTGTCACCAGGAGACTACAAACAAGCCCAGGCTGTAGGACACTGTGGCAGCTGGCACTTGGGAGGTAGAGGCAGGCAGATCACTGTGAGTTTGAAGCCATCCACATAGATATGAATGCAGTTCACTTGTTTGAGACAGAGTCTCACTGTGTAGCTCAGGCTAACCTAGAACTTGTCATCCTCCTGTCTCAGTTTCCTCGGTGTGGAGTTATAGATGTGCATCATACCCAGCACAATAAACACGGATACATACAGAGGGCAAACTCATAAATCAAATATAGTTCTAGCAGCAGTAAGTCAACATGAGTAAATGACTTTTTTCTGTAAATTTGAGATCATGTCTAAGTAAAACATTACCTCCCTCAGAATGTTGGACACAGACTCAGCATGCTACCCCATGACTTACAAATGGCATTTAGGCCCAAGGGAAACAAAGGCACACATTCACACAAAACCCTGTGTGTCGATGTGTCCTGGTGCAACTGTTCTTGATAGCTCCAAAGTGGAGACAACCCAATACCTACTAACCGAATAAACAACATACGGTAGTCATGTGGTAGAACATTACTCAACAATGAAAAGGGAATAAATATTAGCACAGGCTACCACCATCAGTCTTGGTGAGAGGAGCAGCACAGGCTACCACCATCAGTCTTGGTGAGAGGAGCCAGATATGAAGGACTACGTACTGTTAGTCCATGTATGTGAAACGTTGAGAATCCAGACAAAGTTCGTGTAATCAGAACTAAAGGATAATGGTGGTTCAGATCTATGATGACCAAAAAGTCTGCTGAATGATACATTTTAAGTGAGTCAAGTATGTGGAATGTGATGTATAACTCAATAAAAGGGTTATTAAAAAAAATAAGGCACCATCAAGAATTAAAAAATGAAATGGATAAAATAAGAGACCCAGAGTCTGAGTGGGGCAGCTTTGTTTAGTAGGGGCTCCATCCCTGTCCCCACCTCTGGCCACTGGGGTCATGCAGCCCTCAATATTCCCAAGCCAGTCATATAGGGGCCTCCCTCAACTCTCCCTCCTGATCTCTGATGTCCCCAAATTTCCCTTCACCTGGGTAAGGCCCCTGAATGAGGCCTCCCCACCAATGAGCCCTCTCCAGCCAGCACTACCTCTGGCCAACGGGGCCCATCCCGTCCCCCACACTCACCTGCGGCTGAAGGCCAAGTCCATGACTCTCCTCTGCTTGTACCAGCGCCCATAGTCACATTCAGACACCAAGCCCTGGCCAAACAGTCTGCAAGAGACAGGAACTGGGTGCCAAAGAGAAGGTGGGAAGCAGGAGGGACTGCTCGGTGGGCTTGGGGTCACCTCGGGGTTGAGGAAAAGGCTCTGGGACTCAGTGGGGTGATGGCTAGCTCACGGGGTGGATGTGGCCAGACCATAGTGTAGGTAAGACAGTGAGTATGACACTGTCCATTTAGCAGGATAAAGAGGAAGCATGACATGAGTTTCAAAACATCATGTGCATCCTAAACCTGCCATTTATACATATATATATATATATATATATATATATATATATATATATATATCAAAATAAATAAAGCAAGGTGAGCCTATGTTCCAGCATCAACAATGCCCCCCCCATGCCCATCTGCCTCCAGAGGGGAAAGAATGCCAATCCTGACAGTGGGATCACCATGCACAGGGGGGCAGCCATCATGTGTCCTGTTCCCAGTGGAGTCCTCCTTCCTCTGGTCCTTACCTCTCCCCAAACACAGTCTGAATCGCACGGTACATCTTGGAGTCTTTGTTGTACTTGGTGGACATCAGGAATTTCTAAATATCCCCAAACAACACAATGCATGAGAGGCCGCACTCAGCACACAAGCACCCGCACCCAGCCCCGGCCCCCAGGGAACTCAGCAGATCTATGGCCAAGGAGACTCTTGGCCACATACCAGGAGGCCTGTCTTTAAGCAAGAGCAGCTGTAGAGGGATGTGGAAAGGGCTCCAGAGGTGCCGAGGGACTGTCCTATGAGCACAGAGCTGGAGTGGGCACGGGACCCTACACCATACAGTCCAAAGCTTTCCAAAATGAAAGTGGCCCACACTGCTTCAAAGCCTTTGAAACACAGGAGAGACCCTCAGGATGGGCTCCCTGTCCTCAGCCCCAGGCCAGTCCCAGATGAAGGAGTACTCTCTGGAGGAAGGGCCATCTTGCCTCTCAAAAGCTATATCAACATCAATATTGATGGTACCCAACAGTCCCTGAGGCAGTCTAGCCCGGTAGAGAATGGCTTGGGCTGGGCTCAGCAGCCTGCTCCATATCTGGTGACTTCATAGCCCTGGGTGAGCTTCCTTCTCTGGCCCTGGTGCTCCTTATACAATGACGATGGTTAAAGGGCGCCTGCCTGTTCCAAGTTGTAGTGAGGCGTCAGTCACTTCTGCAGCAAGAGTGCTGAAAATGGTGCCTGGTACACAGCAAGTGCTCAATGAGTGCCAAGGGCACATCAACAGCCTGCAGTTTACTCCTCATCAACCTCAGATGCACACAACAGCCTGCAGTTTACTCCCGCCTCACACATCAACAGCCTGCAGTTTACTCCTGCCTCATCCACCTCAGATACACCTGCTGCTTTTCACACTTCTTACACACAGATGGAAAAACAGAGATTTACAACTGGCACAAGAGGTCTGAGATGTCCCTGAGTTTGTAGAGTGTTGTCCAATAAACAGAGCCACGGACTCGGTCCCCAGCGCTGCATAGAATGGGCATGGTGGTGGAGAACAATAATGCCAGTACTGGAGACGAAGGTGGACGATCAGAAGTTCAGGGCTGCCCTTGGCTATATAGTGAGTCTGAGGCCAACCTGGGCTATGTTAGACTGTGCAAAAAAAAAAAAAAAAAAAAAAAAAATAGAAGCAAGGTAATGTTTGTGGTGAACCCAGGATTTGAACCAGGAAATCTGAAGCCAGGTACAAGGAGAGAACACCAGATTCCAGGCTAAGGGAGGTCCACACCCTAGGGATAGTGGGGTAGGCAGTAGAGGCCACAGGGCCCAGTCAGGGACTAAGTGTGATCCTGGAGCCTGGGAAGGAATTGAGAATTTTTCTAGTTCCTGTGAGCTCCACTCTGGGGTTTAAAACCAAGCTTGCAGCTGAAAGAAAACCCAGAGGTGGCTGACTTGGCACCATGAGCCACCCCAGGGACCTCAGCCCCACCCCACAAACCCCAATTTATAAATCAAGCTCTGCCATCACCCCACCCAGCCAAGACCATGATAGTAGATGCCACGTTCCCGCTCTTTTTCAAAGGTCCCTCACATCTGTAAGCCTCTCCTTAACTAAATGAGAGTCCCTCACTGAGCTACCACCACCAGCTTATCTCCCACAGCCTGCTGTGCCAGAGGCTGGGAATCCACGGTTGACCACTGCGCCCCCTTCCTCTGGTCACCTCTGCTGATGCCACACCAGCGACAGTAACAGGTAAGGACTTATTCTGCTGCAGACAACCACAAAACTGGGCAAATGGAAATGGAAAAAGTGTCTAGTGTCAGATGCTTGGACGAGTCACGTGCAAACGTGTACTGAAAGGACAGAAGAGCAAGGTGAGGGAGGGCACAGTGACCGAGGGCTACTCTAGCTTCTGCCCAGTCAATTCCAGGACAAAGACACTAACGGAGACCCAGATATAGCCCAGCAGCCATGCTAAGTGGGGCAGAAAGATGTCAGGCTCCGGGTAGGCTGCGGGAAACTGGCAGTTTCAGGCCAGCATCCTGGAGGAGAGCTATATGTAGAAAGAGCCCCTCTACCCGGAGTCCTGAGCACTTCATGAACATGCTGTGTGCGTGTGCATACACAGTGACACTGCACGATCTGAGCTAGCCGTCAGCTTTGAGGCTCTCAGGGTTCAGACACATCACAGGTGGTTGAAGTTGCCCTTGCCAGAACACACCAGCCTCAGACATGAAGCCCTCAGGAGAGGCTGTAGGTAGCTATTCCCTTTTGGAGGGGCTGGTCCAGCCTGGAGTCAAGTCTGCTCTAGCCTACACTATAGACCATCAAGAGAGGCTGGAAAAGACCAGACTCATTTGCAAGCAACTCACTTGTCAAGCTGAAGTCTAGTACTCTTTAAAAAAGTAAACAATAACCAAAAAATTTCTTTTTTGAGACAGAGTCTCACTCTGTAGCTTGGACTGACCTGGAACTCACTATGCAGGCCAGGCTGTCTTTGAATTCATAGAGATCCCCCCCCACCTCTGTCTCTAGGCCACCCTGCATGCAGAGCCACACCCACAAGTCCACTGTGGGATCAGCTCCATCGACTGAGATGTTGCCAGGCATGGCCTAGAAGGCTCGCACACATCAGTTCAGCCCCATTCTTAAGCCTGTAAGAGGCCGTCACTCCTACTTTATAGATAAAGAAACTGAGGCACAAAATAATGAAGTCATTCGGCCCAGGTCAGTGCTCAGATTTGAGTTCATTCCTGTAGATAGTGGGTACCTGTTCATGGAAAAAAGCAAAAACCAAACCCACACTCCTCGTATCAGGGGGGCACTTAAGCCCCACCTCTAGGAAGATTGACAGCATCTGTGGTGGCTAGAGCACCCAGAGAAGCCTGCCACAGATCAGCGAAGAGGACACAAAGGAGGCTGCCTCTAAGGGCCCAGTGTCACCCACCAACCAGGGAAAGGAGGACATAGCACGAGACATGGCACCTCCTACCTTGACTGACTCCGGACTTGTGACAATGACTGAGGTCTTGTGGAAGACATTGACTCTCACAACTGGACCATACTTCTTAGCCCTGGGGACAGAAGTGACTGTCAGTTCTCCCAGCAGTAATCCCATCATCCCTGGCTCCGTGGGGCCCCACTGTCGGGAGGAGTAGCAGAAACATCCCATTCCAAGAGACTCTCAGCCCCAGCCACGAGAGGCTGGGCTGGGGGTGGGGGTGGGGGATAGGGGTCTCTTCTCTGTTGTTAACTCATTGTTAAGTTGGACCTCCTTAAACTCATTTTCCACATCCATTAAACAAGAATTGAAATACTGTCTTCTGCCCACAAAAGCATTTGGAAGTGTTTTTGAAAGACAGAAAATAACACCCCCAACAGTAACTGTCACCTGCGCTCCAAGCCAGTTTGTGGAAGAGGAAACTGAGGCCCAGAGATTCTAATAGCTGTTCTAAGGCGTCTTCGTAAAGCCTTATCTGCCTCTATGCTCAGGGGAGCTGCCAAGGTAGGAGCAACCTGAGTAAGGTGGGGTGACCTGGGAGGAGGCACGGGAGTGCCATGGGGCAGGGTAGGCAGACTGAGAGTTTCTGCAGGAGGAGCTTAGACAAAGTGGGGATCCTGCTGAGAGACCCAGAGTAAAAACAAGAGACAAATTGGGGCTCACCAATCCAAAAACACATCTTGGAGCACACGGCCACAAGCTTCGTCCTTTTTCCAAAAGTAGGGGAGATGTCCAAGAAGGAAGCTAGAGAAAAGGGAGACATCAGGCCTGGTGGCGGTCACCCTCAAGGGTACCCCTCCCCTCAGGACCAGAAGAGGTGGTCTTGGGAACGGAGGCTGAGAGAAGGGCATGGTGCTGGCTTGAGGCCACCTGGTCCAAGGTGCCAATGGTGCAAAGCCTGGTCCAATGGTACCAAAGGCTTCCTTAGAGAGCAGTCTTACTTTAGTCCCTTTGGTCAGAGGTCAATGGCTGGCACGAAGAAAGGACTCCGTGGCTTCCAATACGCATGTGACATTTGCCGTGTACCAAGCCCCATGCTATGTCATACCCATGATCCCCAACGTCACCTGGTCAGATTGCACACCACAATCACCTTTATCATCATCATTTACAGGTCAGATGGAGACGGAGTGCTAAAACCATTTGCCTGGAGTATGCAGCAGACACCTGGCAGAGCCCCACAGCATCTCATCAGGGGACAGAGGACAGGACATACAGTCTTCAGCATGAGCACCAGATCACAAGCACATCTGCTCGCTGTCACCCTGATGCACGGTCCAAGTGGGCACGCGTATCATTTTATCCTCTTTGCTTTGCGGCCTCTTGAACAAGATTGCAGTGAAATTACAATTGGAATATTTGTGCTAAGTCACAGAACCCAGGGACAGACCCAAAGAAGGCAAGGCAATAAGATGCCATAGAGTCTGGTGACACAGAAAACAACAGGCTAGGATGTGACCCCATTGGTAGAGTGATTGCCTAACATCCGAGAAGCCCTGGGTTCCTTCCCAAGAGTCGCATAAACTAGGTATGGCGGTGCGAGCATTTGTAATCCCAGGACTCCGGGCAGCGTCGTGGAAGCAGTAGGATGGAAGTCAGGCCATCCTCGGCTACATAAAGTTTGGAGCCAACCTGGGGTAGAGATTTGAGATGGGATAGTGATGGAGTGGTAGAGTAACAGGGACAGGTGTAGGGGGCGACATTTAATGCAGGTAAAGAGCGCCCCTTCACAGGCTCGCTGAGGGCTGAGAGATAACTCAGTTGTTAAAGAAATTGCCATGCAAACTTGAGGGCCTGAGTTTTAATTCCAAGCACCAGTGCTTAAAAACAAACAAAAAAAAAGGCATGGCATATTGCCCTGGAATCCCCCATGCTGAGGAGATGCTGCTCACACGCTGCTGGTGTGACCAAACTGGTGAGCTGTGGGTTTAGTTAGAGAAGATGTCTCAAGAAGTAAGGCATACAGTGTTAAAGAAGACCTTCTAGGGGCTGATGAGATGGCTCAGCGGGTTAGAGCACCCAACTGCTCTTCCAAAGGTGATGAGTTCAAATCCCAGCAACCACATGGTGGCTTACAACCACCCGTAATGAGATCTGACGCCCTCCTCTGATGTGTCTGAAGTCAGCTACAGCGTACTTATGAAGAATAATAAGAAAACGAATCCTTGGACTAGAGAGACCAACCGGAGTGAGCCGATCGGAGCGAGCGGGGCCGGCTGGAGCGAGCGGGGCTGGCAGGAGCGAGCGGGGTCGAGCAGAGCGAGCGGGTTGACCGGAACAAGGGAAAAAAAAAAACCTATGTCTCTGGTCTCTCTATATATCCACAGGTATGCACTACACACTACACACACACACACACACACACAGAGAGAGAGAGAGAGAGAGAGAGAGAGAGAGAGAGAGAGAGATTGAGATTGGTGGCTTGTAAGCTAGACACACAGCTGTGAGAGATTTGGCCACCACATGTGACATTCTGGACATCTCTGGACACCAGAAAGAACATTCTGACCATGGGAAGATCAGGTACAATGGCTCTGAGACATGTCCGTGGGCAGCAGGAGACTGTACACGATGAAGCAGAGTCCCAGAAGCGAGAGTGGCACAAGGCGGGGTCACCAAGGTGGGAGTGTGGATGCTGGAAGGCACTGTGCACTCCAACCTCAGTGAGGTATGGGTCACTGGAAGGTTTTAAGCAAAGCACAGAGAGGATCTGACTTGGTCCTAACTGGGTCCTTTTTATAGCCACACTAGAAGTAAAGGCAGGTCAAGGTGCAGAGAGAAAGTCAGAGGTGGTGGCAGCCAGTGAGGACGAGACAGAAAGAGCAACAGCCAGGTAGGGTGGCACGGATACAAACAGAGCCAAGCTGGACAGCCGTGCATTGGCTGGAGGATTTAGGACAGAGACCTTTAGCCTCCTCTGGTTCTGCCTGAAGAATGAGCCCCATCCATGACCTTGCTTCCTCAAACTGTGGGACAGCTGTGGGACACGTGCTCCACACAAGAGTAACCACACAAGAGTTACATGGAAAACTGTGCCGCCAGCCAGGCGGTGGTGGCGCACGCCTTTAATCCCAGCACTCGGGAGGCAGAGGCAAGTGGATTTCTGAGTTCCTACAAAGTGAGTTCCAGGATAGCCAGGGCTATACAGAGAAACCCTGTCTCAGAAAAGAAAAAAAAACAAAAACAAAAACAAAAAAACTGTGCCTCCTCCGTTCCCCAGAGATTCCTCACTTTTTGGCTTAACTTCTTTCTCTATCAACATTTGCCAACCTGGGGTGACCTGATCCCACCAGCTACTCTCTTATTGCAGGACCAACAACCTGAGGCAGGCAGATAAAGTCAGAAGCATGGCTTTGGACCCAGTAAGTTGTGTCAGGCAAGGAACCAAAGAGAAGGGCTTGTAGCAGTGGTTCTCAACCTGTGGACCACAATCCTCACAAGGGTTGCAGATCAGATATTTACACTAAGATTCATAACAGAGCTGGGCGGTGGTGGCATATGGCTTTAATCCTAGTACTTGGGAGGCAAAAGCAGGTGGATCTCTGAGTTCGAGGCCAGCCTGGTCTACAGAGTAAGTTCCGGGACAGCCAGGGCTATACAGAGAAACCCCATCTTAAAACAAACACACAAGATTCATAACAGGAGCAAAATTATAGTTATGAAGAAGC
Source organism: Mus minutoides (assembly GCA_902729485.2). NCBI lineage: Eukaryota > Metazoa > Chordata > Mammalia > Rodentia > Muridae > Mus > Mus minutoides. The sequence continues at coordinate 2,067,694 of LR749697.1, read as the reverse complement.
AGCAAAAGTAATTTGTGGTTGGGGGTTCTCACAACACAAGTAACTGTATTAAGGGTCTCAGTGTTAGGATGGTTGAGAACCACTGGCTTATAGGATGGGAAGCAGAGACAACATCTGGAGTCCAGAGAACACACTATGCTAAACCCAGGACTGAGAGCTCACAGGAAGGTGCCATGTTCCAGCCAGCCAGTACCCAGATGAAGCCACAGGAACGCAGGGAAAGAGAAAAAGGGGACCCAAGGGCTGGAACATCATGACAAGGCCACAAAGTGAAGGCCCAGCAACTAGGAGCGTGAGTTCACACTGCTCGGTAGGAGGCAGCAGAGTTGGGTGAGCAGAGGAGATGACCCAGTCTGTGGGCCAGGGGTGGGCGTTAGGGTAGGGGGGCACCTGGGGCACCTAGGGTAGAGAAGCAGAGGCCAAGGATGAATGGGAGCAAATTCAAGCCCTGGTGGGAGAGACTGGAGGCCATAGCAGGGTCTGCAGAGGGCTTGCTGTGAGGGCAGAAGCTGGGGGTGAAGAGAGGGTGGAGAGACAGGCTTTCCAAGATGGAGATTGGGGTGTGTGTGTGTGTGTGTGTGTGTGTGTGTGTTATATACAGATGGGGCAGACACAGAAGAAAACTGGTGGTATAGAGGAGGGAGGTGCTGCTGGGGCAGGGACTCTGAGCCAGGGGGACAGACTCTTTGGTCAAGGCATCAGTGACCATCGGCAAGAGCAGCTGGGAGGTGCCTGTGGGCTGTGGGGCAGGGGTGGGCAGCTGTGGCAGCGGAAGCCAGGGCAGGAGTTTCTCCCCGGTTGCTCTATTTGCTGGGGGGAGTGGGAGGCGAGAATAAAAGCTGAGCATGCGATTGGAGGGGGAGGCTCGGGGCTGAGAGAAGGCTTGGCTGCTGCCTGGAGTGGGGGTGGGTGAATGTACTGGAGCAGGAAGTAGAGGGCAGCTGAGGTCACTCCGCAGGAGGGGCCTTGGAGGAAGGTAAGCAGCAGGCACCAAATGCTATGATGGGCTTTATTTCCAGAATCATATGTTCACCATCCTAAGACTATACAAACCAGAGTGGGTGTTCTCAGCTGAGTCGCCTCTCTGACGTTGGGTCCTCCTTCCCCTCCAAGGTCTACACCTGGGTCAACTGCAAACTAGGAAGGCCAGAGGAAGAAGGGAACTAGGGGAAGTTCCCCCTGTCTCCAGCAGGGGGCACAAGGGAGAAAACAAGCAGGAAGACCTGGCCCTCGATACAGGAAGGTAAAGCTGTTAAGGTGAACACTGGAATATCCCCCACCCCCCCTAAGCCACTTGTCATAGCCCTAGAGATAGATTGCATATGGCAGAGTCAGCAAGCAGGGCAGCACTTCCCAGAACATCTGCTTTCCCATAAGAGTGACTGGCCAGCTGGGGGTCCAAGGACTGTAGGGACTTGGGTCATAAATGAACAGAGACAATCTAGATAGCCTACTACAGGGCCACAAGAGAGATGTCTCCATAGTGGTTGAGAAGCACGCTATTCACCACAGGTTTCTGCAAGTAAAAGCCACATGTATGTCTTGTGTCAGAGGTACCAAATGCTCAGCTGGGAACTTCAAGTCCACTGGATGATGGTATAGAACAGGACCAGGAGTGGGGCTCTCCTGTGGCTAAACCCTGTCTGCGCTTTGTAGAACAGTCCCCATCCTAGACAACTCATGAATCAGCAATTCTGAGTAGGACGAAAAAGCTAACAATGCCTCTATCAGATCACCTGGAAGACAATGTCAAGATATCTATCCCAAAATTAACTTTAAAACAAGGTTAAAGAAGACCCTTCGTCATCGAGATGTGTCTGACACAGTACCAGATGAACGGGGGCTAAGGCTGCACAGGACCAGGAGAGCAGGGACTACTGAAGTTTACGGCAGAGACAGAGAAATAAAGAAGCAGAAAGTGTTTGTGTAGGATCAGAATGTGGGGCTTGAGTCTTCAGCTATTGCATGGATCAATGCAATGGGATGCTGAACTTAAAGCAGAGAAGGCACATCGGGCGAGGGCCTCCTGCAGAGAAGGAGGATGGAGGCCAGGGTGGGGTGCAGCAGCTGCCTCTTGCGGGCAAAGGGCTCCTTGCTCACAAGCTGGCACAGCCCTAGAGCACTGAAGGAACCATGCTGTTACATAGGTTTCCTATCAACCACAGGTTATGAGTCCGGGCTTTGAACGCCAGAGCCTCTCATTTGTGCTAGAAGATGTTCCAGAACTTTCATTTAGTCGTTTTATATTTGACCACCAATGCAGTTTAAATCCAAATCTCTGGATTTATGTATTGTTCAGGTCACCTACTAAGGAACCTGGGCCTCCTCACACTGCTCTCCCCTCAACACACCTGGACGTCACAGGTAGACTCTGGTGTAAGAGATGGAGAGAATGACAACACAGGATAGACAGACTTCAGGGTTGTTTTCGTCTGGTTTTGTCAATCTAACACAAGCTAGGGTCATCTGAGAAGAAGGAACCTCAATTGAGAAAATGCTTCCAACAAAGTGGCCTATAGGCAGGCACTCTGTGGGGTATTTTCCTGATTAGTAATTGATACAGGAGGACCCATCCCACTGTGGGCAGTGCCATCCCTACGAAGGTGGTTCTGGGTTGTATAAGAAAGCAGGCTGAGTGGGCCATGGGGAGCAAGCCAGTAAGCAGGACCCTCCATGGCCTCCATATCAGTTCACATTTCCAGGTCCCTGCTTCCAAGTTCCTGCCTTGATTTCCCCAGATAATGAACTGTAGCCTGCAGAGCGAAGTAAACCCCTTTCTCCCCAAATTCTCTTTGGTCATGCTGTTTTATCACAACAGTAGAAGCAAACTAAGACAGATGGCCCTTAAAACGTCCTAAGTGAGCCGGGTGTGGTGGCGCACGCCTTTAATCCCAGCACTCAGGAGGCAGAGGCAGGCGGATTTCTGAGTTCGAGGCCAGCCTGGTCTACAAAGTGAGTTCGAGGACAGCCACGGCTATACAGAGAAACCCTGTCTCGAAAAACCAAAAAAAAGAAAAAGAAAAAGAAAAAAAAAAAAAAACTCCTAAGTGAAAGAAGGCAGACACAAAGGGCTCCAGGTTGTATGCTTCCATTCATATGAAGTATCTAGTACAGGCCACCCATGGAGACAGATGCAGACCAGCGCTAGGGATGCCTGGGCAGGCAGACAGGGCGTTCTTGACAATGGATACAGGATTTCTTCTTGGGGGTGAAAGAAACATTCTAGAATTACTGATGATGATTATGCAACTCTGTAGCTCAGCTAAATACTTTCAAAGGGTAGATTTTAAAAGTATGCACGTTATATCCTTTTCTTTTGCCTTCTTTCTTTCTTTCTTTCTTTCTTTCTTTCTTTCTTTCTTTCTTTCTTTCAGAGAGAGTGAGTAGAGTGCAATCCTGCCTTCTCCAATCAGGTCTGAAAGGTCCAAAGCCCATAGGTTTAGAAGACATTGTCAGAACAACAGACCCTTGCTCATTTCTAAACTGTGGATGGGTGGCTTGGAGACAGAACCTAGAAATTCCACCATCCAACTTGGAATCTGTGCATGTGCCAGATTCTGCTGGGAGAGACATCAAGGCTACCACAGTGACTGAGACAGACACTTAACAAGAGGTGGCACGGTGACTTAAGGGGTTATGAGAGGAATACACATTCAGAGGTCCAACAGAAGGGCCCCCTCCCTAAGGAGTTAGCACAGCCTTAAGCCAAGCCACGCAGTCCTGGAGAAGGCCTGTTTAGGAGGAAAGTTGTAAGTGCTAAGCAAGGCAAGGGGGGTCCAAGGTCAAAAGGAGGGCAGAGTCACAAGGGAGAGAAGAGTGGCCTCCCTGTGTCTTCAGCCACAGGGGTCACACGGGTCCCAAACAGGAATTCAGGCTGCCATGCTGGAGATGATACCTTCCAGAATGTTCATATCCAGAGGTCTTTAAGAAATGTGTCTAAGCCGGGCGTGGTGGCACACGCCTTTAATCCCAGCACCTGGAGGCAGAGGCAGGTGGATTTCTGAGTTCGAGGCCAGCCTGGTCTACAAAAAAAGTGAGTTCCAGGAAAGAAATGTGTCTAATACCATTGCTTATTTATTCATTCAACAGATATTTATTGATCAATTAAGTGCAACACGCCAGACCCTGGAGGTATGATGCAAGCAAACCCAACATCTCTGCCCTACTTGGGCTCACATTTTAGCATGGGGCAATCAACAGGTGGAAAGAAGGTGGCTCCAGGGGTAGCCTTATAAATTACCCAGCGCAGGGCAGGCTTCACATAGAGTGATTGGAACAGCCTGTTTGATATGAGAACAAGAAAACACCACGCACAGGCCAGAGAAGTGAATGGGAGATGTAGGAACAGGCAGGCTTGGGGCAACCATAAGTATGCAAAGAGGGCAAGAAGGGACAGGCACCAAGTTGCCTGTGAACTCAGTACTGGCTTGCTAGCTATGTGGTATGGTTCATGTGAAACTGGATTTTTCAACTCCGAAGTGATGGAAAGCCCTTGGGACACTTTCATTACACATCTACTCTAAGCTTCAAAAAGCTCTTGCCAGGCATAGTGGCACAGGCCTTTAACCCCAGCACTCGGGAGGCAGAGACAGGCAGATTTCTCTGTGAGTTTGAGGTCAGCCTGGTCTATAGTGAGCTCCAGAACATCCAGGGCTTTGAAGAGAGACCTTGTCTCCAAAAAAGGGGGGGGATGTGGGGGGAGGAAGAAAAGGAATAAGAAAGAAAAGAAAAAGAAAGGTTAGCTTTTGATGGGAGCCATTGGTAAAGTGGCCAAAACCGGAATGGAAATACTGAGGACAAATGGAATGTCCCAGGACAGAAACACAGACAATGAGAAACGTGATGGAAGTACAGTGTTCTGTATTTGGACAGGTTGTCCCTGTCCAAGTCCTAAAGTTAGCAGCGTCCACTTTGAAAGCAGGCTGACCTGGGTTTAAATCTAGGCTTACCAACTGAATGACCTTGGCAGGTGACTTCCCCGCGTGCGCCTCAGTCTGCAGGTCTGAACGATGGGGTAACAGCAGCGCTTACCTGACAGGACTGTAGCTGCCGACACATTTGTGCGGCCCAGCCAAGCGCGGTGGGCGCTCAGCAGCTGCTGCGGCTGTGAGTAATTTGTTACTAAGAATAGTTAGCGCCCCTCTCCGGGCCTGCATCTCCGAGCTGGCCGTGCGTACAAGACGAGGCTGGACCCCCGTCCCGGGCGCTGGCTCGGACGCGATCCCCAGACCTCGCGATCGAGCGCCCCAGCCTGGCTCCCGCCCCCACCCCCCCGCTCACCTGGGCCGCGGCGGCCCGGGGATGTGCTCATAGCGGCTGCGAGCGCGATGCACGAAGGTGCAGCAGAGGCCGAAGGCGAGCAGGACGGCGCTGCCGAGCAGCAGCAGCCCGAGGCTCATGGCTCCGGGCCCGGCCGTGGTCGGCGCCGGGTGCCGAGGGGGCCGGAGGCCGCGACCGACTAGCTGTCAGCGCTGCGCGCCGCCTCGGCCCCAGGCCCCGCGCTCACCAGCACCGCCCCCGCCGCTCGGCTCCGCCCCCGCTGACTCGACCCCGCCCCGGGCACGCGGACCCGCCAACCACGTCTCCGCCTCCAGCCCTAGCTCTCAGGACCCGCCCCCGCACAGCCACGCCCTCTTTGAGGCCCAGCCCCAGCCTCCACGCCGTTCCCGCCCAGAGCAATAAGTATTCACCAATCACAACCTGGCTTTTGGCTCAGACTTCGAGGCCCCGCCCCTTCTACCCTCTCTTGGGCTCAGACTCCGCCCCGAAGTCGCCCCGCCCAGAACGCGTTGTCCTAGCAACCTCGCTTTCTGGGTGCAAGCTGCCCAAGCGGCGGCGCAAATCTTGTCCGCTGGCTCCGCCCCTTTGGCCTCTCCAACTGTCTCTCCGCGTGCAGTGCCAGGCCTCTTCCTTTCTCGTGCAAACCTTCTGAAAACCCTATCCCAGCCCTCCAATCTCCGTCTTGTGCTGACTGTTCTCAAACATCTCCCTGGAACCTTAGCGCCCCAAAGTTAGGTTAGGAATCCCAAAGGTCCTCGCGCTGCGCCTTCATTGCAGGTCGGTGCAAGCCGTGTGCCCGCTGTGTGCCAGCGTCCGTCCGGAGGCGGCGGACAAGATCCTAACAGGATGCAGGAGTCCCTGGGCCCGGGAAAACCATAATCCTGAGTATGGGTGATGGTCCATAGGAATGTGCTGGGATGTGCTCCGCCTTCTCACCCGGTGGGAGCGCAAAGTGCGCCTCACTTCCGAGTTTCAGTTCCTGTGGAGTCGCTCAGCTAGGCCTGCAGTGGATGGGAAGGCCTGATGTGCGCTCTCCTTGACTAGATAAAGAGCCTCGGGATTGGGGAGTGGGGGTTCTGAAGCCCACGAGAGAAAGTCGATTTCTGACTACTCCACCTTGGTTAGGTCCTGGAGGGGAAAAAAAGTGTGGACTGTGTGCCTACATTTCCGGGTATACAGGACCAGCCCCCGGGAGGGACATATCAGGGATCCGTGAGCTGCAGGGTGACGGGGAGAGCTTTAGGAGCTGTGCTTGATTTCTGTCTGGAGAGGCCACCTCAGCCTGAGCAAGACGGCAAGCCAAGCATCCAACTCAATCCAATGAGTGGCATTGGGGGATGAGGCTTGCCACCGCGCCCCCGTGTGGTAGCGAGCGGCAGTCGCAGGTGCGCAGGAGGGACCTCCCGTGGCCCTGCTTGGGAGCAGAGGAAGGTCAGCCAATTTAGTTTAGCCATTTGTGAAAGCTTCTGAATTGAGAGGAGATGAAGACATGAGACTGTGAAGAGGGTGTAGACTTCTTGCCTGCTTTTAGGTGAGTTAAAGAGAGTAGACAGAAAAGGCCGTGGGGCATCGTGGTGCTCACGGGAGAAAGGATCAAAAGTTTGAGGCTAGCTGGATGTGGTGATGTACACCGCGAATCTCAGCACTGGGAAGGCAGACCAGGCCAAGACTATACAGAAACCCTGTCTCAAAAATAAAACGTTTTAGGCCTTCAGACTTCAAGGCTAGTCTGGGCAACTTAAGACCCTGTCCTCATTTTTTCTTTTAAGGGTTAGCAATCTGGCTTAGTGGTAAGATGCTTGTTTGTAAATACACAAGGTCCTGGGTTCTATCTCCAATATTGGGAGGATGATGTGCAGAGCAGAGGCACAGCATGGCCACTTTAGGAGGGTGGTTATGAACCCTCACCCTGAGCTTAGCAGGCATCCTAGGCTATGTGGACTTAACTTTGTGTCAGGACCCAGATCAGAGACCCCCTAGAGGCAAGGCCAGATTCCGATGGACTCTGGGCACAGTCTGAGATGCTCCACACAGGACAGACTAAGGAAAGGGGGAGGTAATAATATTCTCTGATACATCAGGCAACACTAGTGACCTCTGGCTTGGCAGGGCCCATCACCCCACCATTTCTGCCCCTCTTCCTGGCTGGAGTATGTCAGTGGCATCCCTGTCCCAGACCCCACATCCGCTCTGTTTGTGGCTCCATCCCCATGACGCTCCTAACTAACTCTCCTGCAGTTGTGGGACACAAGCTGCTCGTCCAGACCCTAGGTCCCAGGGCTGACTGACGCTCACTGAGCAGATGAGCAGATGACCGATGACCTGCCACCTGGCTCTTCCTGGAGGTCTCCACTAGTACCAGCCAATAGGGCAGCCACAGGTCACACGTCATTACTACTTGAAAGAGGCATAGTCCAACTTGGGATAAGCATTGTGTAAAATATATACCAGATTTCAGAAATTTAATAGCCAGAATATGTGCAAGTGTGTGTGTGTGTGTGCATGCTTGTGTGACAGAAAAGGGCATCAAATACTCTCTTGTTCTCACCACCTCTTCCTTTGAAACAGAGTCTCTCCCTGAACCTGGCACTCAGATTTTCTCTTCTAGGCTAGAATCCAGCAATGGCCAGCAATCCTGTCTCCATTCCCTCTTGGAGCTGAGATTACAGATATGAATGGTGGGCACCAGGATCATTGCACAGTAAGAACTCTTAACTGCTGAGCCACCTCTACAACCCTATGTATGTGGTGGAGGTGCCCACGCATTTGGAGATCAAAAAACACAGCTGTAGCTGTCGGTTCTTAGCTGCTTCTTATTTTCAGAGACAGGGTCCCTCTTTGGCCTGGAACTAGCCTAGGCTAGCTTGCCAGTGATCTCCCATGGGCTTGCTGATCTCCAACTCCCATCTTACCAATTGCGGGAATTTCACATGTGCACTACCACAACAAGCCCCCTAGAAGTTACTGTCATTAATGTTTTATCAAGTATTTGTGTATTTTTATGTGCATTCTGGGGTCAAAAGTTTACCAACAGAGTCATCTCTCCAGCCCTGGCATTTTATATTGGCTGAATGTTAAAATATTTTGAATATGTTGGATTAAATAAAATATATCAAAATGAAGACGGACTGGAGAGGTTGATTGGCTGCTCTTCTATAGGACCCAGGTTCGATTCCCAGCACCTACACGGTGGCTCATAACCATCTGTAACTCTAGTTCCTGAGGTTCTGATGCCCTCTCTGGCCCCAGAAGACACCAGGCACACGAGTGGTGCACACACATACATGTATGTAAAACATCAATACACATAGAGTATAGTTTGTTTATTTGTTTGTTTGAGACAGGGTTTTTGTGTAGCCTTGGCTATAGACCAGGCTGGCCTGGAACTAACAGAGATTCGTCTGTCTCCTGAATGCACCATGGCTTAGTCATGATTTCTTTTTTTTCTTTCTTTCTTTTTTTTTTTTTTTTTTTTTTTTTTTTTTTTTTTTTTTTTTTTTTTTTTTTTTTTTTTTTTTTTTTTTTTTTTTTTTTTTTTTTTTTTTTTTTTTTTGGTTTTTCGAGACAGGGTTTCTCTGTAGAGCCCTGGCTGTCCTGGAACTCACTTTGTAGACCAGGCTGGCCTCAAACTCAGAAATCTGCCTGCCTCTGCCTCCCGAGTGCTGGGATTAAAGGCGTGCACCACCACGCCTGGCTTAGTCACAATTTCTATTCCCACACAAACATCATAACCAAGTAGCAAGTTAGGGAGGAAAGAATTTATTCAACTTTTATTTCCATGTTGCTATTCATCACAAAAAGAAGTCAGGACTGGAACTCAAGCAGGTCAGGAAGCAGGAGCTGATGCAGAGGCCATGGAGGGGTGTTACTGGCTTGCTTCCCCTGGCTTGCTCAGCTTGCTTTCTTATAGAACACTTGATCACTAATTGAGAAAATGCCTTACATGAAGCTTCTGCCAACTACCGTTGTAGATATTCCCTGTCTTAGCTAAGATGCAGACAGCACAGGCTCCCCGGCTGCTCTACATTGGGGCTGCACAGATTTGCAGACAATGATATTTTCCTATTTTTTTGTCATTTTCTTAACAGTTCAGTAATTTTTTTAAAAATTTGAAAATGATATTTTCCCTTTTTGTCATTTTCTTAACAGTTCAGTAATTTAAAAAAAAATTTTTTTTCAGAGAACAACCGGCTCCAAAGTTGCAGAGCAACCAGGGAGACCCAGTGCTCCTCTCTCGGCTGTGATGACCAGGAGCCTGAGCCTGTACCAGTCACCCTGCCTGGAACACCATGCAAGCCTGTTCAGATTGGAACTCAGCGCAGGAATGACTTTTTCCTGCAAAGCTTGGACCAGGAGCCTCACCCGGAGCCCTGGCCACACTGCCTGACATGAGCTATACCCTGTCTTCCCTGCCTGGTGACTCAGTTGTTTCCCTAGCCCCACCCCTATCCGATGCTGAGTACAGCTATATAGAGCTCGTTCAAGGGACAAGGCACAAAGCCACCAGTGAGGCCCTTCACGTACAAGGAACTCTCTTACTATAGAGGACAGAAGTCACAAGCCCCACCCTCGTTACTCCACCCACTCGCCTTGCACCCCAGCCTCCAGGTGTGTGTGGGGTGATAAGAGAAAGGAAGGAAGGGTTGTGAATAGTCAAATTGTTGACACAGTTCTAGTGAGTAGTCTTGGTGGCCCCACGGACTACTTAGCCCATGAGACTGAGAAATCCGAGGATCCCCTGGAGGGGACAGAAATGGTCGTGGGTGAAAGTAGAGCCCCGCCCCCACCCCACTGCGGGCTGAAGGGAGCTTCTGGCCCAGGAATAGATGAGGTTCAGCCTTCAGGGATAGAGGGGACTTAGTAGCTTCCCTAAGCTGCCTGCAGAACTCAGCAAATAGTTTCAGAGGTGCTCCAGGCCTTCTAGTCTGCCTTCCATCATGGGTGCTTGGACCCTTTCGGCAGCCTGGTCCCTGGTGGGCAGCGAACGACCACAGGCCCTCTGGCTCTTTGAGATCCTTCTCTGTGGCTCTCAGACTGCCCATTTGTTTCTGCGGTGCCTCGTACTACTGGGTCAGCTGCCCACATTCTAGCCATGTTTCTCAGGCCACCATCCTGCTGTTCTGGTGCCTGCCACTCAGCGCTGGCAGAAAACCACTGGTCCCTTCCCTCAGTCTGACATTGTAAAGGCATCCAGCTTCCCTTACCCAGTGGGGTTCCTGAACAGTGGCTGCTCTCCAAAGTGCTGACAGATCTCATTCAACGCGCGCACGCGCGCGCGCGCACACACACACACACACACACACACGTGCAGATGAACCCTCCATCCTGGCTCGTGCATGCTGCACAGCGTGCCCACAAACCCAAGGGTCCACTCGCAGAGTAGCACCGCCAGGTAGGAGAGGTCAGGCTACAGGTTCGGGTCTTGGTGGCTGCACTCGACGCCAGCGTCCTCGTCGTGCTTGCAATTGTGCGTGCCCACGCCAGCGTGCGCGCACTCCAGCAGGTTGCGCTCGCTGCCCGCGCAGCGCACGTCGTCCAGCAAGATTCGGAGCGCGCGGCCCTCGCCAAACTCCGCGCGCTTGGCGGCTCGCACCGCGTGCGCAAAGCCCAGCTGGCGACACACCACGGCGGCTGCCTTGGTGTCCCAGGCGTCGTCGCACACCGTGCCCCAGCGTCCGCCTATGAACACTTCCACACGACCGCGGCCGGGGCTCAGACCTGCGGGCCGTACCAGACGCACCGAGCCGTTCTGGGGTTCGGGGACCGCGGTACTCGGACGTCCCCGCCGTCGCCCGCCTCCCTTCCGGGCCCCTGGTCGCCGGGTGGGCCTTGCGGGCTTTGTGGGTCGCGGGGTGGGGGCAGGGGGAGCAGCCGTGGGGCGCCTGCGGCGGGGAGCCTTAGTGGGAGCGCGGGCTGTCGGGGGCGGAGTGCTCTCTGGCGTCCGGATGAACTCTACAAAGAGGAAAAAAGCCTGGGGTCAGAGGGAACTGGCTGTCCCAGCGAAGCACAGCCCCCAGCCTGTGCCAGCAAAACAGATCCTAAGGAAAGACGCCTGGTCTGGCTCCACTCAGACCCTAAGGTTAGGGTGCCTCTTAGGGAGCCAGCTGTGTTTGACCCGGTTCCCTGCGCCCTAAGGATGCTAGCCTAAAGCAAGGTCAGGCACTTCTTCAGTCACACAGCGAGCCCTGGTTAACAGGCAGGCACTGTGCCGGGTCTGCTACTGCCGACTGCCCCAAGCCCTGCCCTGAGGAATTGGGAAGACCCTGAAATTCAGGCATAATAAGTGAGAAGTTGTCTAGAAGCTAAGGCCTCATGCTTCCTGCCCTCGGTTTTCCATGAAGAAGCAAATGCCTCAGAGGGGTTGATATAGCAATAGTTTCAGAGAGTTCCAAAACAGCTAGGGCTGAACAGAGAAATCTTGGGGGGGGGGCGCGTCGAGGGGAGGAAAATTCAAAAGGAAGAAAAAGAAAAAAAATTTTTGCAAGTCAGTGAGGCATTTTCTTGAATAATGGTTGATTTGAAAGGGCCCATCCCATTGTGGGTGGTGCTAACCGTGAGCAAGCGGTCCTGAGTTATATAAGAAAAGCAAGCTGAGCAGCCACAAACAAGCAAGTCAGTAAGCAATATCCCTCAGTGGCCTCTGCTTCAGTTACTGCATTCAGGTTCCCGCATTGAGTTCCTGCCCTGACTTCTCTCAGTGATGGACTGTGACCTGAGAGTTGTGAAGTGGAAATGAAGCCTTTGTTGCTTTTGATCATGGTGTTTTATCAAAACAATAGAAGCTCTACAACAGAAGGACTGCCGGATGGATGTTAGCAGGATGGATGGATGATCAATAGATGGATGAATAATGACTAGATAGATAATGGCTTTATGGATGGATGGATGGATGGATGGATGGATGGATGGATGGATAGGTGAGTGGATGGATGGATGGATGGATGGATGGATGGATAGATGGATGGATGGGTAGATGGATGGATGAGTGGACAGATGAGTGGATGGATGGATGGATGGATGGATGAGTAGATGGATGGATGGGTGAGTGGATGGGTGAGTGGATGGATGGATGAGAGGATAGATGGATGGATGAGAGGATGATGGATGGATGGATGGATGGATGGATGGATGAATGGATGGATGGATGGGAGGATGGATGGATGGATGGATGGATGGATGGATGGGAAGATGGATAGATGGATGGATGGATGGATGGATGGATGGATGGATGGATGAGAGGATGGATGAATGGATAGATGGGTGAATGTGTGAATGAATGGATGGCTGATGGGTTGATGGATGGAAGGTGGATGAATCAGTGAGCAGATGGACAGATGGATTCCCTTCATCTCTTCATACTATGCAAATGACCTTACTGTGCCAAGCCACTGTTCCTACCTAGCATGGACCTAGTGGGACAAGTGGGACAGCCCCCTCTACCCTTTCGGAAGACTCCATGCCCAGGCAGTCATCCACAGCTTTAAATGGCCTTCAGAACACAGGGTTTGCTCCTGGCTCCCTCTGCCCTAAACCAAGAGGGGTAAAATGGAACTATGGAAGGCACAGCCCAGATGCCCCACCCCCTTACTCGTAGATAGACATCCTCCCAAGAACTCTGAGCATCCTTGCCTGACACAGCTATCCTCTTCTTGTCCCATCCTACTTGAGGCTGCAGCCCTCTAGCGGGGGTCTGCCCACTGCCTGGACCTAATTGAAGGATCTATCAAACAAGATGCATTGTATTTAAAGTTCATTGACACTGAGTGGGTCTCTCACAGGTATCAGACGTGGTGCTAGATATGGGGGCTGTGGAAACATTCTAGGTCCCTCTGGGCCCCAGTCTGACCTGAGGGAGCAGGAGCTCCTTTTGCCACTGAAGAATACTTACTTTCCTTGGGCACAAAGGGGATGAGATGACTCTTCACCTTCACCTGAGCAGGGCGGATCTTACATTTCCCTGGAGGTGCTCGTCTAACAAAGACACACAGAAAATCAGGACTGGGATCCAGCTTTGAGATCCCTGTATTTCATCCCATACCACACACACATACACACACACACACACACACACACACACACACATCCCAACACCTTCCCTTGTAGTGAGACAAGAGGGTAAGGGCCAGATAGGTGTGACCAGGGACAACTGTAACTAGTGTCCAGCTACTAGCCTGTCACTCTGTAGCCCCACCACCACCATGTTGCCCACCCTACTCCTGTAAGGCGCCATTCCTGTCCACCTCTTCCACCTCAGGACTTAAGAAGAGTCTCTTTCCCTGCCTCTAGTTTCTGGGTTTCTGATGGTTTCTGGAGAAATGCAGAGAGAGTTAAGGCAAAATAAAAGACATAGTAGGCAAAAGGGACGAATTGTGGGAAGCTATCCCCAGCAGGCCCAGCACAGTCTTGGGGCCTGTCATTCAGAGAAAAGAGTCTGAGAAAGGTTGCCAGGGTGTGAACAGCCTCCCTCCCCATCCTGCAGAAACTCAAGGGCCAGAATTCCATTTTAATTGGTTTCTGGCTGTTGATCTGTGATCCTTTGACTGGGTCTGACTCTGTTCCAAGATTGTCCGACATGGGTCCAGGACTTCACTGGGACCGCCCCGACATGGGTCCAGGACTTCACTGGGACCGCCCCCACATGGGTCCAGGACTTCACTGGGGGTTCCATCAGCCTGGGGTTGAAATAAATAGCCACATGACGAAGTGGCCCCCAGATAGACTTGGCATGAGAGGGGACATGTAGCTCTTACAAGGCACACAGACTTCTCAAAGCTGGAGGTGCAGGCATCTCTATTCTGATCTCTCACTGGGTCTGCATTTGGGGGAGATCCAGGAAGCAGGGGAGGGTGCTGTCTCTTGTTTAAAACAAAACAAAAGAAAACAAAACAAAACACCACAGTGGTTCTGTTCAAGCTGTGACCCCTGGGCTTTCCTCCCTGTCCTCCTTTGCCACATGTCAGTTGGCAGGCATCTGAGGTGTGGGTATCAGGAGACACACTGCTTCCAAAGGAGAAAAAAAACGGAAGAGAGGAGGATGAAGCCTCTAACCCCAAGATCTTGAGCAGGAAAAGGTCAAAGTCCTCCCGGGTCCTTTCTGCAGACACAGACACAGTGAACCAAGAAGAGACAGCGTTTGTTGTAAATCAAAGGCTAGAAAGCAGCTAAGATGACATCTGGCAAAAATTAGATGTTCAGTATAAGTGACAAGTCCTTAGAGAAGCATTCTTTTTTTAAAAAAAATGTTTTTATTTTATGTGTATGACTATTTTGCTTACATGTACATCTGTGCCCTACATGAGCACAGAACCAGCAGAGAGTAAAGGAAGGCATCTGGTCCCTGAAACTGGTTCTGGATGGTTGTGAGCCATCGTGTGGATGCTAGGAACCTAACCCAGGTCTTCTGAGAGAACAGTCAGTGTTCTTAATCACTAATCGATCTCCCCCCGCCTGCCCCCAGCTCCAGCATTGCTTTTTTTTTTTTTAAGATTTATTTTATTTATTATATGTAAATACACTGTAGCTGTCTTCAGACACTCCAGAAGAGGGCGCCAGATCTCCTTACGGATGGTTGTGAGCCACCATGTGGATGCTGGGATTTGAACTTATCACCTTCAGAAGAGCAGTCGGGTGCTCTTACCCGCTGAGCCATCTCACCAGCCCCAGCATTGCTTTTTTTTTTTTTTTTTTTTAAAGATTTATTTATTATTATATCTAAGTACACTGTAGCTGTCTTCAGATGCATCAGAAGAGGGCGTCAGATCTCATTAAGGATGGTTGTAAGCCACCATGTGGTTGCTGGGGTTTGAACTCATCACCTTCGGAAGAGCAGTCGGGTGCTCTTACCCGTTGAGCCATCTCACCAGCCCCAGCATTGCTTTTAAAAATGAAAATAACCTTAACTTCCAAGAATCATGAGAGATGACGACGTCTCAGTGACTCAGAGACAATGACTAGTAAGTATCCTTTCTGAGAGGGACGATGCCATGTGGGGACAATGACACTCCTCAGGGACCAGCAAATGAGATAAAAGTTGATTGTGGTTCAAGGATGAGGTCACAGACATGAAAGTGGGCAAGACCTTGGGGAAAACAAGATGGGGGGCCCGTGCTTACAGTATCTGAGACAAGATGTTACCTCAATCTGTGTTAAGTCATGATTTAAAACAAAACACACACACACACACACACACACACACACACACGAGCAATGTGAGGGACAAGGAGTCTGAGAAGCTGCCTGAAGACTGGAAACAAGAGCTTTGAGAACAGGGCTGGAGAGATGGCTCAGTGCTTAAGAGCACAGACTGCTCTTCCAGGGGTCCTGAGTTCAAATCCCAGCAACCACATGGTGGCTCACAACATGTAATGGAATCTGATGCCCTCTTCTGGTGTCTGAAGACAGAGACAGTGTACTTATATATAATAAGTAAATCTTAAAAAAAAAAAAAAAAAAAAGAGCTATGAGAACATGCAGTCTACAAGAGATGGAGGTCCTGAGATCAAGAGGGAGCATCTCCTGCTGCAGGAGCATCGGGACTGAGAGGTAGAAGCTTGAGGAGTTCAAAGCCAGCCTAGACTAAAAAAAATGCAAAAGGGTGAGGCATAGTGGCATATACCTTTAATCCCAGCACTCAGGAAACAGAGGCAGGTGGATCTCTGTGAGTTTCAGGCCTGCCTGGTCTATTTACAGAGTGAATTCCACGATAGTCAAGGTTCTGTAGTGAAACCCTGTCTTAAAAAAAATAAAATGATGGACTAGAGAGATGGCTCATAGGTTAAGAACACTTCCTGTTCTTCCAGAGGTCCTGAGTTCAAGTCCTAGCACCCACATGGGCTGCTCACAACCATCTCTAATGAGATTTGATGCCCTCTTCTGGTGTGTCTGAAGATAGCTACAGTGTACTCATATAAATAGAATAAATCTTTAAAAAATAATAACAATATTAGATTTATAATATATTACATATACAATATCATATTACATATAATTTATTACTACTACTACTACTACAAAAACAACAAAGTAGGCACCAAGAACAGGCCTCAATGGTAAAGCACTTTCAGTTGCAAGCCAACAAACTAAATTCAGCAACCCCCCCTACACGAAACTGGATGCAATAGCTCACATCTGAAAACCCAGCACCCCTACCACGGGATGGCAAACAGGGAGGAGAATGGCCCAGAAACCAACTCTTGAGCCTGCTATCGTGTAGGCTAAGTAAGAACTAGTTCCTGAGAGGCGTCCTCTCAGGACATACCGTGCGAATGCCTACACTCACATACACAAGATATCCACACCAAGGATGGGTGTGGGGTTAAAAAATAGCAAGTCTAGCCGGGCGTGGTGGCGCACGCCTTTAATCCCAGCACTCGGGAGGCAGAGGCAGGCGGATTTCTGAGTTCGAGGCCAGCCTGGTCTACAAAGTGAGTTCCAGGACAGCCAGGGCTAGACAGAGAAACCCTGTCTCGAAAAACCAAAAAAAAAAAAAAAAAAAATAGCAAGTCTAACCAGGTGTAATGGTGCACACCTTTAATCCCAGCACTCGGGAGACATAGGCAGGTAGGACTCTGTGAGTTCAAGGGCAGCCAGAAATACACAATACAGAGAACCTATATATAATAAAAGTTAATCCAGGAGCCTGGGGAGGTGGCTCCTGAGACTGGATATAATTAAAATACCTTGGCTAGCCTAGAACTCTCAGAAGCTGGCCTCAAACTTGCAATCCTCCTGCCCCAGCCCCCTAAATAGCTGGGATTACAAGTGTGTACCACTATATCTGGTTACAAGTGTGCACTGCTCTATCTGGCTGAGAAACAAATGTTTAGGCTCAATGCGTGTTTTAGAACTTCTCTAAACCTACTATGCTTCAAAGTAACTGGCTACTCTGGTCAAGTAGCAAAAAATCTACAAAGGGGTTCTACGAGGATGCCCACGATGCAATCATTTATTAAACACACTCTAGTGTCTGCTCTGTGCCATTCCCAGAACCTGAGGGGTATGACCCGGGTGAGGAGACAAAACCTTCACCCTGGAGAAGATGAACAATTCCAAGGCCGAGAGATGACAACGGAGTGAGGACCAGTAGGACAAGAGAGCAAGTAAGCAGGGGGAGGGACTGGGGGCTCCAGGTTTATACCCACAGGGTATGCTGCCAACGGTTAGAGCCCCTGGCTTGTGACTCATCTCTCTAACCATCCAATGGGGAGCTGAGAGAGCATATGTCATACCCAGGAGTCAGTTTAGGCCTCACAGCAAGAACTGAGGCAGGTAGAGTATGTGAGAGTCGGTGGAAGATGAGGGAACTTCCTGTCTCTGCACACAGAGACCAGTTCAGGGACTCACCTGGAGGGATCGATGACTTTGTAGATGACCCCATGTGCGGCTGTGGCACTGGGAATGCCCGTGGACATGAAGTACAGCTCCCCTTTGAACAGGGAACAAGGCAGTGAGGGTGAGAACCGCTTGCAACCAAGCATTGGCAGCCCCGCCCCACCCAGGCTCCCCTCAGGCTCAGGAGCTGACCCCCCACCCTGTCCTCCACAGACCCTGAGAGGGTGCTTTGGCCTCCTAACACCTCAGCATGCCTTGATCCTCTGCAGTACAGTCCCCAGAAGTCTCCTCATGCCTGGCCCACACCTCCAACCACTGTCACCCTGGTCCCTGCCTGGATAGAGTCTGGCCAGGCTATTCTGCTGGCTACAATCATCTGGGAGCTCAGCCTTCACCTCCCATGTGTGCATAAGGACCATGCTGAAGCTGCCAGTGCTGCCTACAGTGACCCTGTCCTCTTGCTCTCTGTGCTTCGAATGTTCTTGAAGGTCACGGGGCAGCAGAGGTCCTTGCAACACCATTTGACATGTCTAAAACACAGGTAGACGCCCAGGAACGTGGGGGGGGGGGGGAGTCTGTTTTGCCTTTTCTGACAGCACTTTATATATATATATAAGATCTGGCTGACCTTGGGCTGGCCAGCTCATAGGCGCCTCCTCCTGGTTTTCTGTCACTCGCTGTCATTCAAAGGACTGAGGAAAGGGAAAGGCCCCTGAGAACTGCGCCTTCCTTACAGACTGCACTGGGGAGGGGGAGGCTGCTTCTAAATCATTGTTAACCCCCTACAGACCAAAAGAAAGAGCTTCCAAGGGCTCAGTGAGCTTAAGGACCTAGGAGAGGCTGGGGCGGGGGCTGCCCTTTGGGAAATTCACATTCTAATGAGGAGAGGAGGTTGTCAGTTCAACAAAGGTTTCCCAGACTAGGCCCTGGGGGGCTTTGGGCACTGGGCCCTGCAGGAGATACCCCTCCAAAGGCCGTGGTGAGCGTTGCCTGGTAACCTCAACAAGCCTGTACCAGGGCCTGCTGGGGGCCCCTGGCCTTTTGTCTGGGAACAATCCCAGGGCCAAGGACAAAGGCAGGATACAGAAGGGAAATCCCTATTTCTCTCCCTCCCCCCTCTGTCCCCTGCATCAAAACCAGGAATGCTGGGAACGTAAGGTCCGGTGACGGGCTAGAAGGCTGTATCTATCTGCTTTGAAATGACAGCGGAGTTTCCTCAAAAGCTCAAACGCGTTTGCCATCAGGAGCCCAGCTCTCTGTCCCTTGCCTATTCCAGATCTTTCCTGCTCCTGCTGCTGACTCTGGGGACTTGTACCCATTAAGTCTCTAACATTCCCGTCTACCTACTCCTCCATGGGGCCAGGGGATGACCTTTCTATTCTCCAGATAAGAACAGAGATTCTAGGACTGATCCAAGAACACACAAGGAAAAGCCCATGCCCCAGAGACACGCCCATCCCTGGCATGAAAGCCATTTAATTCTTAAGCTGCCTTCATGTCAGAAGCCAGAAGGGTGACCAGAGCTGGTGGTCACAGTCCCAAGCACAGTGAGGACAAGGACGGAGGGCTCTCTGCATGCTCACCCGCCTCGTCCTCCGCAAAGGAGATGATGTAGGGGTAGTAGTTGTTGATGAGACCTGGGAAAGCACAGGTCTGTCCACGGCCCATGCAGACCTCGCTATACTTCCATTGGCCTGTCTCTGGGTTCTCTCGGAGAGACATCAGTCGCCTGGAAAGGAAGACCAACTGTGAGGTCATTGCTAGTATGCTGCACAAGGGAATCTGTCCATCCATTATCCAGTTATTCACACACCTGTTCATCCACCTGTCCAGCCACCCATTCTTTTTTTATAAAGATTTATTTATTTATTTATTTATTTATTTATTTATTTATTTATTTAATGTGAGTACAATGTTGCTGTCCTCAGACACATCAGAAGAGGGCAATTGCAGATGGTTGTGAGCCACCATGTGGTTGCTGGGAATTGAACTCAGGACCTTAGTGCTCCTAACCTCTGAGCTATCTCTCCACTCCGCCCCGCCCCCCTCCATTCTTGCATCCACTCATCCATCTGTCCAGCTTTGCACACACCGATCATTCCTAAGGACGACCGGGACTTTCTCACCGAGGAAGAGACCTGTTTGGCCCACTCCTGAGCACACGCATACAAACACACTCTCCCTTTTACCACTTAGGGAGAGCATAGGCCATGTGGGCTACTTACCCGCTCATGAAATCGCCAAAAATGTAGAGGCCATTGAGATTGGGGTATTCACAACCCCGGTACACATAGCCTCCCGTGACTGATTTGCCCAGCTTGTGCGGGTAGGCGAAAATCGGCAGCACGTCATCTGAGGGGCAGATGAGAAAGTGGGTTCATCCTGAGGCCCAGTTCTTTGGAGTGGCCTAAGCAAGAAAGGCTCTCAAAGGGCCATACAGAATTTTTTAAGAGCTGGGAAGGGGGTGCATGGTGAGAAAGAGCCTAAAACGTTAAGTGAAGGTACCCCTTAAGTAAAGGGAGGTCTGGAGTGGGAAAAGCCAGTCAGGTGAAAGGGCTAGGGGATAATACTATATGGATGTGGGGGAGACAGTGCAGTCAGAGATGGTGAGGTATCCAGGGAAGGAGTGAGGCAGGAGGTCCCCAGAGAGCTACTAGGCATAGTGAAAAGGGTGGGAATCTGAATTGGAGGTCCCCTGAGGAATACAGCAGATCTCAGTCTTCTGAGCCCAGGGAGGAGTCGGACATGGCGGTTTGGGGTCCTGGAGTTACGGTGCTCCAAGTTGGGGGGCCCCAAGGAGATGGGGCGGGTCGTACTGGATCCATGTCGAGGGTCTGCATAGGAGCGGGCCGGGACAGATCTAGCTAAGGTAATGGGGAGAATGGGACAGATCCTGTTTGGAGGTCCCCAGGGACGCAGTCACCGAGGGAGGTGTTGGCGCACAGCTTGCGGTCGTAGCACTCGAAGCCCTCGCGAGCGCGCCAGCCGTAGTTGCGGCCCCGCTCCACCAGGTCCACCTCCTCGTACTTGTTCTGGCCCACGTCCCCGCAGAACAGGCGCCCACGGCCAGTGCCAGACATTGGGTCTCCGCGGTCGAAGGAGCAACGCCACATGTTGCGCACGCCCAGGGCATAGACCTCGGGCCGCGCTGCGGGGTCGTCCACGAACGGGTTGTCGGGAGGGATGCCGTAGAGGAGGCCGCGCTCTTTGCGGTCCACGTCGATGCGCAGCACCTTGCCCAGCAGCGCCGACCTGCGGCCCGGGAGGAGAGCGCGGACTGGTTAACGTTGAGTCTGCACTGAGGCTGGAAGGATGCGAGTCCAGCCCTGCTCAACCACGTGCACGGGCTCTTTCTGTGTGTCTATCCTGCACTCGCTGCGCAGCAAGCCCTAACCCACCTCCTATCGCTGCATTGCCTTCTCACAGTTTACCTTTCAGGTCAGACTGCCCTTTAGAGAGGGCACCGGAGCTATGACAAGCAACCAGCCAGCCTGACATTGAGCTGCACCTAGCCCAAGAAACCCAAGCTCTATGCCACAACCGCCTATGGAATACTACTATCCCAGGCTGTAATAGTGTGGGTGCTACTGTTCGCATAGCTGTGCTATATAAGGTGAAGACTGTACTAGAAAAATAACTCGTGTTTATGTCCTTTTCATAGCCAGTCGGGTGCTCCCACGGAGCGGGGGACCACAAATGCTGAGCCACTAAGCCAGCGCGGGCCACCAAAGTCTATATCAAACACTACCAAGTATAGCTGGTGAGGGGGCACGTATGCCCTACACTCCTGGCAGCTCTGAGAGGAGGAAGAAAGTAGCTGCTGATCACATGGGCAAAGTGGTCCGCAATGGAAACCGTCTACAGCAGTGGTGGTTCTCAACCTGAGGGTCGCCACCCCTTTGTAATCCATTACGATTCATAACACAATAGCAAGATTACAGTTATAAAGTAACAACAGTGTTCAAGGAGATTCATTAATCTCAGTGGTGGCACACGCCTTTAATCCCAGCACTTGGGAGGCAGATGCAAGCGGATTTCTGAGTTCTAGGCCAGCTGGTCTACAAAGTGAGTTCCAGGACAGCCAAGGCTACATAGAGAAACCCTGTCTCGAAAAAAAAAGCAAAAAACAAACAAACAAAAAAAAGTAACAACAAAACGATTTTATGACTGGCGGTCACCACAGCCTGAGGAACTGTGTTAAAAGGTCTTAGCATTATGAAAGTTGAAAACCGCTGACCTAGAAGACACCTGGACTCCCGCACGGTGAGCGGGGTGGTTTCTGCTCTCCGGGCTCCGTGCAGCCCTCCCTTGGTTAGCGCTGGAGAGCTGACTCCTCCCTCCACTCCGCCCCTGGAGAGCTGACTCCTCCCTCCACTCCGCCCCAGCAAGGCTGAGTAGGTGCCCTTAGCTCAAGTGACACATTTGCATAACTGTCATTAGAACCCAGTGTCTCCCTCACTTTCCACAACCTCTCAAATGTAACCAGCAGTGCTGATGCTTAGTCCCGGGAGGGGGGGGCAGAAGCGCCAGGCCCCCACCTTCACATCCGCATCCAGCTGCAGGATCTACAAGAGGCAAACTCCTAGTAGCAAAAGGATGCTTTTCACTTCTGCTCCATTACCCATGTATCCCCATTTCATTTCTCAGCTTGGCTCCAAGCACACGGCTAAGCTGCAAAGGTTGGATGCTTCTCACTGTCGAACAGGAATGAATAAACCACAAACTGTAACCCACACATCCTCACCACCACCGTTACTTTCTGGGCCAAGAGAGGCCGTGCACGTGCGCTACAGGAACCGGAGAGACTGGCTGGGGCCTCCTGCACATGCCTGTCTGTGTACATGACAGCTCCTCGTGTGTGTTTATGTGCGTGTACACACACGTGAAAGGAGAAGGCCAGGCCATTTGCTCAGAACAGGGAATAGATAAATGAGGGTGAAGAAGAGACTATACTCACATAAGGGTCTCTTTTGGGAATACACTCTGCCTTTACCCCAGCAAGGTCCACAGGCCAGCGCTCACCTAGCAAAAAGCCCCATTCTCCCAAAAGCTCCTTGCTGTCACTTCTGTGTCTGTGTAAATGGGCACTGTGCCTGACCCTGGACAACTGCTGGCACCTTCTTTCCTCAGGACAAGTCTCCCACTGAGTTCATCACTGTCTTCGCTAATCAATGGGAAGTAACTGACTTAGCTGAGGTCCCAGCTAACTGCAAGCTACCACCCTGCTCTGTGTGATGGGACAGAAGCTCTCCCTCCAGAAACCCTTAAGAAGTGCTGTGTGCAAACCAAAGGCTCCACCAAGCAGAAGCCATCGACCAAGCAGAAGCAGGGCGTACTTGTTTTGTGCATTTCCAAACTTCCCAAAGGGGTCTCCAGCCATCCCGCCATCTCCAGTAAAGATGTAGAGGAAGCCGTCATCCCCAAAGAGCAGCTGGCCCCCATTGTGATTAGAAGCTGGTTCTTCAATCTCCAGGATTATCCTAAAGAAAGATAAGTACCCCCTGAATAAAAACACCTTCCAAACGGTAACCCTCCAACAGCAGTAAAACCTTCTCTCCTGAATTGCAGGAGAAAAGACTTTGTATCTCTTGTAGCAAGTTATTTTTCCCAAGGACCTATAGGTCGGTTAAGTAGGGATAATTAATTCACTTCACTGTGTCAAGGAAGGAACTGGATGTTCGGAATGGTTGAGTGACCCTCTTGGGAGCACACAGGCCACCAGCATCAGGGCTGGGACCAGAACTCCAGGCTAGAGCTTTGCAACTGCTTTCCATCCCTGGTACCCAACAGAAGCTTGTCAACTTCCCCACTTACCATATCTTGTTTCCTACCTGACAACCAGTAACCAGAGCATGTTTGACTGTTACTCTTGACTGCTAGCTCTGCGCTTTCCAGGGGCAGTGGGTCAGGCATTTAGCTCCACACTCCCTGGGAGCTCCTTACTGACACTAGAGAAAACCTTCACTGTACTCAGCCAGCTGACTTTCCACCAGGGCTTGGCATGGATGGGGGAAGGCAAGAGGCAGGAAGACACTGCCCTTCTCTGTCCCGAGAAGCAGCAGGGACAGACATACAAGCGAGGTGACTGTGGACATCTCAGCTGATGGCAGAAACAGCCACACAAACTCCTCCAGTGGGTTCCTCCATCCCAGTAGTAACCACATACAGCAGTATGGTGGTCTCTCCACTGGCTCTCCCCAACACTCCTGCAGCCCTTTAGCCCTTTCCTTGCCTTGTGGTTGATTTCCTGTACTAAACACTCCTGCCCCAGTTAATATATATAATATGTTATCTTATTATATAATATATTATATATAAAATCTGTTATATATATTTTAAAAAGTAAAATCAGGTGGGCAGGTGGGTGTTGTGGTATATGCCTTCACTTCCAGCACTATGGAGTCAGAGGCAGGTGGATGTCTGTGAGTTCAAGGACAGCTTGGTCTACATAGTGAGACAGATAGATAGATAGATAGATAGATAGATAGATAGATAGATAGATGATAGATAGATAGATAGATAGATAGACAGACAGACAGACAGACAGATAGATAGATAGATAGATAGATAGATAGATGACATCTCAGAATAACCAGGTTCAACAAGACCAGGCACTGCACTAACTTCATTATCCTTACGGAAACAGCAGGAAAACAAAACAAAAACCACTCACACACACAAAACAAAATAAACAAGCAAAACAAACAAACAAAAAGCAAGACATGGAGAGTCCAAGTCATTAGAAACAGGATCTCGCCGGGCGTGGTGGCGCTCGCCTTTAATCTCAGCACTCGGGAGGCAGAGGCAGGCAGATTTCTGAGTTCAGGCCCAGCCTAGTCTACAAAGTGAGTTCCAGGACAGCCAGAGCTATACAGAGAAACCCTGTCTCGAAAAACTCAAAAAAAAAAAAAAAAAAAAAAAAAAAAAAAAAAAAAAAAAAAAAAAAAAAAAAAAAAAAAAAAAAAAAAAAAAAAAAAAAAAAAAAAAAAAAAAAAAAAAAAAAGAAAGAAAGAAAAGAAAAGAAAAGAAAAGAAAAGAAAAGAAAAGAAAAGAGGGCTGGTGAGATGGCTCAGTGGGTAAGAGCACCTGACTGCTCTTCCGAAGGTGCTAAATTCAAATCTCAGCATCCACATGATGGCTCACAACCATCCGTAACGAGATCTGGCGTCCTCTTCTGGAGTGTCTGAAGACAGCTACAGTGTATTTACATATAATAAATAAAATAAATCTTTAAAAAAAAAAGGAAAGAAAAGAAAAGAAAAGAAAAGAAAAGAAAAGAAAAGAAAAGAAACAGGATCTCAACTGGGTCTTTCCATGGCAAAGCTGCTGCGTATGATCCTTACAGAGTCCCAAATTCAGGGTCCTCCAAGCAGAGGACAGCTCAGACTGCTGGTCACCCACATCCTCCAACCATGGGAAGACACTGATAACTGACCTGGGTACCAGTGATGGCTCCCTCCTGGCCCTGCTAGCCTACCAGGCATGCCAACTTCTCCCTCTGGGTAAGTCAAGTTCTGTTCGAGGTGCCCAGAGGACCCTCGTTGAAGCTTCAGGTTAAAACATGTGACTTTATGTTCTGTATCTAAACTAATGAATTTTATTTCTATTTGGGGGGTATGCATCTTCCACATGAATGCAGGTACCCTGGTACTAGAAGAGAGAGCAGCAGATCCCCTGGTACTGAGGTCATCAGCTGTTATGAGCTGATCCCTATTGGTATTGGAAAACTGAACTCAGGACCAGCAGAAGAGCGGCAGATGCTTGTAAGCGCGGACTTAGCTCTTCCAGATTATTTGTTTGTTCATTTGGTTTTCGGCAGGACCTCCCTATATATCCCTGGTTGTCCTGGAACTCACTATGTAAACCAAGCTATCCTTGAACTCACAGACATCCACCTGCCTCTGACTCCATAGTGCTGGGAATGAAGGCATATATCACTACACCTACCTGATCTTATTTTTCTTTTTCTTTTTTTGATTTTTTTTTTTTTTTGGTTTTTTGGTTTTTTGAGACAGGGTTTCTCTGTATAGCCCTGGCTGTCCTGGAACTCACTTTGTAGACCAGGCTGGCCTCAAACTCAGAAATCTGCCTGCCTCTGCCTCCCGAGTGCTGGGATCAAAGGTGTGCGCCACCACCGCCCTGCTTATTTTTCTTTAAGGACAGGATATCAAGTAGCTTAGGCTAACCTGGAACAGGCTGCGTAGCCAAGGATGGCTTTGAACTCCTGACCCTCTGGATTTTTTTTAAAGACATATTTATTTTTAATGTATTTATTCATATGAACAGTGTTCCATCTGCATGTATGCCTGCAAACCAGAAGAGGGAACCAGATCTCATTACAGATGGTTGTGAGCCACCAAGTGCTTGCTGGGAATTGAACTCAGGGCCTCTGAAGAGCAGTCAGCGCTCTTAACCTCTGAGCCATCTCTCCCGCCTGGCCCTCTTGGTCTTGTTGCCTCCACTTCCTAAGAGCTGCTATTATAGGGAATGTACCAACCACTCTCAGTTTTTACCATGAGCCTTTTTTGTGTCACTGTTGGAGGCACATGCTTTCATGCTCCATCTCCATCTGTCAGGTCCATGGGACAAACCTCTCATTGAGAAGTGTTCTCTCAGGCTTGGCTGTAATCCTGAAAATTCTGTTTTCCTTTTTTTTCCCCCTCTGGCTGCCAGATAACTCAAGTCAAAACTAATGCTCTAAGACAAGATTATAACCCTCAAAGCTACCGTTTTGGGTTGTTTCTCCTTTCTATACGTCCATCATCAGCATTTCACAGTTTTATCAAATGCATGGTGGCTTTTCATTTGCATTTTTACCAACACACCTGATCCTGGCCTTGCTCCTGCTTGCCCTCTACTTAAGCAAGACAGTCAGTGCCTCTGAACTACATTTCTGAACAATATCAGCCAATAGAAAACATTAGGAGAGCCAGGTGTGGGGTTGGTGTTTTGCTTGTGTTTATGACATCTCTGCAACAGATGCCCCTCCCACCATGGCTCGAGTTAGGTTGGCCTCCAACCAGATGAACCCCACAGTTCTGGGGCTATGGAACCTTACTTCTCTTTGGGTCCCTCCAGCATTAGGAGGAGGTAACTTCCTCCAGTGGCCCAGGTTCCTTGCTGCCTTCCCCAGGCTGACTTTCCAACACTTCCAAGACCCTTATTTTCAGTATCCACTTCTCCCTGGGAGAGTCTCTAGAACAGGGTGACCAAGACAGCTCAACACCCCTCTGAACAGTTGAGACATAAATAATAGAGAATAGGCTCTGCAGGCCCTGGGTGGGCTAGAGTAGGAGCAGATTAAACGGGGTAAGAGCTGAACACGGTCATCAATACCTGTAATCCCTGTACTTGGGAGGTAGAGACACAGACAGGATCAGGAGTTAGAGGCATAGGCTACATAGGATGTTCAAGGACAGCCTGGGCTACACAAGGGGACAGACAGACAGACACAAAGAGTCAGAGGGGGAGACAGGAAGAGAGAAAGACTGAGGGACAGAGGCAAGGAGGGAGATGGGAAGGAGAAAGACTGAAAGATGGAGAGGGGGGAGGGAGAGGGAGAGAGGGAGAGAGTGAGATTTAAACTGGTGCAGGAGAAAGGGCCAGCTGCCAGAGACTGAGAATGGAGAGGCTGGGGGGAGAAGCTGGCTGTTGGGGCAAGAATGGTGACCTCTGACCACAGCCCAGCATGCCCAATGATGGGATTCACTTCTGTGAGCAGATCAGGATGGATGATTCCTAGCTGTGAGACCTCACAGGTCACTTTTCTGCTCTGAACTGTGACCTCATCCAGTTTTACGAGTCAGATGAAATAGCCATCTCTAGAGCCTGCCACAGAACACGAGAGAAGCGTCTGGCCTAGGAGGCCTGAGGCAGGGGTCGGGACATGACCCCACGCTGTATCTGCTTTGAAAAATCATTTCTCCCAGGCCCCAGAGCATGTGATTCACCCCTGCCCCCTCCCACGCACACATTTGGGTGTTAAATATTCACAGCATTTAAGAAAGACATGCTAGTGCAGCCACAGCAGTGTGTGTCATGCAGCCTCCCACGTGACCGCTCAGCCCTCCCTTGGCTGGGGCTCCCAGAATCCACCTCTCAGAACCATGATCCACTGTGTTCTCGTCACCCTCTGAGACTCTGAACTCGCTGATGCGGATCCACTCTCGGAAGCCGACCCCCACCGAATAGTAGACATAGAGTTTACTGGGATGTGGGAAGCGGGGGTGGAAGGCAAGGCCCAGGAAGCCACGTTCGTCCCCTTCCCAGGGCGAAGTAAGCACTGCTTGGCTCACATTCAGGAAGGGCTTCTCCAGGCGGGAGCGGTCAGGCAGGTAGGTCCACACCAGCCCCACCTGCTCTGCCACAAAGAAGCGGTGGCTGCCATCCCCGGCATGTACCATGGCAACCGGGTTTCGAAGCCCATTGGCCACCTCCTCCAAACACAGCTGCAGGCAGCCCTTGGCATCAGCCACTACGCGGCCCAGGTTCGAGTTGAGGTTCTCGTTGACCAGCAGGCTTGGGAAACAGTAGTCGGTGTCATCTAGGGACAGGTAGCGGCATAATTTGACCCGGTTGCTCTCCAGGGCCCAGAGCTCACGGTCAGGGGAGAGGAGACTGAAGAGGCCTCGGCAGGTCTGCCACATGTCCAGGCAATAATCCTCACACAGGCCAGGTACTGTCCGAAGTGGGGTGGCCGGATCCTCAGCGTCATAGAGATGGGCCGCATAGGGTGAGCATTCCTGTAGAGACAGGAGGGATCAGAGACGCCAGGATGAGAGCCCACACCTGCGCGATTGCGCGATTCACTCCTTGGCTTTTGTGTCCCCATTCAAGGGTCACCTCCTAAGATCTGACCTTCCCCTCCAGACCTCCCTGACATTACTTCCTGGCCTCTGACTACCTAGAAAAGCAAAGCCCAAGAAACTGACCATAAACCTTCACTCTACCAAAACGGAACATTCCACTTGCTTATGGCCAGTCCTTATCAGGATGTGCATTCTATCAAGGCAAGAAGCTTTGGTCTTCTTTACTGCATTATCCCAGACTCTCACATAAACCTAGGCGGGGCACAGCAAATGGTGAGGGGGCAGTGTAAACAGTTTACCTTGCCTGCCTTCTGGCAGCCCCGGTGACTGTGTCAAAACACTTCTACATCTCTTATCCATTTAATGTTTATGAGTAATTCACAGGTGGGAAACTAAGGCTCAGAGCCCCCAGTGTTAGTCAGTGGTATGCCCAGGTTAGTAGAGGCATCTGGGTTTGGTCTCAGGTCTACCCCACTATGTCCTTAACTAGACAGCCAACACGTGTGTAGTTCCTGGGGTGGGGGGAGTGAGGCTATGACCCCCAGGATACTCTGACCTTCTATTCCACCCTCAGACTCAGCCCCTCCCAGCAGGACCCTGCCTCTCTCCCCACTGCCACTACAAGCACAGAATTCTGTGAGATTAATGAATCTCCTTGGACACTGCCAGACCAGAAAGCCTTCCAGAGTCCTTTCCCTGGCTCTGCCTGGAGTAGGTAGAATTCATCGTTTTCTGCCATGCAGGCTTCCCCACTCATGGGAGGAAAGCCACTGCCTCCGGGAGCAAGCCTGTGATCTCACACAGGAGTGTGAACACAGATGATGGATCCATCTTCCACTCTGCCCTAGACAGTCCTACCACGCGGCTGGTCTTGTTGGAGTTAGTCACATGACCCCCTTACAGGCCATTCCTGTGTCCTGGCTGCCGCAAAACTCTCCAGAAGCCGGTGCTCTCTGAGGACCTTCTGTGGAGTACTTCCTGCTATGGTTGCTTCTCTCTGGTGTGACAGGTCCTTATTGCCACTCCTGCCACCCCCAGAACTGACTAGATCCCTGAGACCTTAGAGATGCAATTCCTAGACAGAGAGGACAATGATAGCCACGTACCGCCTGCTTTCACCAGAAGACCAGGCTGGGCTGTAGCATGAGAACTCTGGCTCCAAACAGGAAAGGAGGAGGGCAGCCAACCTCCAGGCCAGGCTCCCTACAGTTAAAGCGTCAGTCACGCCATGGCCTGGCCCCTGGCCCCTGACCCCTGGCCCCTGACCCCTGGCCTCTGACCCCTGGCCCCTGGCCCCTGGCCCCTGACCCCTGGCCCCTGGCCCCTGACCCCTGACCCCTGACCCCTGACCCCTGGCCCCTGTTGCTGTGTGCTGAGTCTCACCTGACAAGCTCTGTACGTTCTTGGCATCTCTGGTCAGTCCCCGTCCCTGACTGAAGTGTCATAACTTATATGACACTCTGCACCCTGGGTGTGGCAGGCCAGATGGCCAAACCTCAGACCGTGCCAGGCCAGCTCTCCTGTGACCCTCTGGATGCTACTGTGGGCCAGCAGTGGCCAGCAGGAGACCTGAGAGGACACACAAGCTTCGATTCCCCTCTGCAGGGCAGTTTCTCTGTGATGCCAGTGGTCACACGGAGGGACACAGGGGCTCTGGGAACCTGGTGAGGACCTTGGCACATACCCACATAGTTAACTGCTGAGTCAAACGGTCTTTTAGACGTGGTCTCTCTGTTCTTGTGTGAATGTGAGGCTGAAACTGGAGCTACCCAGAATTAGTAAATGACAACAGGGGACAGTAGCTGCTGCTGGCAGAGAGGGTAGTCTGTCACTCAACCTCATGTCCAGGTACAGTGAAGCATCCACAGGGGTAAGGCGCCCGCCACCTAATGGCCCCAAGGTTGCCACAGACCAGTTACTGACACTCGTGACTCATGGCTGCAAGTCCCGAAGTCTTCTTAGCCGCCCCCCCCCCCCCCCCCCCC
>LR749697.1:2013544-2037191 GCA_902729485.2 Mus minutoides | reverse complement strand
GTATCTCTGACTCACACACAGATTCTTCTCCTGGTTATTTGTTACTTCGGGAAGTGACGGTTCCTCTTCTTCCATCACCCCTGCTTCACCAGAGGTGGGCTGTCTTCATTGCCTGACCGGGGACTTAATTATCTCTTTGCTGGCTTCTACCCTACAGACTATGAGGCCCTCGAGGGCAGGTGACACAGGGTCTAACACACAGTTTGGCTTCAGGGCAGGAGGCAGTGTTTTAACGTGGCCACATGAAGGGCTTTGGAGCCAGAGTTTATGTTCCATGTGTGATGTTTGGCAAACTCCTTACCTCTCTGTGCCTGTGTCTCCATCTATAAAAGAGGAAAAAGACTCCAACCTCATACAACTGAGACACCAAAGTGTTCAAATGAAATGAACCCTGAGGGGGTGGGTGGCTCAATGGTCACTCTTCTGGGCTGTCCCAGATTTTTGAGGGCTTTTTGTTACTTGCCATGGTACCTAGGGATAGTCTCTTGGTTGTGTGTGTGTCTGTCTGTCTGTCTCCTGAAATGAATGAAGAGGCTTTTGAGGCTACGTCTGTGACTTGCAACTGCCTCTGGGCCCAGCAGCACAGAACCAACTCCTCTCCTGCCCTGGGGACATGTCTGCTGCGTGAGCGCGTGAGCCTGCTGAACACCTTCACGGGTTACTATTCAGATGACCTCATGCATCCAGCTGAAGAGAAGTTTGCCACGTGTGAGCCACACACCAGTCATACTGAGCTTGCCATGTGACAGACACCATTGCCTGACACGTTTCCCCAGAGGAGGGCAAAGCCCCAGCAAAGAACCTCCTGCCTCCACAAGACAGCTGTGCGTCTTGAATGATCATTGACAGAAACCTGTAGGTAAGGCTCCTTGCGATTGGTGGCAGCGACAATAGCGCTCCCACACTCTCCCGGGACACCCCTCAGGGAGACCACACCACAGCCTTGGCAGACCGCCTGATGCAAGCTCAGTCCAGACATGAGGTCACCCCCAGAGACGCCTCACTGGAGGTATGAGCAGACGCTCTACCACAGACTTCTCAGGCCAGGCCATTTTGGGCAGTTTCCCAAGGAAAAAGAGGAGCCCTCTGCCAGCGAACAGCCCCAGGATTGGCTTCTTCCTCCTCTCTATCCTATCCATCTCCTTTGCCATGGTGGGCCCAGCAAACGGTGAGTACACTAGGAGTAAACATGGCCCTGTGAAGGAATTCTTCTATTGCTCTGGGTGCTGCAGGGATAGCAAGGGGCATGTCTGGGGGGACTTCCAGGGTGGGGAGAGGTGAGTGGTTCATCACACCCTCTTGGCTCTCTTGGGGTGCACCAAGTGTGGGGGTTGGCTTAGTAGAACCCACGACAAGATGAACAGGGCACCCTAGAGTACTGTGGTCTCCCCACCACCACCTCCTTACCTCCCTGACCTTTTCTCACAAGAGCATTGAGCGTGGTCCGTCCTTTGACCTGCCACTGAAGCAGCTCCCGATCCCCGCTTTCTCTCTAAGCCAGCAAATCAACACTAGAGGAATTTCCCTACAAACCCCAAATGAGCCGCTCTGACTACGCGTTTAATCTCTGTGGCACGGGGTGATGATCCTGTTTTAAAGATAATGTAACTGAAAGACAGCCGTGAGCCTCTCACGTTCTCAGTCACGAGAAGATGTACTATATCAAACCCAAATCCGCCCTTTTAGTCTTCCCCTCCAGGTTGCCCCCTGCTGGCTGGGACCGGAACTTCGTACTGCCTGGCTGGGGTTGGAGGGCCCTTTCTACTCATGAATCCTTCACCTTACAGTCCTGGGTTGGGCCCGCCTTGGGGTTTCCCTGGTTGGCTGGCATTCCTGCAATCAGATCCGTCAGGCAGGATACTCCGCATCGACATAAGGGAAGCGATAGTTCAGCGTGGATCGAAGTAAGGGCTTCACTATCAGAGGAGAGATGAGGGTAACGGAGTCTGGGGAGAGACTCTACCAGGTGAGGAGGCCAGTAGCAGAAAAGAAAGGTGGGTGCTTTAAGCGCCCTGGCCGTGAGAAATGGGCTCTCAGACTACTCCTTTCGGTCTGACTGTGGAAGAGTCCTCCTCGGAATCAGCAGTCCCCAGACTGTTAACAAAGTCATGCCACAGATTTGGCTACACCTCTTCCCATCCTGTCTTCCTCGACTTAGCAAAGACTTCACACCTGGTACCAGACAGAGATAGGACTCTCTGCAGTGGGGCACTGGGGGGGGGGGGGCTTCCAGGGTGTACCAGAGAATAGGAGTTTTGAGTCTCTAAGAGGAACTGAGGTTCCTAAAGGCTCTTAAAAGGCCCAACATCAGCTGGGCAGTGGTGTCACCTCTGTCTCCCAGCACTTGGGAGACAGAGGCAGGCAGATTTCTGAGTTCGAGGCCAGCCTGGTCTACAGAGTGAGTTCCAGGACAGCCAGGGCTACACAGAGAAACCCTGTCTCGAAAAACCAAAAAAAAAAAAAAAAAAAAAAAAAAAAACTCAACATCTTTGCAAAACAAATGAATGACAAGAGCTAGCCTGGGATGCCAGGTCTTCCTGCCTGATGCCAAGTCATTCCCTCTTGGACACTCCCCCCCCCCCGCCAAGCTCCAAAGTCCGGTACCCGCTCCTGACCCTCGCCCCTGTGGTTGCCATCACCTCCAAAGTTCATGATCCATTCCTAAGTCTCATGCCTGTAGGATCGTCATCCCCTCCAAGTCTGGGATCCACTCCTGAGTATCGCCCTTCTGAGGATGCCATTCCCGCTCCGCCCCCACCCCCGCCAGCGACCAGTGCCCCACGTGCCCCCGCGCTCCCGCTCACCTGGCACAACAGGTCCAGCGCGTAGCCCGCACACGTCGCCCACACCCCGGCATCCATGCGGGTCTCCAGGGCCCGGAAGCGCCGGGCCAGCGCGGCGTCCTGCTCCGCGGTGCAGCAGCCAAAGCCGGAGTACTGCGCGCAGAAGCTTAGCGGCTGCGGCGGCCGGAAGGGCGGCCTGAAGTCCAAGCACTGCGGGTGCGCGGTGGCCAGCAGAGCGCGCAGAACCAGCAGCGCCCCGGGCCCGATCCCGGCCACAGCCCTCCGTCCCGCCATTCGCCTGGCAGTCTGCAGAAACAGCAGCCAAAGGCCAGCCAGCCCCGCCGGTGCGCCCCCCAGGAGCCACTGGCCGCGCCCTGAGCGCCCGCCTCCAGCCTTGCTTGCACCCTCCCGGGCGATCACAGGGAAACTCGTGGACTCGCCCCACAGGCCTAGAGCCTGGGGACTCCCCTCGCTCGAGGTCACCTCTGCTTGGGAGCACTCTGCAGGATTGGAGGATCACGGCACTCTGCGGCTCCCGCTCTGCGGGCAGCCCCCTCCTCCTGGCCCCAGCCTTTCCAAACCTGGAGTCTGGGAAGCCCCGGTTGCCCAGTTTCACAGTTCCACCTCTCTCGGAACGTTAGCTAGCCGCCAAGTAGCCAGAACCCCAAAGCCCAAGGCAGGGACTCCTAGGTCCCACCTCCCACTGAGCCAGACAGGAACTTTAACAGTGTTTAAACGTGGAGGTGTGGTGTAAAAGACAGGTGGTGTTGCCCCGGACCTCACAAGAAGTGAAGCGTGAGCCTGGGAGTGGGAGGGAACAGGCGCAACCACACAGCCCACCTTTGGCCCTACCGGGGCTTCTGTCCTCCCCTGGCTGTGGAACTCTCTACCGGTAGCCCGTGGGCCTCTGTCCTTTGTACATAAAAAGCCCAAATGGGTGTGTCTACTGGATGGGTGTACGTCTGTCATCTCTCCTCCTGCATCTCTTGTCTCAACTTTACCCCAAGAGTGAACATAGACACTATCCCATGGGCTCAGTATTCCACAATGTCAAAGCCTAGCACTTGCCTAAGAAGACCCCAGAACGGGCTTCTCCCTGGAGTACTGGTTCCATCAGTTCTGTCACGCACACTCCCACGAGGCCTTCACGTGAACTGCCCTATATCAGTCAGTCTGCCACAGTTGCTGAGTGCGGTTGGGGTTGCTTAGATTCCACAGGGCTGTGGTTGGAGCCTGAAATGGGGTAGGGGTGGGGGCCAGCTATGAGTCAAAGTCCCCGTATAAGAGCAAGCATCTCATCTCTAAGTCTCTAAGGGCAAGCGTGGGTAACACACGACTGACAGCAAGGATGAGAATCCACACGAGATGATGAGACGGCACGGAGTTTTGTAGCTGCAGCAGTTGGTCCACTACGTCCTTAAATGGCTGGAGGTGGTTGGAGAGAAAAGCTATGGCCAACCGCTGCAGCTGGACCCTCAAGGGGGAGAGGGGGATACGGCTCTGTCACATAGTTGGGGACAGACAGCAGGGGAAGAACATCCCACTTCATCCTCCTCCCTGTTCTAGGCAGTGTTTATTATAGGCTTAACTGATCATAGCTGAATGGGAGTCTGGAAAGCCTGAGCTTGGGAGTTGAGTGGCCGCACAAAGTGCCAGGCAACAGTAGAGCCCCTGGTCACTGTGTCCTTGTCCCAGACTGGCAGCCAGATTAAGGTACCGGGAACAGACCATTTGGGGAAATTCCTGGAGGCAGGATGTGCATAAGAGTGAGGAAACCAGGGGTGTCACAGT
Source organism: Mus minutoides (assembly GCA_902729485.2). Lineage (NCBI taxonomy): Eukaryota > Metazoa > Chordata > Mammalia > Rodentia > Muridae > Mus > Mus minutoides. The sequence continues at coordinate 2,032,617 of LR749697.1, read as the reverse complement.
CTTGGGGTTAAGCTCTTGCAAGTTTACCTCCAGGAACCCTGCTAGGGTCTCGGGGAAGGGCCAAGAAAGCCCCCTCATGGTTCTGGTGGGCAGAGGGAAGTGGGGCTGTCAGGACCCTAAAGCAGGCTTACTCTCCAGGAGAAAGGGCTTTGAGACTCACCATGGGGGAGGAAAGGCAGCCCCTCACCTTACTGATGATTCAATAAAGAAGGCAATGAGCTCAGACACAGTGTGGGGGGCACAGGGCACAGGCATCCCCTCCCCAGCTCCTTACTACCCCTATCGGAAATCTCCATGGAAGCAGCAGATGACCCCTGTGTACGCTGCAGGACACCCTCTGTCTGAGGAAGAGCACCTGGGGACCTTGAGCATCAAGGAGCAATTATGTGGGCACTGGCAGGTCCTTCCGGTGTCTAGCTCCTCATTACGTGCCCAGCCTCTAGATTCATATTATGTCCTCACACTAAAGTACAATGTCCCTCAGTTTGTCCAGGACATGATGTCCAGTCTCCCAAACCAAGCAAACAAATCAAGGCTTAATGCAAGGTTTTACGAAAAGTCTGACGGGAGGAGGCCAGGCTTTCATATGCTAGTTCACAGGGCAGGGAATTTGGGAAAGTGATGATCCAGATGTTGAAGCTCCATTGTAAACAGGGAGCTGTGGGGGAAGAGACAGGGAGCTGTGGGGGGAGAGACAGGGAGCTGTGGGGGAAGAGACAGGGTGGTGGCAAGCCAGAAGAGGTCATCAGAGCCCATGGGACAGAAGGCAAAGCTGTCCAATTGAGGAGTTGAAGGTCAAGCACAGGGAGACTCCGAGAGACTCTGGCCGGCATCCCCAGAAAAAAAGAAAAGAAAAAAAACGAAGCAAAACAAAACAAAACAAAAACCTTTGCAGAGGCAAATTAAAAGGGCTGTAGCTTCAGTTTAGTGAGTAAGCGCTTCCTTTGTGAGGAAGATGCTGAGTCCAATTCCAGAACCCATAGGGGGAAAACCCAGGCATGATAGCATACTGCTATAATTCCAGCTGGAAATGGGCCGACCCCTGGGGCTCTCTAGCCAGCTAGCCTAGGCTACTTGGTGAATTCCAGGCCAGAGAAACAAACAGAAACAAAATAAGACCAAAAGATACAATAGGAGGCTGGTGAGAGAGCTCATTAGGGCAAGATTCTCCCCATTGACAATTTGGATCCAGTCTCCTCCTATATCCGCTGAAAGGGATAACTGGCTCCCACAAGATGTCCTCTGAGCACACACACACACACACACACACACACACACACACACACACTATGGTACACAAATAAATAAATATAAATAAAAAGTTATAAAGATACAGTGTAAAGAAAAAACATTGTAACAGAAAAAAATGTGCCTGGTGAACTCACTTTATGTTTATGTGTGTGAGCGCCTTATCTGCATATATGCCTCTGTACCATGCATGCCTGGTGCCTGGGAAGCCAGAAGAGGTCATCAGAGCCCATGGGACTGGAGTCACAGACAGTTGTGATCCACCATGTGGACGCTGGGAAGCAAACCCTGGTCCTCTGAAGGAACAGTCAGTGCTCTTGACCTCTGAGCCATCTCTCCAGTCCTCAGATGACCACCTAAAAAAATGTGACGCAGCAGAGGAAACATCATCTGTGCTCTTCAAGACTGACCCACAAGCAGAGATAAAAGGAAGGGACGAGCAAGCCGGGAGACAGCTAAGGACATCCCAGAAACCTTGTGTGTGGGAAATTGGGAACTGGAAAGAGAAAAAGAAGGACAAAGGACTATTTGAGGTGAAAAATGTATAACAGATACCAAACGACAGATGCAGGCATGGAATGAACATACAATCATGTGAGTTACAAAGGATCTGCACAATCATAGCACATCCAAACTGCAGAAAACCCGGAACAAAGAGAACTCTTGAAAGAAACCAAGGTGGTGGGGAGGGGCGCGGCGCGGCGTGGCGTGGCGGGGCAGGATAGTGGCTGAACTATTACGCGCAACTGGAAGAAGTATCCTTAGCAGAAAGGATATGCAGAAAGAAAGGAAGATACACAAAGAGATCAAAGAGAGAAATCCACCACCTGGAAGCCTCTATCCAGCAAACTAGTTTTTTGGTTTTTTTTTTTAAGATTTATTTTATTTATCATATGCAAGTACACTGTAGCTGTCCCCAGACACTCCAGAAGAGGGCGCCAGATCTAGTTATGGATGGTTGTGAGCCACCATGTGGATGCCGGGACTTGAACTTATCACCTTCGGAAGAGCAGTCGGGTGCTCTTACCCGCTGAGCCATCTCACCAGCCCCGCAAACTAGCTCCCCGCAACCCCCCCCCCCAGACAGGGTTTCTCTGTATAGCCCTGGCTGTCCTGGAACTCACTTTGTAGACCAGGCTGGCCTCGAACTCAGAAATCCGCCTGCCTCTGCCTCCCGAGTGCTGGGATTAAAGGCGTGTGCCACCATGCCCAGCTGCAAACTAGCTTTTAAGGGTAAGAGAAGATAGAACCCCAGCCAGGACCCCAGCTAAGGTGAGATGGCTCAGTGGGTAAGGCCACATACTGCCTGAGTTCAGCCCCTGAGCCCCACATGTTGGAAGACTAGAACCTCCCCCGACTAAAACAATTTTATTTACAAACCTTAAAAAAACGCCTGATAGTGGGAGCAAGGAAGAGCCAGCCCCGAGGGCCTGAGAGTGGGAATGCTGGCAGACTGACCAACTCAGCTTCCACCCAGGCCCAGATCCAGGGCTCTGAGTTGGCCCACCCGAACATTGACTCCACCTAGGAGTCAACTGCTGGCGCAGTGAAAGGGCTGGTCCTGCAGATCCAAAGATGCAGGAGCCCTGCTGAGGATCCAGTATTGCTAGTGTCCCAGAGGCTAGAGACCTAGAACGGGACCAATGACTCATTGCAATGAACATTTGCAAGAAAAGCTGTTTGGGCAAAAGGATGTGCTGTGTGACACACCACGACACACCGCAGAGTCCACGGAGGTCCTTCGTTTGTTCGTTTTTGTTTTGCTTTGTTTTTTGGAGGTGGGGTTACAAGGGTATAGGCAGATATGGAGGGATGGGAGAGATTGGAGTGACCTGAAATTCACAAAGTATCAATAAAAGAATTTTTTTAATGTTAAGAATGTTTGTGTGTCTGCACATGGGTGCCCTTAGAGCACAGAAATGGGGGATCAAATCTACTACAGGAGGTCCTGTACCACCCAACGTAGTTGTTAAGAATGAACTCCAGGCGCTGGAGAGATGGCTCAGTGGTTAAGAGCACTGACTGCTCTTCCAAAAGTCCTGAGTTCAATTCCCAGCAACCACATGGTGGCTCACAACCATCTGTAAGAAGATCTGGCGCTCCCCTTCTGGAGTGTCTGAAGACAACTACAGTGTACTTATATATAATAAATAAATAAATAAATAAATAAATAAATCTTAAAAAAAAAAAAAAAAAAAAACCTCCAGTCCTCCCACCCTCCCACCTTCCGGCCCCTGCAAGAGCAGCAAGCACTCCTAGCCACTGAGCCCTCTCTCCAGCCGACCTGTTTTGTCATTTGAGCAGGAAATTGGGTAGAGGTGAGGTCAAGCCAGCGCTGCCCCACTCCCAGCCCAGCCCATGCTTTTGAGGACAGCATGAGGTCATGGGAACAATGTTCACCTCTCCAGGGACTCAGTGGGCACTGTCAGCTTCCAGAGCCAGGGCAGGTGGACTGGCAAAATGGCACCGCATACTTCTCTGGCTTGAGTTGTAAAACACAGCCACTAACCACAGGCTGGTGGGACCCTTTTCTGGAATGGGAGGTGTGCTCTCAGCTGGGCCACCTGCTGCCTGACCTGGGAGGTGGGGGGAAGACAGTGGTCCATTCACTGGTAATCCTTCCCCAGGTCAGGCCTCCTCTGGCCACTTTAAGCCTGGGCTGGGGGCAAGGGAGGGCAAGCAAGGAGCTGGCACTGGGACTTGGGAGCAAGCTGTCAGTTATCGTACTACTCCAGACCTGTAGGATGTGGATCAAGGCAAGGAGCCAGACAGGAGCCCAAGGCGTCTTATAAACACTTCACGTGTATGGAAAATTACCAAGAACAGAGGAAGGAACTCCCATAACACGCTCCAGACTTTGCCAATGGCAATATTCAATCACATTCCCTTCAGATGCCTGAATTTAAAAATAAAATAAAATAAAATAAACAAACACCATGAGGATCCATGCAGCACATTATGAAATGTAATGTGTTTTAGCATTGAAGACACCATGGAACTGGAGAGATGGCTCAGCGGTTAGGAGGACCCCCATTCAGTTCCTGGCATCCACACTGGCAGCTCACAACTGTTTATAACTCCAGTTCCAGGAGATCCGATACCTCCTCTGACCTCCTCAGTCACTGGGCACACAGATGGTACACAGACATACATGCAATCATGGACACAGAAAAATAAGTAAGTAACAAGAAGCTGGATGTTGTGGCACATGCCTTTAATTCCACCACTCAGAAGGCTGAGGCTGTGAATCTCTGTGAGTTCAAGACCAGCCTAATCTACATAGCAAGACTCTGTCTGAAAACAACAAAAGCAATCTTTAGAAAAAAAATTTTTTAGGATCCAGTGTGGTGATGCAGGTCTTTAATCCCAGCACTCAGGAAGCAGAAGCAGGTGGATCTCTGTGGGTTCCAGCCTGGTCTGCAGAGTGAGCTCATCCTTCAGTTGTCCATGTATGTATGTGTGTGTATACAAATATATATGTGTGTGCATATGTGTGTATATATATGTGCATGTATGTATGTGTATATGTGTGTGTAAAGCAATATATATGGGGGAATATGTGTGTATACATACACACACACACACACACACACACACACACACACACACACACATATGGGAAGCACTAGGAAGCTGGTAAAATGGCCCAGAGGTAAAGGTACTTGTCACCAAGCCTGGCAATCTTTGTTATATCCTGAAGGCCCATATAGTGGAAGGAGAAAACTGACTTCTTGGGCTGGAGAGATGGCTCACCATGATGAGAATGGTCTGAGCCTCTGAACCTGTAAGCCAGCCCCAATTAAATGTTGTCCTTTACAAGAGTTGCCTTGGTCATGGTGTCTCTTCACAGCAGTAAAACCCTAAGACAACCTGCTTACTTTCTCTGAGCCTGGGTTTACTCATACATGAGAATAATAAATGAAGCTTTCCTAGAAGACAGCCTGGCACAGAGAACATGCTCAAATAACAGAATCTGTCAACAACCCACTGGCTGTCCCACACCCGACCATTAGCGTCATGATCACGTGTTCTGCCCCTCAGAGGATCCTCCAGAGTGCGGCCATGCAAGATGCCATGAGAATAGAGACATCACCTGGCTTCCTCTTACACTTCTCATGATACACCCCTCCAGAGCACACAGTGGTGGCCCCTCCAGTGAGCAGTGTTCAGGATCCTCTGCACCATCGAGGACAACACACTGGCTCTCCCTGCCCCCTAGATCTCTGTTGGGTTACAGGGTCAGTGCTGAAGGAAACCAGCCCTCATGCCCCACCCTCTTGCAGCCCTGCCTGCTGCCCTCCCCTCAAAGCATGACATTCTAAGCCAGGCAGTGGTGGTACACACCTTCAATCCCAGCACTCAGGAGACAGAGGTGGGCAGGTCTGTGAGTTTGAGGCCAGCCTGTTCTACATAGCTAGAGGACAGCCAGGGATATGCAGAAAAACCCTGTCTCGAGGGAAAAGGAAAACAAAACAAAACAAAACAAAAAAGCAGAACTGCAGAGACAGGTGACAGTGACAGTCTTGGTGTGGTGCTTTGCAGATCTCACGGTGAGCAGGGGGCTCTCTGGAATACCTTACTGTACCCCACATGAAGCCATTCCCTTCCCCTTCACCATTGCTACTGACTCCCCAACACGTGGAGATGAAGGCACTGAGGTGCGGAGTCTCAGTGAGTGGGATCCGAAAGTGGGGGAGTCAGACAGGGGATGTGGCTCAGTTGGTGGAGTGCTGGCTTATCTCTCACGCAGTCCTGGATTTGTTCCCAGTGCTGCAGAAACTAGGTATGGTGGGAATACATCCAGGAGGTGGAGGCAGGAGGCGAGGAACTCAAGAGGCCAGCCTGGGCTGCATGAGACCTTGCTTCTTTGTTTCTTTGTTTGTTTTGTTTTTGGCAGGATTCCTTGGGTAGTCCTGGCTGTCCTAGTTAGCCTCAAAGTCAAAGATCTGCCTGCCTCTGTCTCCTGAGTGATGATGGGATTAAAGGCGTGCAACACTATGCCAGGCTCCTGTGGGTTTGTTTTGTTTTGTTTTGTTTTTGAGACAGGGTTTCTCTGTGCAGTCCTGTCTGTCCTGGAACTCACTCTGTAGACCAGGCTGGCCTTGAACTCAGAAATCTGCCTGCCTCTGCCTCCCAAATGCTGGGATTAAAGACATGCGCCACCACCACCACCACCACCCCCTGGATCCTGTGGGTTTCTTGTAGAAGAGAAAATGAATGGGGTTGGGGGACGGACGTAGATTAGGGAAGATGGAGGAGGAGGGAGAGTATGGCTGGCTCTTTTTTTTTTTTTTTTAAATGTGTCTGTGTGTGTGCATTGGCCACTGAAGCCACAAGGTGGCGTCAGATTCCCCTGGGGCTGGAGTTCCAAGTGGTTGTGAGCTGCCAGAACTCTGATCTGAAAGAGTATGTTGCATGCTCTTAACTACGGAGCCATCTCTCCAGCCGAGTCAAACTCCTCTGCCAGTCACCACAGAGCCTATCAGATGTTCTCAGAGCCTACATCTATCCTTTGTGGCCTGGGTAGGAAAACTGCGGCCCAGAGGAAGAGATGCTCAACTCCCCGGGAACATAACTCAGCTTCACTCACGGCTCATTTTCCTTTGAGTTGCCCTGCTGGAGTCTCTGGGTTGTCTTCTCTTCGATCCCCTTCTCTCCCATCCTCAGCAGGACCTCTCACACCTCTGTCCTGACCTGCTGGGTCCCTCCTGTCTTCCCGTCTGCCCGCAGCAGCCAGGCTTCACCCTCCCCGGTGCCCTTGGAGCCTCAGGGACTTACTCAGTCTGTGACTTAGCTGACCAATGCATGCCTGTGGACCCCTGACTTTGGGCGAGGCTGCCAGGCTAGCCAGGAACACACCATAGCAGCCTTGGTCTGGCTGCTTTTCCGGGATGGGCTGACTCCAGGGCCGTGATTGCCTCTGGCTGTTCCCTCAGCCTTCAGAGCTGCAGAGCTGGAAACTGCAGGTGTGGGCAGAGTCTGGGGACCACCAGAGCTGGGGTTGCGTAAGCGTGCTGTGGTCAGGTAGTGTCTCAGTTAGGGTTTCTATGGCTGTGAATAGACACCATCACCATGGCAGGTTTAATATGGAAAAGATTTCATTTGGACTGGTTTACAGTTTCAGAGGTTTAGTCTATCATCATGATAGGAAGTAAGGTGGCATGCAGACAGACTTGGTGCTGGAGAAGGAACCTTGAGCTCTACAACTGGATCCACGGGCAGCAAGAAGAGAGGGACACTGGGCTTGGTTTGAGCTTCTGAAACCTCAAAGCCCACGCCCACAGTGACATACTTCCACCAGCAAGACCACACCTCCTCATAGTGCCACGCCCTGGGCCAAGAATATTCAAAGGACCAGAGGTGCCAGAGGCAGCATCCCATACCAAGCCCTCCTAGACATTTAAGACATGGTGTGGTTCACTAAAGGCTCTGAGAAGTCTTGAAACCACTCATTTATGTATTTGCTTCGGTGAGACTTGTTTTTCCCTGTGTAGGTAGTTAACAGTCTTCTGGCTTTGGTCTAAATCAGAGCCTCTGCCAGGAGGGCAGCAGTGCCACCCTGGGAGGAGTGGGGAGAGCTCTGCTCCCTGCTGGCACCTCCATCCCCAGCTCTGCCGAGGCTTGTGCACGCAGGTACTCCCAAGAGCTCTGGCTGCTGAGAAGTCCTGGAGGACTCATGCTGGCACCTCACACTGGCACACTCAGACCCTCTGGGGCCTCTGCCTGGAGCATTGCCACATATGCCTGTGGGGAAGGCTGGCCACACCTCCTCTTCTCACCCCACAGCCCTGGGAAGGGGGGTGGCAGTGTCACTTGCATTCTGGCTCTCTGGCATCCCTCCTCCCCCATGAGGCCCTGCCTTGACTCTAAAGCCTGTGTTCCTGTCACATGCCAGGGCTGCCTAAGCCTGTTCTGAATGGTGAGTGGGCAGGAAATGCCAGCCAGGATATCAGAGCGCTAGATTCAAAGCTCTGAGAAACTCACACACCTGGGAGTCAGAGCTGTATTCTGGCTACCCTCCTGCTGACAAGAAGGCTGACGTGGCTTTTCTGTTCCGCAGGGGAGGTGGCCTTGTGCAGAGAACAGGCCCTCCTCGGGGAGCAGCTCCCTTCCTAACCAGCCCAGGTGTGGGAAGTAGTCAGCGCCTCCTCTCAGCTGCCTGTAATACTCCTTACCTTTAGGACACCTTTTGTGAGTTTCAGTGGGCCCTTGACTCAGCTAAGCCTTTCCTCGTTTCTGCAGGTCCTAGCTGCAAAGGCCCACACCCCCACTGGCTGTGGTGCGTGGCTCTGAGCTCCCAGGAGGCAAGGTGGTGCTGTACAAGCAGGATTTCTCAGGCATCACAGATCCCCATGGTGTCCCCACAGGCTCCTCTAGGAGCCTTCCTCCAGCTGCCTGGTGAGGGCTGGTGCACCTGTCCCTGGCTTACCTTTAAGTCACAGTATGGCAGAAGACTCCCCTGGAAGAGCCTAGTCTGGATGTAGCCGCATTCCAGCAGAGGCTGCTAGAGAAGTGATCTTTCTTCTGTGCGTCCCTGTCACCCTGGGAGGCAATCAGTTGGTCCCTCATGTAAGTACAGCAGGCATGCTTACCAACTGCTTGGCCAGACTTGCCCAGGCAGGTTAACATCCCAGTCCAGAGTGGAGCCGAGGTCCCTGGTAGAGGCTTCTCCCTACCTCCTCTCCCGGCTCACACATCACACATAAATGAAAAGGTATATGTGTGTGTATGGTCAGTGTGGGTTTAGGAACCCAACATTAAGACTGAAGAAATAAGAATCAGACCACCATTTCTGAGTTCGAGGCCAGCCTGGTCTACGAAGTGAGTTCCAGGACAGCCAGGGCTATACAGAGAAACCCTGTCTCGAAAAAACAAAACAAAACAAAACAAAAAACAAAACAAAAAAAGAATCAGACCACCAACTCAAGGTCTCTCACAAAGGTTTGCCGTAGATTGTGGTGATGGACAACACCACTACAACGCCAGTGTGAACAGAAATGCTCTGGTTCAAAGCCTGGAGTAAGCCGGGTGCAGTGATGGCACGCCTTTAGTCGGGCAGGTATGTGAACTCCATCACACTGCAGGGAGACTAAGGCTCGGAGGGGAGGGAAGTCAAAGGGGACCCGGTTAGATACTGCAGCCTCAGAAATGACACTCAGGAGGCAGAGGGGAGTCCAGAAGTTTGGAACCAAGAAGTTGGGAGGCTGAGGCAGGCGGATCGAAGCTAGCCTGGTCTACAGAGGGAGTTCCAGGACAGCCAGGGTTGTGTAGACTCTGTCTCAGGGACTCGCTTCAACAGATTCCTATCTATATGATTTATTGTGTTCGGATTCCTGTTCATTTCACAGAACAATAAATGCTAGGTGGCCAGACAGTGTGAACTTGAAAGGTTCTCTGCAGTGGGAGCAAGCCTGGACAGCTGGCTGCAGCAACTCCTCGGACCACTAGGGGGCTCCTTAGTGTCACTTGCTCTTGCTTGTAGCTAAGCCACAGTTCAGAGGTGACCGGGACAGAGAGGAGGAAGAGAATGTACACGCACACGAATACGCACACCTGCATATTTTAGAAGCACTGGTCTCCTCCCACCACCCTCCACAGTAGTCGGGCAGGTATGTGAACTCCATCACACTGCAGGGAGACTAAGGCTCGGAGGGGAGGGAAGTCATACTCAGCCTCAGAAATGACACTCAGGAGGCAGAGGGGAGTCCAGAAGTTTGGAGCCAAGAAGTTGGGGCCAGATGCTCTCCCACTCAGCTCTCCTGAAGAGGAAAATTGTTGCTCTTCATAGTTTTTGTAGTTGTTCTCACTTGGTAGAGAAGGCTGTCCCCATACAAATCTATGTACCACCTCCCTGTCCCATCCCATCCAATCCCATACCATGTCCTCAATACCTGGGAACCGCACAGCTTTGCCAGGAGACCTGGGCTCTGCCTACCTATGCAACTCTTCCTGCGAGACTGTTCAGGCCTACCATCTCCTAAGCCTCCGTTCACCCTGTCATCCAGCCAACCACAGCTACCTCTCATGTTCTCCGAACTGCTCATCCTTCTTCCAGGACTTCCCCTACAGAATTAGGGGCAGCCTATCTCCCTGAGGGTCCCCCTCTTTCTGTCCCCTCCCCAAAGCCCAGCTTGACTCTGCCATGCCCACTTCCTGTCAGTTGAGCCCTAACTGGACTTGCACTTTCCCCAGCTGCTGCCTCTGCCCAGTGCGCTTGGAGGACCTCACTTGTCCTGTGGAGAGGGCTCTAGAAAGTAAGCGGGAGTCGAGCGCTGTACCTGTGACCAGAGGAGGGGACAAGGATAGGTACTTCTGAACAGGAAGCTCAGGTGTTGGTCACCTTGGCATGGGGATCCTGCGGGGAAGGGGCAAGAAACAGAGAACATGTGGCCACTGTTGAGTGATAAGGACCCAGAATTGTGACCACAACAGGACGACGGCCTTGGCCCCGTCTGTCCCCAATTCCACAGCCACCTCAGGCTCCCGTCCTATTGGGAGCTCGAGGGACCAGCCCGTGGCTGTTGCAGCTACTACATTCCCTGATTCAGATGTTGGGGCTTTGACCCCCCAGGCCCAGAAGCCTGGGGTGAGTCTTGGGAGGTTTCCATCTCTCTCCTGTAGTGGGAGCTGGGAGGAGAGACCAGAAGAAGATGAAGCAGAAGAATTCCTGCAGGAACAGCAAAGAGGGAGCCCGCTTGGCAGGCTCTGCTGTGGCCTCTGGGACCTGGGAACCAGGAAGCCTGTATCCTCTCAACCATGCTGGCTTGATCAGCCCACAGCGAACACATGTGGGGCCTCAGGGCTCCGTAGTCACAACATCCACACATTTAACAGCCGGAGGTCAACCATCCCCACAGGCCAAATCAGTTGCCGATTTGGTCAGTGATCATTTCTCTATAATCCATTTTTCCTCCAGCGTCAGGAAGGACAGACAGTGCCCTGGTTGTCCTCACAGGGGTAACAGATGGTACTGAGCCCTGACTTGGGCCAGGCATGGCCTCAACTTGTGAGTTTTATAGTATGAATTGAAGTAACAGAAGTCACTGGCCTAGAGGCATAGGATGAGTAAGGAGTAGGTCTAGGCTTTGGGCACAATCTCTGTCTCTGTTTGTCTCTGTCTGTCTCTGTTGCTATGGATATCTGTGGGCCACAATGCTACACCTCTGGGTGCTAGTTCTCACCTTTCTATTTTGTTTGGGGCAGTGTCAGCCAAGCTGGATGTCAGTGACCTCCTAAGGTTCTCCTGCCTCTGTCTTGCATTTCTGGGATCACAGGCTCTTGCACAACTGACTGGCTTTTATGTAGTCTCTGGGAAGCCAAACTTGGGTTCTCCGGGTTTCATGGCAAGTGCTTTCACCCACTAAATCAGCTCCCCAGCCTCTGTGTGTGTGTGCAAGCATATATGCATACATACATGTGCATGTATATATGTGTATATGTTTATATGTATATACACACACACACATATATAATCACCGTAACAGGAAACAGACAACGTCGCGGTCACCCATGAACTACATACTTTAAATAAATCTTTTTTTTTTTTTTTTTCCGTTTTTTCGAGACAGGGTTTCTCTGTGTAGCCCTGGCTGTCCTGGAACTCACTTTGTAGACCAGGCTGGCCTCGAACTCAGAAATCCACCTGCCTCTGCCTCCCAAGTGCTGGGATTAAAGGCATGCGCCACCACATCCGGCGAACTACATACTTTAAAGCACAGTGTCTACACCTCGCTGTCTCTCGGCTTTCCCATCTACAAAGTGAATCCAGGCAGCAGAGAGGCCGCATGCAGGCAGAGGGTCAGACAGCCCAGCTTTGATGGACAGAGCCTAGAACAGAGTCCAGGATGGGCCCCAGCTGTTGCCCAAGAAGGCGGCTTCACAGCGTTCTGGGTGATCCCACCTAGCACCCCAAGGAACTTGCAATTACAGGTTCCTGAGACCACGCCCTGCTTGCTCATCCCAGGCAGACAGGTGTTGTCCTTTCCCTGGACTTAGTGAGGGCCAGTGGCTGACCCATTTCCGCCTTAGGCACCCTGCCATTTACAGCAGGTCAGATGCTAATTACCTCTTAGGTGGAATCCAATAGATACTCACTTTAGAGCTGGGGTGACTGAACAGGTATAGGCTTTGGGTTTTGTTTTTGTCTGCTCCTTTAGGTCAGGGTTTCTCTGTGTAGCTCTGGCTATCCTGGGACTTGCTCTGTAGACCAGACTGGCCTCAGACTCACAGAAACCCTCCTGCCTCCGCTTCCTGAGCGCTGGGATTAAAGGCGTGCATCGCCATGCCTGGCCCTGGTGCAGGCTTCCGGCTTGAGAGAGGGGCACAGGTTGGAGGTTCACGTAGAAATTCTGGATTTGGCCTCTAAGTGGGTGAGCTGAGGGGCTGAGGTGGAGAAGGATGAGAAGAGACCCGGCTTGCAACGAACACCAGTGCATAAACCTCCTCTCACTGCCTGACTTCTCCATCTAGATCTGGGCTGGGGAAGACAGGGGAGAGGGAGCCGGTTCTACTGCTGCTAATGAGCAGGGGCACCACTCAGAGGGGGAACAGAGGCTGTCAATGCCTACGCATGGTTAAGGAGAAGACACTGTTCCCGAGTCAGGTTTGGCCTAGGTACTGGTTCTCAGCCTTCACATATTCATATCTTTCCCCATCACAACCTAAGGGGTAGATGTCACTGGCTACAGAGACCAGAAATAAGAGGCATGGAGCAATCGCTCAAGTCACATAGGAGTTGACAAGACCCTTGCATTCTGCCAGGGTGGATTCCAGGGAGCTACTAGCCATAGAGGAATGGCTGGGTGCCAGGGCTGAGACAGGGCAAAAAGGCAGCTTTGGTCCAAGGCTTGACTCTACCCAGCACTTGGCAACCTCTGCCCTTTGCACTCTCACCTGGAGGGCTGGGCCTCCCCCCCACCCCAGACAGGTTGCCTGGGGGACAGAAGCCTATGTGAGAGGCTGTGTGAGAGGCTGTGTTCCAATACACTTCCCTCAGCAAGAAAACCAAAGGCTTCTTCCCCCAGACAAAACATTTACACTTTAGTTTTTCAAAATATTTACAGCTTTGGATCAGGCATGGCGACGCGTGCCTGTAATCCCAGCGGCTGGGAAATGGAGGCTGACTAAAGCCAGCCTCTCACACATTGGTGGTTATTATAGAGGTGGAGGCCAGCCTGGGCTACAGGAGAGCCTGGTGTTTTGAGTGATAGGGTTAGGGCTGTAGCTCAGCCGTAATACATATGGGTGGGGCCCTGGGTTCAGGCCCCAGTCCTTGTTAAAATATATTTTTTTACATCTTACACAGAGACCCTTGTGTCTAGTAGGGCCACCGCTTTTAGAATTCTGAGGAGCTGACAGATATGGTGGCTTGCACCTTTAATCCCAGCACTCAGGAGGCAGAGACAGGAGGATCTCTTTGAATCCTAGGCCAGCTGGGTCTACACAGTGAGGTCCTGTCTTAAATAAGAAAACAGAACTCTGGGGAGCAGGTTTGGGCCAGGCTGAGGAAAAAAAAAAACCCTCTGTAGGCAAACCTTAGGGACAGAAGCCCCAGGGAGGGGCGTCCACTGTCCACCACCTGGTGCACCCCTGTATCCCCATCCTTCTTCCCCACCCTAGTGCGGCTCAGCTCAGCTCATTTGCATTCTTCCCAAAAGTCACCCAAATTCTCCTGGGCTGAGCTCATTTCAGAATCTCAAATCAGGGAAAGGCAGTGACTCCCTTGGACTCAGCCCATGAGGACTTGTGGCTCTCTCTGAGCCTGCCTTAAAGGGTAATGGAAGCCCAAAGAAGTGCTGCAGAATGGGGAGGCTGCCCGAGGAGGCGGCTCACATGCCCACTAAATCACACCATCGTTAAAATGATAAAGGCCAGGCTGGCAAGGCGGCAGGGATCTATGCTTGGCTTGCTTGCCTCCCTGCCACCCCTGGCTGCCCCTTCTGGCTCTGCATCCCGCTTTGCTTCTCGAAGCTCTCCTAGCTCCTCAGTTTGAATCATGCCCCCTCCAGTGCCTTGTTCCCACAGCACATGGTGTGTGATCATTTCAAGGCTCTTCCTTAGCTCCCAGCTAGACTGTCAACCTGAGGGCAGCTTTGTGTGTGTTGGGAGGAGCTAGGTTCATTTGGGCACTGCTTGTGAAATCAAATCTTTAGCAAAGAATTTGTAGTCAGTTCAGCAGGAGCCCGACTCCGACCTCTCTATCTGGGCACAGCCCCCAGCGGGTGTTCCCCTACATTGGTTTGCCTAATCTGCCTGGTCCCCACCCAGCAAGTTCTTCCTGGTAATTTCCCACCCACCTTCTGCCTCCTTACAGTCCTATTGCCTTCTTCCCCTGTCAGTGTCAGGCCCGGCAGCAGTCCCTATGCCCCGTTGTGATAAAAATCCTTCCTCCCAGTGCTTTAACAATGCCACTAAATCATTGTTCTCACTTTTGTTTTCTGAGTTATTTTTAATAAATTATTTATTTTATGTATATGAGTTACACTGTCTCACTCCTCAGACACTCCAGAAGGGGGCATCCGATCCCATTACAGATGGTTGAGAGCCACCATGTGGTTGCTGGGAATTGAACTCAGGACCTCCGGAAGAGTAGTCAGTGCTCTTAACCCAGTGATTTTTTTTTTAAAAATCATTCGCTCAGCGTGTTGAGCACTTTATGCACAGACCCAGCAGCGATCAGTGCCACCACCTTTATGGCGGCCATGATCTTCATTTTTATAAAAGAGGAAACCAAGGGTTAGAGGTGGGACTTGCTTGCTGGAGTCTGGCTGATCTGGACCTTGGGCTCTTTGAACAGTACAGTGATATCCTGGATGACAGATGGAGAGTGATGACTGAGCTCTGGGGTGGGGGTAGGGTGGGGTGGGAAGGTACGCCCAGGACCCTGGAATAGAAAGTTGACCAGGCAGGTGGGCACACTAGCAGGGCCAGTGCAGTATTAGTACACTGTTGACCACAGTTCAGGAGCCTGACAAGTTAGAGCCCCAGGAAGAACTTTGTGGACCAGCATCTTGCCATAGTGCCAGGGGGTGGGGACGAAGGGCAGTGTGCACACCACAAGCTGGAGGAGAGACAGGGCGACAAGGCAGCCATCATCTCATCTGGAAGCAGGTTTTCCATGCTGCCCTCCTGGCGAGATGGGAACTCTGGGCATTTAGAGGAGGCCGTGGCCCCTGTGGCAGCGTGATCCAGAGGTCAGTTTGCCGAGGAATCTGGAGCAGGAGGGGGCTCCAAGGCTGGGCCTGGGATCTCTGCCTCCAGCCCTGCCCATTTCAGTCAGGCAGCCTGAGGAGGTGGCAGAAGGCAATGCCCAGAGGTTACATTCCATTTCAAAGGCATCGAATAGGAAGAAGGCTTGGACCCAGATACTAAGGCTCGCCACGCCTTTCCAAATTATCTTTAAAAGGTGAATCTCTTGAGACTTTAGGCTTGTGTTCTGGGCCACACAAAGTTCCCTAAGAATGAATATAGGCATTTGCCACTTAGGCTACCATCTCAGCTCCATCCTTCTTAACTCACATGGTAGGAGAGAACCGATTCGGCAAGTTGTTCTCTGACAAACACATGTGCCTGATGGCTCCTCTCACCCCCATACACATTTTAAAACCTTTAAAGAGTTCTCTGCGAGTATCTGTGGGCAGTGGACCCAACTTACCTGTGATTATGGCTGAGATTCCTTCAACAGGTATAGCATCTCTGGACCAGGACTAGATGGTTGGCTGGCTGGTTTGTAGCACACACACACACACACACACACACACAGAGAGAGAGAGAGAGAGAGAGAGAGAGAGAGAGAGAGAGAGATGGCTATTCCAGCTGTTCCCAGACCAAAGGGATGAAGCTGTCCTCACTCCAGGTGGAGCCTGGATGGACGGATCCTTTCTGTGAATAAGAACAGAGGGCAGTTGCCTGTGCTAGGGCAGACCTGAATGGTTGGTAGGATTAGAGAAGGGCAGACAGGAAGTAAGGGCTTTGCACACAGCAGACTGGTAAGTGGTGTAGCCTCAGGGAGTGGAGAGGGGTAGGGGGTCAGCCACCTTCAGCTCTCTGAGCAAAGCTCTGAAAGCCTGTGTCTCATTTTCCTTAACTATGAAAGGGCCATGAATCCACAGAGGGTAAATATTAAGACACAGAGTGAAGCCGGGCAGTGGTGGGGCACACCTTTAACCCCAGCTCTTGGAGGCAAAGGCAGGAGGATCTTTTGTGAGTTCAAAGCCAGCTTGGTCTCCAGAGTGAATTCCAGGGCTAAACAGAGAAACCTGGTCTTGGAAAAACAAAACAAAACAAAACAAAACAAAAAAATCAAAAGGGCCAGAGTGAATACTGAGCTTCCAGGAAGTCCCTCACCGCCAGCCCTTCCTGCCTTCGCCCTTCATCTCCAGGAGCAGGAAACTTCCTATCTGGAATGGCAGACAAAGGATCACCTTTAGAAGGTTCAAATCTCATGTGGGGAGCATGGTAGGCCTGGCTCAGTGGGACCTATTAAACCCCCAAACACTAACCTTTCAGCGTTCACCTGTTCCTGCTTTCAGGGGACACACTCATGTCTGTAGATGGCCTTGGAGGGGTGACGTACTCACGCACACCCGCTCCAGCCCTGCCTTAGTCTCCTTAGCAGGTTAAGGGAACCAACCTGGCTCACTTCCAGGGACGGGGACCAGGAATAATGAGCAACCCCTTCCTTGGGGAACTGGGGGCCACAGCCTCCTCTGCCTTGACTTCCCTCAATGTTCCCTTGGTGGAGAACCCTTCCCAAGTAGTGATCATCCAAAATTGGTTTCAGTAATTCCTTCAGAAAGGAGGAGTTAGGAGAGGCTAGTATATGCTACTCACTATGCTTCCCAGCCCTGGGATCTACCTGGGATCCTGGCTTGGGGTGAGGAGTTGGGTGGAAAGGACTTCCTCTAAGTGCTCCAGGTCTGGCCGTTCCAAACCCTCTGCTTGCCATTCTGGTCCAGCCGGTCAGAGGGGTGGGGGTGGGGAGGCAGCAGCCCTTTGTTGTTGGAAAGGACAGAAGGATTAACTGCCTTCAGCCTCCCTGTCGCCCTCCCTGAAGCTGCCGGCAGCCCTGACTCCCTGGGGAGCTGCAGGGTGTTTTTTTGTTTTTTTGTTTCCTCCGCGAAGAAAAATTCATCACTGGATGGCTGAGCCATCCAGGCAGGCCCTAGAAAGATGACTTTGAGTCACCTGGGCCCTCATCGCTCTGACAGCCACGGACGAACCGGGCGGCTAATTAGCTCTTACAGGAAAGGGCCATATCTGTCATCTTCCTCCGGAAGTGCCAGGCAGGATTAGCCGCTTCTCCCGCTCCTCCTAGACTGGGAGACTCCGAGGGATGTGGGCAAGGAGCGGGAAGACAGCCGTCCTTCCACTGGGGAATCTCACTTCTGGGAATTTGTCCCAGTGGAACAATCCCAGTGGACAGGAAGAAAGGCTGCAGAGGAGCAATCCCCTCCGGGGTTATTTATAAAGCCCCATCTTGGGAGCGCTCCCATACCCCTCCCCAGGCCCAGCAGTGGGGGGAGGGGGAAGCAGTCAAGGCCTTGACAGGCTTACTCATCCTGGAGTTATGACCTGTGAGGAGGATGGGGTACAGACATGGCCAGGGTGTGTGGGGAGTCCCGACTTTGTCAGCCTTGTACATCTCAGCCAAGCCTATTTCTGACCCAGTGATCCACATAAGGGACCCACCTGGTCACTCAGCTCCCTGCTTAAGCTTATCCCCGCTGCTTTTCCCACCACCACCACCACCACATGACAACTCTGTTTAAATCACAACTTCTAGAATGCACTTAGACCTTGAATCTTAGCGGCACTTGTCAAGTGGCTAATATCAAATGGCTGGCTGAGGCCCTATCACTAATGACATCCCCAGGGCACGCCAGTCAGATCAGGGGACATCTTGACCCCTGGGATTTGGGCAAGGTGCGGGATGTTTTAGCACTGTCTTTTCTGCCAGAGTCAGGTGTTCCTGAGGTCAGGGTCTATGAATTGTGTCCAAAACTAGTCCAGGGCTTGGGAGAGAGCCCTGTAGCCAAGGTCTACCTAAAAGCAACAGCTGGCCGGGTGTGGAGGCGCACGCCTTTGATCCCAGCACTGGGGAGGCAGAGGCAGGCGGATTTCTGAGTTCGAGGCCAGCCAGGTCTACAAAGCGAGTTCCAGAACAGCCAGGGCTACACAGAGAAACCCTGTCTTTTTTTTTTTTTTTTAAAGATTTATTTTATTTATTATATGTAAGTACACTGTAGCTGTCTTCGGACACTCTAGAAGAGGGCGCCAGATCTCGTTACGGATGGTTGTGAGCCACCATGTGGATGCTGGTATTTGAACTTATCACCTTCGGAAGAGCAGTAGGGTGCTCTTACCCGCTGAGCCATCTCACCAGCCCGAGAAACCCTGTCTTGAAAAACCAAAATAAATAAATAAATAAATAAATAAATAAATAAATAATAAAAGCAACAACTGGACTAAGGTGTACTGGCTAGGTTTGTGTCAACTTGACACAGCTGGAGTTATCACAGAGAAAGGAGCTTCAATTGGGGAAATGCCTCCATGAGATCTAGCTGTGAGGCATTTTCTCAATTAGTGATCAAGAGCCCCTAGTGGGTGGTACCATCTCTGGGCTGGCAGTCTTGGGTTCTATAAGAGAGCAGGCTGAGCAAGCCAGGGGAAGCAAGCCAGTAAGGAACATCCCTCCATGGCTTCTGCATCAGCTCCTGCTTCCTGACCTGCTTGAGTTCCAGTCCTGACTTCCTTGGTGATGAACAGCAGTATGGAAGTGTAAGCCGAATAAACCCTTTCCTCCCCAACTTGCTTCATGGTCATGA
>LR749697.1:1990895-2013444 GCA_902729485.2 Mus minutoides | reverse complement strand
TAAGGTCTACAGGAAGTAAGGCCAAGTTCCTGCTGGAGCCATAAGGTTCTCAGTAGAGTGTTTGAGCACAAAGGGACGTGGAGTGGGTGGCTGTATGTACAGCTGAAGGTACAGTGTGTGTGTGTGTGTGTGTGTGTGTGTGTGTGTGTGTGTGTGTGTGTAGCTTGCACTTTTCTGTGTACCCTCGTTGAAATAGTAGGTGGAAGCACGGCCACACCATCCCTCCTGGGACTCACCTGTCCACCATCTCCCCCTGCTCTTCCTCAGGCTCCCGGATGGACTTGGGTTTGCCAGCACACGGTGTCTTCTCAAGGACCCAGCAGATGCCAGCCCTCCCCCTGGGCAGGAGATGGAGCCTCCAGTTCTCAGAGTTCAGTTGTGGCTTGTTCTGAGTTGCATTCCCGCCTGCCTCCCACCTCCTCCTCCCCCCTCCCATCCCACTCCCCACACTGGAGTATGCTTTAACCTGTGAACAAAGTTGTGGTAGGAAAGACTTATCAAAGTCCCCAGCCGCCCACCTGAGCCCTACTTTCCATAATTCCTGCTGCTGGGCACGAGTAACATTTCCAAGGCCAGTCTAATATCATTCCTATGGGGGCATGCTTGAACTTAGCTTCCTTTACCTAGGTCATTTGTTACAATGGTGGGAGGGCTTTATCAGATGCAAACAGCTGTCCAGGCAGATGCACCCTCCAGCAGGGGTGGCTTGAGGGGCCTCCCTGGGGATCAGATTCAGAGCCTCCCCTCCTCCCCTTGATAGATACAGTTCCTAGTTCTCATTTGCTGTACAGGTCTCAGCCCAGAGATCAGCTTTGCTATTGGTTATATGCTATAAATGCACATGGATTTACATGAACATATACATTATAAATTATGTACACATAAGGCTGAAGGTGCAACCCAACATTAGTACTTCCCCACCTTGCCCAAAGCCACAGGTTCAAGTCCCAGTACCACAAAAAGCAAATATCAAATCTGTTATTCAGCTTGGTATATCGGTGCAAGATTGCGACCTAACCCTCAGCAGGCAGAAGAAGGGGAATCACAATTCAAAATATGACTGGCCTACAGTACAACACGGTCTCAAAACAGCACCTTAAAAATGGCGGTGGATACGGCTCAGGGCTAGACTACTTCCTAGTATGGGATCAAAGTCCTGGGACTGCTAGTGCATGTTCATGTGTGTAAAATGCCAGGGGCTCTCTGCACACAGCAGAGCCTGTAGAGTCACCATCCCAGTGAGGGCGACAGGAAATGCAGTTCATCACAGCTGAGTAGCTGGTATTGCTTCCAATTTCAGTGTCTGACACTGGGCATACTTTTTTTTTTTTTTTTTGGTTTTTCAAGACAGGGTTTCTCTGTATATCCCTGGCTGTCCTGGAACTCACTTTGTAGACTAGGCTGGCCTTGAACTCAGAAATCTGCCTGCCTCTGTCTCCCGAGTGCTGGGATTAAAGGCGTGTGCCACCACACCCAGCTGCACCAAAACTCTTAAAGTACCCGTCACCTCTTCCATAAGGGCCTAGGGGAGGGAGCATCTGGTGTGACCTTGCTCGTGGGAGCTTTGGGGTGCTATGGCTAAAGAAGCTCCATTTTATGCTAGGCATGCATCTTGGTACCCGCAAGCCATTCGTCTGACTCCAGTCCCTGGAGGAAAAGTTCTCAGTAACTCTTATTGACCCCCACCCAAAATATACAGCCTCGAGTATCTACGACTGTTACACGACTTTTTTGTTGTTGTTGTTCTTGTTTTGTGCTTCTGTGTAACTCTTTTTCAAACCTTATTTTGAATGATGGTACTTAAATGCTGTAACCTCCCTTGTAGCCCACCATCCACCAGAGGTAGTGGGAAAGAAAGGATAAAGGGGGAAGTGGATCTGTTTAGAAAGGTTCTTTGGAGCAACTCCCATCTGTGTTGCCTGGAAATCGGCAGTTCGGTTCACAGGTTAGCAGTGGCAGCTTGGTCCATGCACAACACTTCACGGGCACACCAGCAGTCCAGTTCGGCAGAATCAGCATAGCAAACACAGATCAGCAGCGGTGGTGGAGGCATGGCCCGGCAGAGTCCGCCAGACCTCAGCCTCTGCACAAGTCCAGAGGGACCAGAAGTTCTCAGCTGTGACTGTCTCAGAGAAGGGAAGATGAACGAAGGCTTGAGACCCACAAACGCTGTACAGCGAGCTCTGTAAGCAAGCCTAGCTCAGCCTCTGTCACTGTCCGTTGAGTCCTTTTTATACACCCTCTAAACATCATGTGTCTTTTATGGGTCCTGCCTCAGCGTGTGTGTCTGTCTTAGTTGACATCCTTCTACCAATGAGCCCAGCGTCCAAGGAAGCGGCAAGAAACTGCAGCTTACCACCAGAGGGGTTTTTTTTTGGTGCATTGTTTCTCAGTGGAGTCCTGACAAATGCAGCTCAATTACACAATGTAAGGCAGACCAATACATGCAAAGAATCCTTCATCACGTGTCCTTTCACGTGCTTGCTTTAGCAGAACATCCTTTCTCTTGTGTCTGCTTCAGGTAGACTTTCCTTCACGAGTCTGCCTTAGCCTTTCACACCTGTGTCCACTTTAACAAAACGTTCCTTCACGTGTTTGCCCCAGCAGAACACCATCCAACGGACTTTCCAGAGAACCGCTAAGTTCCCTCTTCGCTTCTGTAACTTGTTTCATCACTCAGCAGAGCAGTTTTCACCTGATCGCACAGATACTGAAGGTCTTCATGTCTGTTTCCCATGTAAAATTCCTTTCCCCACACCTCCCCCTCAAGGCAATCTCAAATTTGGCTCAGAACTTGTTCGGCCTGCTAGTAGCTAATCACTAGATTTTTTTTTTTTTTTAAAGATTTATTTATTATATGTACTTACACTGTAGCTGTTTTCAGACACTCCAGAAGAGGGCGCCAGATCTTGTTACGGATGGTTGTGAGCCACCATGTGGTTGCTGGGAATTGAACTCAGGACCTTCAGAAGAGCAGTCAGTGCTCTTAACCGCTGAGCCATCTCTCCAGCCCCCACTAGATATTTTTAATTTGAATGAGTCTCTGGTCTCTTCACAAGCTTTAAGAAAGGGGAAAGGGGGAGCCAGGTATGGTCTGGCCATACAGAGAGCTCAAGGGTCACCTGGGTTTTTAGTTACCAATACTCCCAGCGTCCTGTCCTGGGCAGACAGGAAATCACACGTCTTTCTTTTTTTTTTTTTTTTTTTTGGTTTTTCGAGACAGGGTTTCTCTGTGTAGCCCTGGCTGTCCTGGACTCACTTTGTAGACCAGGCTGGCCTCGAACTCAGAAATCCGCCTGCCTCTGCCTCCCGAGTGCTGGGATTAAAGGCGTGCGCCACCACGCCCGGCTACGTCTTTCTTTGAAGAGGCAACCCAGTGTGTGTAGCAGCTCTGCTTTCCCTAGTGGTTACTGGAGAGCATAAGGCCTTGGTATATGATGTAGTATATATGACTTTTCCCCGCCTTTCTGTGCATTCCCACGTACTTCCCATCCTTGATCCCTCGAACACTTCCTGTCCATGTCTCCCCAGAGGGCTTTCTCCAGGTGTCACTCAGCAGCTGGCCATGGGGGTCATGATTAGAGCAAGTTATTTATGACCGTCATGCAATGGCTGGGGACAGTTTCTCATACAGTTCAGCTTGTTTCTGCTCTGAGGTTAATGAATTTGCTAACTCCTGAACTTAGGCTTTTCTTCCTCTTTTCCTCATCTTCCTTCTCCTCCCCCTCTTCCTCCTCCTCAACTCTGAACCCCATGAAGGAAGGTACAGCCAGATGTCCTCCAGCACTCTAAAGGGTCCCTTTGCTGCCCATGACTTTGCACTCCAAATGAAACCTGGAAAAGGGAGGTACTTTATACTTTTGGGGGGACCTTATGTCACTGAAAATGTTTATGTTCTGTCTTCTAGTAGGCTGGCCCTTTCCAATGAGCTAAAATCAGGCAGGAAATATTTTTCTCCCATTTTCAAGGCAACTGGCTAATCTGTGGTTACCTAGCTCCCAGTGTCCTTGAGACAGCCAATGACAGCTTTATATATTTGATTTTAAATCATTTGCACAGTGGTTGGTTTTGAAACAGGGTTTCTCTGTGTAGCCCTGGCTGTCCTGGAATTCGCTCCGAGGACAAGGCTGGCTCAGACTCAGAGATCTGGCTACCTCTACCACCTAAGCACTGGGATTAAATGTATGTGCTGCCACCATCCAGCTCAGTGTTTCAAGAATGAAATTACAATCATAGGTGGGCATTGTGGTGGTTGCCTTTAGTCCTAGCACTTGGGAGGCAGAGGCAAGGAGATTTCTGTTTGAAGATAGCCTGGTCTTTTGTTAGTTGCTAACAAAACCCTCTTTCCCCTTCAGCCTGGTGTCTTAGTCAGGGTTCCTTTTTTTTTTTTTTTTTTTTTTTTTTTGTGGTTTTTCAAGACAGGGTTTCTCTGTGTAGCCCTGGCTGTCCTGGAACTCACTTTATAGACCAGGCTGGACTTGAACTCAGAGATCTGCCTGCCTCTGCCTCCGGAATGCTGGGATTAAAGGTGTGCGCCACCACGCCTGGCTTAGTCAGGGTTTTTTTTGTTTGTTTGTTTGTTTTTGTTTTGTTTTGTTTTTCGAGACAGGGTTTCTCTGTATAGTTCTGGCTGTCCTGGAACTCACTTTGTAGACCAGGCTGGCCTCGAACTCAGAAATCTGCCTGCCTCTGCCTCCCGAGTGCTAAGATTAAAGGCGTGCGCCACCACGCCCGGCTTAGTCAGGGTTTCTATTCCTGCACAAACATCATGACCAAGAAGCAAGTTGGGGAGGAAAGGGTTTATTCGGCTTACACTTCCATACAGCAGCTCTTCATCACCAAGGAAGTCAGGACTGGAACTCAAGCAGGTCAGGAAGCAGGAGCTGATGCAGAAGCCATGGAGGGATGTTCTTTACTGGCTTGCTTCCCCTGGCTTGCTCAGCCTGCTCTCTTATAGAACCCAAGACTGCCAGCCCAGAGATGGTCCCACCCACATGGGGCCTTTCCCTCTTGATCACTAATTGAGAAAATGCCTTATAGTTGGATCTCATGGAGGCATTTCCTCAACTGAAGCTCCCTTCTTTGTGATAACTCCAGCTGTGTCAAGCTGACACAAACCCAGCCAGCACACCTGGGATCCTGCTTCTGGTGGTTTTCCGATTCTTAGGTGCTTACCTCAGGAGTGTTTGCAGATAAACAGTGCATTCTTGACACCCCAGACCCACACCCCAGACCCCCCGTCCCCTAACCAGTTTTGTTTTTTTTTTTCCCCTGTATAGCCTTGGCTATCCTGGAACTGCTCTGTAGACCAGGTTAGCCTTGAACTCAAGAGATCCTCTTGCCTCTGCTTTCCAGGTGATGGGATCAAAGGTGTGCACCACCTTGCCTGGGCTGACTGCTCCTTTTCTGTCTCCAGTGTTACCCATCTGCCACCTATGTCTTGTAGGAGTGCATTCTGTACCCTGTCCCCACTCTCTACCCTCTCTCAGTTCAGCAACATCACAATCTTTAACTGGTGTTTGTATGTCGCACTGTATAACGTGTGTGGCCGGCTGATCCCTGAGCTGCCCCCTTTCATGGCTCTTCATTCCCTGGCCACTGTCCAAGTTTAACCTGGGGGTTAATCCTTTGGCTTGTTTTCTCTGAGTTTGTCTCTGCACTCATGCAGGTGTCCCTTCCCTGGCACCTCTGACTGGAGCCTCAGTCATTCAGTTCCTTCATCTGCCCTGGTTCCTCCTGGGTGTAGAACCCTCACCTTGGGAACTGTGAGTCACATCCTCCTGTTTCTTGGGATTAATCCTCCCACACTCCTGTGTGCATTCCGGCTAGTCCTGAAACCCAGGAACCCAGGGCCTTCCTTGTAAAGGCTAGGCAAACGCTCTGCCATTGAGCCACACTCCAGCCAAACGGCTTCCTCTGTGGCCCAGGTTGCCCTGGAACCTGCACTGGTGACCTCCTGAGGGTTGGGAATATACAGGTGTGAAACATAGCACCTGGCCCCAAATTCCTCCTTTTAGAGGAAGGGCGCCTGGGAGACAGCATCTCAGGTACCCCAGGCTGACCTCAAACTCTCTAGGTAGCTCAGGATGACCCTGGGCTTCAGAGTCTTCATTCTCCAACTCTGGAGAGCTGGGTTATAAATGGGCAATACCAGGACTGTTTTTCCGTGGTGCTGGGGACTGAGGTCGGGGGCCTTGTGTATGCCAGGCAAGTGCTCCATTCTTACTTAACTGAGTCTCATTTCCAGCCTGGCTTAGGTTTTAAGAGTGAAAAGGAGGCTTAGTGAGATGGCCCAGTGGGTAAAGTTACTGAAGGCAGCCTAACCACGGAAACTTGAACCCCTGGACCCACCCCCTGGGAGAATCTGCTCCTGCAAGGACCTCTGACCTCTACGCAGGTGTGCGCCCTTTAAAAGGTAATTTTAAAGGCATTAAAAAAAAAAAAAGGTGTGAAAATGTCTTACTCTCTCTCCACCTTTGGTCACGTGGGTCCTAATCTAGGCTCCCACAGCTGAGGAGCCCATTAGCCTGGCGTCTTGTAGCTTGTGGAGCTGGCTGCAGGATCCTGTCACTCTGACTCTTGACCTGTGCTTCTCCCCAATTTCCCATCCCCTCCCTATTTCCAGGATCTCTTTGCCCCTGGTGCACTGAAATTCTGCAATATGTACAAAATGCTTACTCTCTGCTGTGCTGGCCTTTCCTGTGGGATCCTGTCCACGAGCTGGGGTGGAGGTTTTGTTTTTTTTTTTTTTTTTTTTTTGTCATCATCATTTTCATCATCACCACCACCACCACCACCATCATCATCAGTTACTTTCATGTTGAGGTGACACTGGCTATGGAGCAATAAACAAGGGAATCTGATGAAGATGGCAGCCAACACCACCAACTCCAGGTCCCACTGTCCCTAGACACTTGCATCCTAGGCAACATATTTGGGGACCACTTGAGGGAATTTGAGGACCTTTAGGGGAAGTGCACTAAAGCAGGGGTTCTCAACCTTCCTAACGCTGCGACCCTTTTATACAGCTTGTTGTGCTGTGGTGACCCTCAACCATAAAAATCTTTTCTTTCTTTTTTTTTTTTTTCGAGACAGGGTTTCTCTGTATAGCCCTGGCTGTCCTGGAACTCACTCTGTAGACCAGGCTGGCCTTGAACTCAGAAATCCGCCTGCCTCTGCCTCCTGAGTGCTGGGATTAACGGTGTGCGCCACCACATTTTTATTGCTACTTCATAACTCTAGTTTTGCTGCCGTTATGAATCATAATGTAAGTATCTATATTCTCTGATGGTCTTAGGTGACTCCTGTGAATAAGCCACTAGGTCCCCAAAGGAGTTGGGACCCACAGGTTGAGAACCAGTGCTCTAAAGCCAGGCCCGTTTGTCCCACATAAATGAATGTGACTCCTTCCAGTGTGGCCAGGGAACATGGCCATCTAGAGTACCCCAGTCCTCTTTACTGAGTCACCCCCAGATATTCAGGTGGCTTTGCTCTGGGGTATTGGTTTGGGGCTTCACTTCATGAGCTTCTCGGGGCTGCAGCCCTTTGGGGCTCCTTTGCCCCCTTGCTGTCTTGGGGCCCTGACTTGCTGGCCTGACTTGCTGGTACAGGTTCTGGGCCCGAGAGGCCCAGATGGATGCCTCCTGGTGTCAGGGAGACCTTGCTTATGATCGAGGACCCAGCTCATTGCATAGGCTTGCAGTTTCTTAGTCTTTTTTTTTTTTTTTTTTGATTTATTATTATACATAACTTCACTGTAGCTGACTTCAGATGCACCAGAAGAGGGTGTCAGATCTCATTATGGGTGGTTGTGAGCCACCATGTGGTTGCTGGGATTTGAACTCAGGACCTTCGTAAGAGCAGTCAATGTGCTTACCCACTGAGCCATCTCACCAGTCCAGGTTTGCAGTTTCATAGGCAGGAGTCTGGAACGCTCACCAGCTCTCCTCCTCCTACCTCCGAGCCTTTCCCTAGGCAAGCAGTGCCCACCTACGTCATCCAATGGCCTAGGGTTGGAGCCTGGTGTGCTCTGAGATCCTCCCATCCTGTAGAAGGAAGAAATGATCCCAAGTTTAGCTACAGATCTAGAAGCTGAGAGGACAAGGTGTATCTGTGACTGCCTGGGGACACTCTGTGGCATGAGACCAGAGATGCAAGGCCATTGTTCTTTCCTTCAGTGTTTGCTCACCTGACTCCCAGGTCCTATGCTGAGTGAGAGCTGGGGTGCGTGTGGTAAGCAAGCAAGACACTGGACATGCCATTTGGGATTGTCTCTATGCAGCAGCCTCACGCAGGGCAGGGTGGAAAGACCTGAGGGGCTTGAGGAGTCATTATCATCCATTGTTGCCATTTCTGCCATTTCCGACAGGAGAGGCCTGGAGAGTTGGGCCTGGAGCCAGCAGAAGCCACATTAACAATTAAGGGCTCTGCCACATTCGTCACCCCCCACCCTCACCCCCAATGCATGAAATATTCAGACACCAGAGGAGCTGGAGCTGGGTCTCAGATCACTGCAGTGCCCAAGTGTGTGTGTTGGACTGCTACTTGCAGATCTGGGGCTTGAGGTAGTACCCGAGGCCTGGCACGCAGAGCATCTGGGAAGCTGCAGGACTGGATGGCAGGAGCAGCTGCCAGCTGTCATAGGGATATCCACAGCCGGACTCAAAGACTGGACCCAAAGACTGCACTTGGAGCCTGGAACTCAGCACCTAATCTAACCCCTATGTTGTGGGACTGCCCTCTGAGCCTGACAGCCACTGCTACCGGCACTGCAGGAGCTCAACGGGGGATGGGGCTCACAGGACGAGGGCTGGGGAAGACATTCGGTTCCCCTCCCCCGACATCCCAGTCACACCCCTCCTCCTACACCTCCCTCCCATTGGTAACTGGCCAACTTACTCCTGGTTAGTTAGTCCAGCACTAAGGAGGTACTCCAGGCCCTAGGCGGGGCAGGTTAACAGAAGGGGAGGGCATCCTATCGATGTAGCTATGGGGAACTTGTCATTCATGCTATTATTACTGCTGTTGTTATCGTTGGCTCTCAGAGTTCTAGGGAAAGGACGGTGGTAACAGTCTCCTCCCACTCCTACACCCCCACTGAGCGCTCGCCCCCCCCCCCCCAGAGGTTCCCCTGGCCTGTAGTGTGTAGGAGATTTGAACCACAGCTTGGATGAAGATTTCTCCACTGCAGCTGTCACCCTGGAGGACCCGAAGGCAGAGACTGCAGGCCATAGGAGACACATGGCAGCCACAGAGCTCAGTACAAATTGAATTGTCTCAGCAATTTCCCTGGTGAGCAGAAGTGGTCCCTTGGTGTGTGTTCTGCTCACCACCCCCTGCTCCTCACCACCTCCCCACTCCCGGCAGTCTCAATGGAGTAATTCCTTAACCCAGTCTCTGTTCTGTGGGGATCCTCCAGGGAGCTTGCTGCTGCGACTTGGGGGGGTGAAAGCAGATCTGCAGCCTCCCCCAGGCGCGGACCCCAAGTCCCTTCCTTTTTAAAGTGTGCTGTGCCAGGCCCGCAGAACACCAGGCCCCTCTACTCAGCTGACTCCCTGGTGCTGCATGCACGTGGCCAGCCCTGGCATCCCAGGGGGCTCATCTTCTTCGTACCCCTTTCTACCGCTCATTTACCAGGAGGGAGGGGGAAGGAGAACTGAATTAGCTCAACCTGTGTTGTTCCCAGCCCTTGACCAATGTGAGCCAAGACAGCCAAGACGGCCCTGCAGCTTCAGGTCACACCTGGGCCTGCCTTTTGAGCTCAGACCTCATATTTCATCCTTTCCTTTCTTTTCCTTTCTTCTCTTTTCTTTCTTTTCCTTCCTTTCTTTCTTTCTTTCTTTCTTTCTTTCTTTCTTTCTTTCTTTCTTTCTTTCTTTCTTTCTTTCCCGACTCTCTGTAACTCAAACTGACCTGGAATTCATATATTATCCGTGCCTCTGCCTTCAAACTCTAGGATTAATGATCTGCACCATCCACAGCTCCCTTTCTTGTTTATTTATTTATTTATTTTTGGTTTTTTCGAGACAGGGTTTCTCTGTGTAGCGCTGGCTGTCCTGGAACTCACTTTGTAGACCAGGCTGGCCTCGAACTCAGAAATCTGCCGGCCTCTGCCTCTGCCTCCCGAGTGCTGGGATTAAAGGCCTGCGCCACCACGCCCGGCGTTTTTAAAATTTTTTTATTTTTTTTTTAAATATTATTACATTTCTTTCTTTCTGTGTGAGTATTTATGTAAGTTACTGCCCACTCTGAAGGTCAGAGAACAACGTGAGGGAGTAAGGTCTCTCCTTCCATTCCTGTGTCCTGGGAATTAATTTAGGTTGTCAGGCTGGACTTCAGGCTCCTTTACCTGTGGAGCCACCTCGCCGGCCCCTCCTCCCCTTCGAACCGGCCACTAACAGGCCAACCCTAAGGCCATTCCACTTGCTGTTCCTTTCACCTGTACGGCGGCCTCCCGCCTTACTTTGTCCTTGTCACTCAGGCTTAGGTCCTAGTCCCTCCCAGAACACAGATCTAAGGCAATTGAATTCCCCGCATAGCGCTGCAGACAGCCTCACCGATTCTTCTCACGTTGTACGCTATCCCTCCTCCTAAGAATGCCAAGTGCTCTCAGAGGGCAGTGGCCTCTTGTCCCGTTAGAATTCCCCCGGGATGGGGAAGGTGTGAGAGGGCACACGCGGTGGTTCAGTAAACGGCCGGGTAACTGTAAAAGGGGGGTGTCAGCTGCAGCGCGGGCACGCGCTCCAGGCCCGGATAGCTTACCCCGGTTTGTGCGCGCGCGGGGTGGGTCATCTCCTTGTAGGTCCAGGGGAAACGCATCCTTCCCTCGGCTCGCTGGCTGCAGAAGCGCCGTTAAATGCGCTTTGGGGACCGGATTTATAGGTGTAAGAAGATCCGGATGCTCCGCAGCGATGCGGGGCGAGGGAAGAAGGTTCTGCGGTCGCTGCGTACCTATGGACCCCAGCTATCTGGCCAGGGTGGAAGACCTTCCCTCGCCTTTCTCAGGGGTTTCCACCTAGCGAACTGCATGTTCCTCCAATCCCAGGGATTTAGCGGTGTAGTGCGCGGAAGGGAAGGGCTCAGAGAACCGCTCTGGGAAATGGGCAGGTCCTCGGCTCCCATCAAGTCAGGGGAAGAAGGGAGAGAGATCTGGCCCTGAGATAAGGCTGGCAAGGCTCCACCGTCTTGGGCTAGGGGTGGGAAGACAGCCTCGTTGCAATATTAGGCAGGGACCCAGGTGGAGAGGGTCGGTGGCCCGGAAAGGGACAAAGACCAGCCCTGCCCGACCCCCCCCCCCCTCAAGGTCCTATTGTTCCTCCTCTCTCGGACTGTACCGAACTCTGGTGCCCCCGAGAGGGAGGGAGGGAGGGAGGGAGAGAGCTGCGCTCGCCGGGTGGGCATTTGTTTATTAAGGGTGAGAAAGGGAGGGTAAGGGACGCTGGCCCGATAAGGGACGCGTTTATTCGCGCGTCGCCTTTAAGGAAAGCCCTGCCCTACCTTTCCCACCGGTCCCCGCCACCCCCTAGCCCTACCTGCATTTTAAAACCCCTTGTAGTCCTGGGATTGGCCCAGGCCGCGTCCTCCGGGCGAAGAAACTTGAACCGGGGGTGGCGGGGGGGAGGAGGGTGCAAGGCCCCGCGGTTGGAAGATACCATCTTTTCAGCCTCCCCGCGCGCACCCCGCCCCTCCCGCACACCCCCGATCCTGGCCAATCAGACCAGTGGGAGGGCGGGACCGTGGCTCGAGCGCTCATCTGGCAGGGCGCCCGGCGGGCCGGCGCACCGCGCAGGGGGACCTCGGGGGCCTGCCGCTCCTCTGAACGCCTCCCTTTCGGAGGCGTGGCCCAACGTCGGCGCCCCGCCCCCTCTCCGCCCGGGGTGGGCGGGGCGGCTGGGGCTCCGGGAGCGGGGCCGGGGGCGGGCCTCCGCCTGCTGCGCCCGAGCTCGGAGAGCCCGGGCACCGCGGCCGCCGACGCAGCCACGGTCCCGGTTCCTCAGTCCTGAGGCGCGCGCGGGCTCTCGGGTGACCCCAGAGGGGGCCTCGGGAGGGAGCGCGAGGCGGCGAAGGGCGGGCCGCACGCGTCCCCGGCCGCCCCCCGCGCGCGCGTGGCCGGGCCCAGAGAAGCCCCGGCGCGGGGAGCGCCGGCCCGGCGCGGGCGAGGGCGATGCCGCGGTGACGGCCCCGCCATGGCGAAGCCCCCGGCGGCGGTGGCGGCGGCGGCTGCAGCGGCGGCGTCGGAGGAGCTGAGCCAGGTGCCGGACGAGGAACTGCTGCGCTGGAGCAAGGAGGAGCTGGCGCGGCGGCTGCGGCGCGCCGAGGGCGAGAAGGTGGGCCTCATGCTGGAGCACGGCGGCCTGATGCGCGACGTGAACCGGCGGCTGCAGCAGCACCTGCTGGAGATCCGCGGCCTCAAGGACGTGAACCAGCGGCTGCAGGACGACAACCAGGAGCTGCGTGAGCTCTGCTGTTTCCTGGACGACGACCGGCAGAAAGGGCGCAAGCTGGCGCGCGAGTGGCAGCGCTTCGGACGCCACGCGGCCGGCGCAGTGTGGCACGAGGTGGCCCGCTCGCAGCAGAAGCTGCGGGAGCTCGAGGCGCGCCAGGAGGCCCTGCTG
Organism: Mus minutoides; assembly: GCA_902729485.2. Classification (NCBI taxonomy): domain Eukaryota; kingdom Metazoa; phylum Chordata; class Mammalia; order Rodentia; family Muridae; genus Mus; species Mus minutoides. The sequence goes on along the minus strand of LR749697.1, from coordinate 2,000,830 downwards.
CGCGAGAACCTGGAGCTGAAAGAGCTGGTGCTGTTGCTGGACGAGGAACGCGCGGCGCTGGCGGCGGCGGGGGGCGCTGGCGGCGGCGGCGGCGGCGGCGGCGGCGCGGGCTCCCGCAGCTCCATCGACAGCCAGGCCAGCCTGAGCGGGCCCCTGGCGGGGAGCGCAGCGGGTACGGGGGCCCGCGACGTTGGCGATGGCAGCAGCACGTCCAGTGCGGGCAGCGGCGGCAGCCCGGACCACCACCACCACGTTCCAGCGGCTCTGTTGCCCCCGGGGCCGCACAAGGGTCCCGACGGCAAGGCCGGAGCCACGCGCCGGTCCCTGGATGACCTGTCAGCGCCGCCGCACCACCGAAGCATCCCTAACGGCCTGCACGGTAAGCATCTCGCCCGGATCGGAAGCCCAATGGTGTCTGTCGTGAAGCGGTAGTTCCTAAAGACCTCATAGGTGTGGGGTGGGGGTGTGGGTCACACCTTCAGACCCTTCCGCAGCTGGCATAGCAAATGGAGCATCCGGTGTGGTGGTGTCCCTGTCTAGCTGATGCCTCAGAAAAAAGTTTCTCCTCCGCAGCTTTTTGTGTTAGCAGCTGGCACTCTGGGGCTGTCGAGGGGTGTCTCTCATCCCACCCTGAAAACATTTGAGGGCAGAGGGTTTTTCTTGGAAGATTATGAAAGGCCTCTAAAGCAAGTGAATTTCCCCTTCTAGTTGGAGCCCCAGATAGTCCCTCAAACTCACTAAGCAGCCACGACTGCACTGTGCTCGTAGCTGGCTTTTTCCTCTGCTTCCTTCCCAGCTGTATCTCCTCCTTGGCAGGGCTGGCACACAATCACTCGGGCTGAGACCTTGACGAAGCTGGGCCAGAGTACCCTGGGCTAAGATAAGAGTCTTCCTGGCTTCCCATAAGTTCCGCAGTACTGGTTGGGACACCTTTCTCAGTTCGGTCTCTACAGTTTTCCCCAGAGGATATATTTGGAGTGGATTCGGACTTCCCCGTGTGCCTCAGTTTCCTTTCTTCTTGCTTGTACGTTGGAGAGGCTGATGGCCGCCTCACAGGGGTGTGAGGTGGAGATAGATAATGCCCCTGAAGAGATCTGTAAGCTTGATCGTCTTACAGGAAGTGCTGGGGTCATCTGTGGCCAGAGTGTGGGTTGGAAGCCGGCTCTGTCTTCCTCAACCTGTTGCTATTGACCCTACGGGAGGGCGTTCCCACTTAGGGTACTGTGGCTGTCCCTTCAGTGGTGATCTGGGCCCTGCAGCTTCCCTCCTGTCCTGTCTACCAGATGCTGTATTTCCCCGTTTCCCCCACAGTTTTTTGGAGTTTGGTTCTCAGTGTTGATGACACCTGCCTCTGCCTGAATTGTTCCCCTGGTAGTGAAGAATAACAGATCCTTTCTGTTCTCCTTAAAGCCTTTCTCCTTCCATATACTATCAAGGCTTAGAAGAACTTCTCTCCCCCCAAACCGACTGCAGGAGCTGAGGACCAAGCTTTTTCTTGAGTTTCCTGGCCAAGCCCTCTGCAGGCATTTTGAGTCAGGAGCTGCAGTTCCCATGCAGGTCAGATAGAGGTTTCCCCTTTATTTACTCTCCAGAGCTTGTGAGTTCAGGAAAGGACTGGGGCTAAAGGGATATTTTGTTACTGATTAGCAATCTACCACAGCAACTCAGGTTTCTTTTTGTAACATTGCATCCCCCGACAGCTATTCACTCACGCTCTAGATGCCAAGTTCCAGCTTACTTTGGGGAACGGACACCCCTCTTTACAGAGCATCTCTTTGGCTTCCCCTTCCCGGAGGGGGGGGGGAGGAACGACTCTGGGAGGGCCAGTGTTCAGGGTCTCGATTTCCCCAAGTGCATCATGAAGGACGGGAACCTTTGCACTTAGGAAAACACAGGGTTTCTGGTTTTCAGCTATGTCATCAGTAACAGTGGCCAGGTGAGTCTCCGCAGGACACTGCCTTGCTCCAGTGTCTCCACCTTTTTGCAGACAGTCTTTTTTTTCCTTTTTCTTTTCTTTTTTTTTTTTTTTTGCTAGGAGATGTGGGTTTGGCCCAGAGTTGCAGTTGCAGTAGTGAATAATGCAGCAGAGAAGGGCCTGGCCAGACTGGAGGTTTTCCACCCCACTGGGGATGGGTAGGGGCAGAAGTGTCCTGTTTCCTACAGACCCCACCCCCTCCGAGTGTCCTTGCACCAAAACTGCTGCAGATTTTGTAGTAGCCAAGCTTTGCCTTGGCACGGACTGAAAACTTGGCGTTGCTGCTACTACAGACTCGGCCGCGCACGGATTGTTCTTTTTAGTTTTGTCTCTTGAAGTCAGTGGGTGTCGGCAGGGTATCCTCCCTTGATCTCGCACAGAATATTTCCAGGAAACAAGGGAAACTCGCCTTCCCTATACGGGGATCCAAAGCCTTCCTTGACTTTGAAGAGCAGGGGGCTGAGCAGAGTGAGAGAGTCTAGGTGGTGCCCAGAGTGGAGTCCGACACTGGGCTTGTGCCTTAGCACCTGGCCCGCGTGCGAGCATCAGCCCTTCTTTACATACATGCATGGGGAGGCACAGAGAGGACCCCAGCCTTGTCTCGTTGGGGTCTCCACCATGTCCATTGGGGGTTTCTGCCAAGAATGGCTTGAGGCCCTGGCAATTGCCATTTTTGTTTTCCGGTTGGTTCAGGAAACGTGGCTGCCTCCTGCTGTTGATTCCTCTCTGCTGGGCCTTATCCCCTCCCTTGCTGGAAGTGTTCCTTCCTTATCGGGGAGCACAGAGTGGCTTGTTGATAACCCAGTTATCCACAGGGTCTGGGCATCTTGACTCCCTCATGTATCTCGGGCAACATGGTTAATTTTGCCTCCCTGTCCTTCTTGTGGAAGGTCAAGGGGAGCCCACGGAACCCTTTACCCCAGGAGGTCAGTGCGATTGGCACCTGCCCACAGTGGTCCCAGCGGCTGTTGGAGGAGTCCACCGTGGGAGGCTTGCCAGCACATTCTGGCTTCTCTTACAAACTGTGCTTGCCTTTGAAACTGCTTGTGGGTCTGAGCTCCCTCCGCGTGTGCTGAGCCAGGGAACCAAGGTCCTGCAGCTCTCTGGGGGCACTATGCAGCTATGCCCACAGCCCTGTGCCCACAGCCCTGTGCCCACAGCCCTGTGCCCACAGCCCTGTAAGGTGTTCTAGAAGGCCTCAAGTGGCAGTGGTGTGTATTCAAGGCAGTCCTGGCTGAGGTGGGCTTTGCCAGCCTGTAAATGCATATACAAATAGGTCTTGGCATTGGGCAGGCACTGAATGGGCACAGGGCTCCTTTTGAGAGGCTGGGTCCTGGCTGGCTGAAGTCAGGGCTAGGGTGTCCTATGCTGTCACTCTAATCCAGTTTTACAGGCAGAGCCAATTTACAATGTCAGAGGTTCAGCCCCGTTTTCTTTCCCCAAATTAGGTGATTTTTCAGACAAAAAAAAAATTCCCTCTGGGGGTGTAGCTTAGGGGTAGAACATTTGCTCAACACAGTATGGGACTCTCTTGAGACTAACACACACACAGACACACACACACACACACACAGACACACACACACAGACACACACACACACACACACACACACACACACGTACATACGTATATGAGGCAGAAAAGAGAATATTCAGCCATATTCTTATAGCCCACCGCCCATCCCCTGTCCTTGGGTGCATGTCCTTCTCTCCCCCAACCCCCATGCCCTGTGACCTCTGTGGCTAATTAAGTTCCAGCAAGCTTGTGAGTGAATGTCGGTTATCTTTTTCACACTGAGGTTAGAATTTTGAGCCACTCAACATGAGCAGGATTGGATCTCCCATTGGTGTTTTTGTTGATTTTGAAAGGGTGAAGTAGAGGGTGGTCTGAGATTTAAAAAAAAAAAAAAAAAAAGACGGAGTAAGCTTTCAGTGAAAAGGTCTTTTCCAGGAGGCCTCAGGGTTCCACTAATAAGACTGCCTTTCCTCTGGCTGCCAGCCTGGAGCAAAGGTCAGAGGAGATAATGGGCGGCTTGTGCAAGCTCTCCCCTTCCTCCCAGCCTCTCTCTGGTGGAGGGGTTCCGTGACATTGTCCATGGACTTGGGTGCTAGGTCCTCAGGGCCCTGGAAGTCCACAGGCAGGCAACCCACTCAGCATATCCCATTTACCACAAAGAGCTTGCTAGCTGTCGAGGGCTGCCGTGTTCTTCCAGGAGGCCTCTTGGCCTGAGGCTTGAAGAGGTGCTGGATATTGCTTTGGTACCGCAGGGCCTACCTGGGTCTGGACCGAGTCCTAGGTGTGAGCTCCCGGGGGAGGGGCGCTTGAGTAGAAGAGCCAGTTCTTCCCAGGGGGTGTCAGCTCTCCTCTTTGGAGTGTGTGTGTCCTTCCATTTCTCTTCCTTCCTCTACCTCCTCACCTATCCACACCAGGCTGGCTTCCCATCACAGTGGTCACCTCACCATGATTCTGTTCCATGCCAGACCTCTGAGCTCCTGGGACACAGACTTTGTGGTATATTGGTCCATGACTGGCATCTTTTATGAGGAGATCCAGCTCCTCCTCATACCTGTTTTCTGTGTACACCTGCCTGTGGCAGTCACCCACAGTAGTTCCTTGAAAGTCTTAGGCAAGTCGCTGAACCTGTAAAATGGGAACCATGACAAAAGTCTGGGAGGAGGGAAGGTGTCTTTGAATGACAGCCTATGAATGCACGCACCTCCTCTGGGATGGAATACCCAGAGCTGAACTTGAGGCAGTGGAGCGTGCTGCCAATGCCTCCAGCCCCAGGATGAAGAGAGCCCGAGAGGACTCTGTCTTCCCTGATCCGGCTTGCTCTGTGACCTGGCTGACCCTCAAGGCCTGCTTCCTCATTTGTAATATCCTGCTTCCACAGCCGGGCCTTCAAAGAAGGGGTCTGTGACTTCTGTTTTCATCCGGATACCAATCTCATGCAGGGAAGTGCCACTTGGGAATTGTCACCTTGGGATGTGGGTAGGGAATCCCCTAGCCCATGCTTGTGAGTGGAGCTTTTGTGTCCGCCCTGTCTTCTTGTCCAGTTGAACAGAAGAAAAATGGCTTTGTAGTCAAGAGGGAGCAGAATGGCTAAGCTCTGGAGGTGGGACCTGGGACATGGTGTGGAGTTGCCAGGGTTTGGTCAGTGGGCTCTGGACGCACGTGGGACAATATCTGCAGAGGGGCTGCGGGAGGTGCTATGTGCAGGTAAAGTCCCAAAGTTCTGGTGACCCAGAGTTCAATGCCTGCAAAGGAAAATGGTCCCGATAAATTCTGTGGCCTCTAGAGCCAGGAGCCCTCCATTAGGAGAGGTGCGTGATCACCTGCCTGGACACTGGTGAAGGGCTTTGCTGTGTGTAGGGCTTAGATGTTCAAGTCTTGGGTTATGCTAGGGAAGAGTTGTCAGGAGTGGGAGGGCAGCTGGGAGTGGGTGTTGACCTCATAGTTGTCGCTTAAAGCGGGAAGGGAAGCATTAGTTCAAGTTTAATGAGCATCTACACTCGGAAGTTCCCTGTGCCTTTACGGTGAGTCATGCCATCTGGCTTGGGAGTGGCAGTTATGGCGCGTCTATCTGGTTGAGTGTCCTGTAGGCAGAGCTAAGGGTAGGAACAAGAGGCTCAGGGCCTCCAGGATGGCCACAGCTCTAGTACTGGCCATAGGAAAGAACATCTGCTGCAGGCTCAGTCATCTCCCAGCCCCTGTCTGCCTCCTGGGACCTCTGCTTTGTATGTTTGGGTGGTCCTGGGCTACAGGAGGATCAGGTCAGACACTTGTGGGAGATGTTTTGTCTATAACCCAGCCTGAGCTGTGTCCCCATTACAGAGTAGTTAGGAAGTACACCCAAACTTAGGTTGGGATCGAGGTCTGTTGATCTGTGCAGGGGCTGCCCTGAGGGTTTCAGAAATACAGGTAGCTAGTTCTCATTTTCCTCTTGGGGACAAGGGGACATCCATGGAAGCCACAAGGCCTGGAAACAGGAACAAAATCCTCTCCTACAGAGATGGGATATTTCTTTTCTTTTCTTTTCTTTTTTTGGGGGGCTATTTTAATTTAATTTAATTTTTTTATTAGGATTTTGATGAGAGTGGTGGTGCGAGCTTTTGATCTCAGTCTGGAGGCAGATGCAGGTGGGTCTCTGTGGGCTCAGGCTATCCACGGTCACATAGTGAGACCCTGCCTTTAAAATAATAATAAAAAAAATTCACTTTATGTGTATGATCGTTTTTGCCTGCTTGTGTGTATGTGTACGATGTGTGTGATGTGCAAGTCAGGAGAGGGTGTGGGATCCCCTGGAACTGAAGTTACCTGTGGTTCTGGGCCACCCTGTGGGTGCTGGGAACCAAGCCGGTTTTCTGCAGGGGCAGCCAGTGTTCTTAACACCACCGACTGCTCCAGCCTCTGTCCTTGTGACCTTAAAGTCAGGGATAGCCCCCACCACTTCCTCAAAGCCATCCCAACCTGGTCTCTGTCACATCCTTTCTTTGCCCGTAGGCATATGGTTCTGGACAGACAGGGAGCTGGGTCACCTTAGGGTAGGTACCTGGTCTTAATGAATCTTCCCTGGTCTCCATCTCTGTGTGGAACAGGTCAAGAAGACCTGTTGTCCTGTCAGTCACCAGTAGATTTCCTAGAAGTGCTGTGTGGACTGTGTCACTAAGGTACAGGGTCCTGCCCTGGAGGCCGGCAGCCCTACTTTCCCGTCCTTCGTCCTGGTCCTTCGTCCTAGGTCCCAGATGGCTGGTCATGCTTTGCTCTCCTGTCTTCTGGGCCCATTCCCTTCTCCCTGCTGGTGTGGGGCAGGTCCAGGAGTCCCTCTGTACCTTGCTGCAGGGTCGGTCGGTCTGTCAGTCCGTGCTGTCCTAGAGTAGGTGGCCCTCAGAGTTCTGGCCTCTTGGAGCGGAGGAAATGCCTGGCCAGGAAGTGCCGGAAACCCTGAGCAAGCTGTGTGGAATCCTCTGGCTCTTACGGGGGAAGCTGGGAGGGAAGGGGACCCACCCTTGGGTCTGTCACTCTTGTCTGTCCGTCTGGGACCTGGGCTCTTGGTCCTCCTCTTGATTCCTAGCCCTGGCACCGGGGTGAGGGTGGGGTGCAGGCTCTAAACTGTCTTTTGGATGGCTCCAAATTAGCGCACGTGCTTTGCAAAGGAGTGATGTGTATTCCTCGCCCCTTAGGTCGTCAGTGTGAGACAGGACCCAGGCTGCTGGGGCTGCCTGTGACTACACACGCCAGCACCTCGAGATGGTGATCTGATTAGAGTGGTGGAGGCCGGGCCTCCGTCTGGGCCACCGCTCCTCCTGAGAGCCTGATGGAATTACTGGCCTCAGCTATCTGATGGTGCTCTAGTTCAGGGCGAGACTCAACTTCCATTTTGGTGCATGCTTGTTTGCTGGGGCTGAAGATGTCCTCTCTCGAGGCCCCTCCCTATAGCATGCAACCCTCCTGTCACCGGGCACAGCCTGGTCTTCTGGAATACCCAGTCCATGTAACCCCAGAGCCAGGGATGAGGGGCTGGGTGGAAAGGCTGGGGTGTGGCCTCTCGTAGTTTAAACTGGTTAGAGCCAGGCCACTTTGGCCACCTTCCTCTCTTTTCTTCATTTCCTATTCTTGGCAGTAAATGGCCTTTATCTACTTCCAAAAAAATGAAGCCTGCCGTGGTGGTGGTGGTGGTGGTGGTGGTGGTGGTGGTGGTGGTGGTCATAGCCTTTTGCCTTTGTGGTTCCTCACCTGCCTGATTGATTGATTGATTGATTGACTGACTGATTGATTAAGACATGGTCTCACAATGTAACTCTGACTGGCTTGGAACTCACTATACAGACCAAGTTACTTTGAATTTACAGAGATCCCTCCCTCTTGGAGGATTAAAGGCGTTTGTCACCCAAATATAACTGGGTAACAAGCAAGCAAGCAAGCAAACAAACAAAACAAACACCTTTGTTTGGGTCCAGATTCAGAGCTTCCGGTAGTTACTCCGGCCTTCCGGTCCTGTGGGCAGTGAGAGCCAAGAGTCTTTAGGAAGAAACCTGTGGGGCCTGTAGGGGCCACTGAGCTGGGCTTTGTCCATTGGTCAGCCTGTGGTGGACGATGGCCCATCCTCCTAGGCTGGGGGATGGGGTTGTGGGCCGAGGAGGCAGAGGGCAGTTTAAGGTGGAGGCGAGTTGGTTTGTGTTGACCTCCCGCTGAGCTGTGGTTTGTGGGCACCCAAGGACACAGCTCTAATGCACCCAGTTGAGGGCTTGCAAGCAGCTGCAGAAAGCCAGGCCCGTTTGTCACACTGTACATAGGTCAGCTCGTACCCCCCTCCCCTGCATCTCTAAGTTACAGCTGGGCACGGATGCATCCACGCCCCAAACGCTCAGGACAAGCCTGCCCCGAAGGGAGTGGTAATGGCTGTTAGGCTATATTCAAGGGGACAGATGTAGGCAGGGCCGGTGGCATGGAGATGGCAGCTATTGAGTAGAGTCGACCCATTTCCAGAAATAGAACATCCACTGTCAGGGGATGCATCTCTTTGTCTCCCCAAATCTGTCTTCCCGTCAGCTTCCACAGTGTAAGGCAAGAAGGAGACTTACTCTTGTCTAGGAATCAGAGGCTCCTGCGAGCACCCTGCTCCCCTACCCCGTCACAAGGGCTTGATTGTGTGCGGGCCCTGAATGCACCCGCCTGTCACCATGTGCGGCACCGGCTGGCCTCCCTAATGAGCCCGCTCTGGGAGTGGCCCTTTGTGGCAGGTTCCGGCCACACTGGCTGGGCCAAAGCTCCGTTTCCCAGCCGCTTGGCTGTTTTAATGACTCTCCGTCGCTGGCGGGACAATGGGAAGCTCCCCCTGTGCCTTCCCTTTCTGTTTCCCATATTCTTGGCAATGTGTGCACTCCACCTTTCTGCACGTTCCAAGATGAGGAAGGTCTTAACTTTTTCAGCTCCTTCTGTCCTAGCTGGCGCGGCAAGCCTCCCTTCCTCTGCCCTTTAGGTCAGCTCCTCCTGCAGGGACACCCCCTCCCCCCTTGTCTCCTTTCTTTTGTTCCTCTTGGGTCTCTCCCCAGATCCTTCCTTGCAAACAGGCTTAGTGTTTCCTTGTCCAGAGCAATAAAACAAAACCCTTCCTTCTGCTACCCTGTCCTCTGTGGAGGGTGCTGGGTGGAGGGTGGGGGAAGCTTCCTTTGCTATGGACTGTAGCTTCTGCTCCTTTCGGCAGACCCTGGGAAAGGTGGCCCCAGTTAGTCTCTATCCTGTAGCATTCGATGCCCCCTGACAGTTGTCTTCTGGAACCCAAAATATTCTAGCTCCCCCTCCCCCCATATCCTGACAGCAATGTCAGCTCTCTTTCTCTCTCTCTCCAGCCTGAGTTTCTGCTTTGGTTGTCCATCCTGGGATTGCTGGCTACCTGTATCCTGTGGATTTGGGGGGCACCGCCTCTGACCTATGTCCCCATACCATCTGCCTGAACCTTGGCCAGCTCCTCCTCAAGGTCTCTCAGTTGTGGCCCTGAGCTGTCCGTTGTCCCAGGTGCTTCAGTCTAGTGTGATTGCAGTGATGGGGGTGGGGGTGGGGTGGGAGGGGTGGGATGTGGGGGTGGGGGGACAGTGCTCCGGAGCATAGAGGCTTGTTTACCTGGAGATAAGGGACAGTTTGTGGACAGCTCTGAAGGACAGTGCCGCGTGGACAGCTCTTCTTGGGTTCTGCGACTCCGACTTGCCCACACACGTTGGGACATCTGAGCCTAGACTTGGGGACTTCATCCCTCCCCCCCCCTCAATGACCTGGGTCCTGGAGCTTTGGCCTCGAACCTGCTCACTCTTCAGGGGCACCTCAGACCCTTCCGTGGTGTCCCTTCCCTGCGCCTGCACCTTTTCACAGAGGCTTAAGTTGGCAAACAGACACAGGATGTGTGACATGTGGCCCTCATTTGTTCCGTGTCTGTGGGAAGCCTTTGCCTACTGAGCCAG
>LR749697.1:1954602-1985795 GCA_902729485.2 Mus minutoides | reverse complement strand
TTTTAAAAAACTAATAAGGGAATTTACAAGCAAGAGCTCCATCTGATGTGCTGGAGGAAGCTCTGTCCTGTCAGTCAGCCGTGGGGGTAGAGCAGGTTTTGTGGGCTGTAGATGGTGCTCCCTGACTTACACAGGATGAGGGGCTTGGGCCTTCGAGGAAGAGGCCGACAGAACCTGGGCGAGGAGGGTGTCACCCGGGGAGCCCCTCTTGGAACCCTGGGCTGCCCTGAGGCAGGGCTGTGGGAGGGGAGACATCCCAGTACCCTTTGCTTTTCCGAGTCTGTTCAGAGAACCCTGGGAGTCACCCATTCCGTAGCAGGCCTGGTGGAGTAGTCATGGGGTAGGGGTAGGGGATGTCAGCTTTCGCTCTGCCCCATTCCCTCCAGTTGGCACCATCCCACCTTACCCCCGTCCGTAGGAACAGGCAGTACCCCCGGTTTGACTTGGGGCCTTGCTACAGGTACAGCTTCCCTCAGTTGCAAGGTCTTGATGGCAGCAGCACAGGTGGCCGAGGGAGCAGCTGGTGGCCGCCCTGCCCTCCTCAGCACCGGCTGCTGCTCTCAGCGCAGCCTCCCTGGCACAGCCGGCAGAGGCCGAGTGTGAGAGGGCCTTCTTCCCAAACCCAAGTACTCTGCCATTGTCAGTTATGGGCTCTGGGAAGAAGGGCCGTCGTCTGCCTTTGTCTGGTGAATGTTCACGAGGGGGACCATGGGTCTCACCTCACACTCATGCTCCTCCCGTATGCTGTGGCGAGTTCCCAGGTGTGGCGTGTCCCCATACTCTGTGCTTCAGTGTCCTCACTGCGAGAGCGGGCTTCAGTGGTTCAGTACCCTGACCTTCACAATTCTGGGTCAAGCCTGCTCCAGTGGCCACACCACCTGCTGTGAAGGCCAGCAATGGCAGATGGGACCCATGTGCCTTGGGCACTTGCTGTGGTCTGGTTCTCTGGTCCCCAAGCTGCATCCCTCTTGGCTGTGCGTGGGAGACAGATGGAGGGCTGTCTCCAGGGCGGGAAGAGCAGGGCACAGCTCTCTGTTGGAGGCCGGGAGGAGTTAGGGACCTGGTCTGTTCAAGTAGGCTGCGCCTACTCACCACAAGACTGTCACAAGGCACCCCCCCCCACTTCTTGAGGTTCGTTTGTAGGGGGCCCCCTGAAGTTACCTGCAGACCGGTCTGTCATTCACCTGGGCTTCAGAGTCACATGGTCAGGGTATCACTCAAGGTGGGGGAGAGCGAGCTGGAGACGGTGTTCTGTCCAAATGCTGTCCCCAGTCCCAAACAAGCCCCGTGTTCCGAGTGTCTCCTCAGGCAGTGAGTGACCCAGACCTCTTCTTGCCTTCCTGCTGTGCTTGGTGGAGTACTAGCTTGGTTTGCCGGGCAGGTCCCAGGTGAGGGGTGACTCGGCTGACGCTCTTGTTTGTCACCTAAGTTTGGAAGGGTCCTTGCACCTAAGCTCTCTGCTTTTGGGTTCACCCTCATGGCCCCGGACAAACCACACAGAGACAAGTGACTCAGTTTCCACCTCTGTACCTTGTTCTGTCACTGGGCTGAGAAGGACCATGAAAAAGACGTGTGGGCACAGCGACATTGGCCTTTTCAAAGATGAGAAACTTTGTGATTCCCCTTTACCCAGAGGGTACCATGAGGCAAAGAGAAGTTATGTAGTTTGACAGCAGCAGTACTGGGGTCTGACCTTGAACATCTGGGTCCCCTACTTAATCCCACCCATCCAGCCTCTGTACACTAGTGAGCACCCTTTCCACAGCTGACTTAGCTTATTCCTAAACAGTAGTGCTCTATTGCAGAATGCTAGAGGGATCACTGTTTTCCACTCCAGCACCCAGATGTCCTCTGCCCCTGCGGTGTGGCTGTGTTGACCCTGTGACGCTCAGATAGCCTGGATGTCCCCATACCCAGAAGGACCTGATGTTGAATTGGATGCATAAGGTGGCCATTATTTTTGGAGGATAGTCCACATCTTCCTGGTGAGCAGTGGGCACTCGTGTAAACTTGGCAGGTCAGACACTAGTAGAAACCTCGGTTTCTTGACTCCAAAGCCCATGCAGTCGGTTTCTCCTAGTACGTCATATACCCCATTGTTTGTGCTTGTGAAGGGCAGCCCCTGAACCCTCCGCAAGTATGAGCCCATGCCTCGCTCATCCAGTAAGAGCTGTCAGGTTATCAGAACCTCTGTGGGAGTGTTGGGGGCCACAGTCCGGATTGTGGAGGGGCAGGTGTCCTGCTCCACGTTTGTCTCGGCTCCACGTGAAGTGGCACACACAGCTGGGCAGATGCTTAAGCCCTTGTGCTGGACAAGCCTCCCAGGTGGGCTGGATCTGCCAGCTGCTGTCTCACTCGGTCCTGTCAGGCCTCAGGCTCTCCCCTATCCTTCACACCTGTGATTTATCACCCTTGATGTCACCTGCCACCTGCCCCTCCCTAAGTCATGGCTCTTGGTAGAAAACCCTGGAAGATATGAAAGCATTCATAACTGGAAGTTAGAAATTGTTGATAATCCTTCCCACCTTGGAGGTGCCTCCATGTGATCCCCTTCCATCTAACTGTTGGCAACATCTGGTGTAAGCGTTGGGTATTACCAAAGCCAGCATTAGGGACCCTAGCACAATGCCGAGAACCTGACCATAGAGCCGTCCTCCCTCCAGCTTGTATGAGATTTTATCACATGTAATAGATTCATTTTGCATATTTTATTTGAATTAGTTTAAATTTTGATATGTAGCTGGGCATGGTGGCACATGCCTTTGATCCCAGCACTTGGGAGGCAGAGAGGCAGAGAGGCAGAGAGGCAGAGGCAGGCGGATCTCTGAGTTCGAGGCCAGCCTGGTCTACAAAGTGAGTTCCAGGACAGCCAAGGCTACACAGAGAAACCCTGTCTCGAAAAACCAAAAAAAATAAAATTAAAATAAAAAATTGATATGTGTGCACTCGAGCACGCTGTGTGTGTGTGTGTGTGTGTTCATGTGTTCGTACGTGTGCACTCAGGCAGAGGAGGACACTGGGTGTCCTGATCTATCTATCGTCTTCCACCTTATTCCCTTGAAACAGGGTTTCCCAGAGCCTGGAGCAAGGCAGGTGGTCAGCAAGCCCCAGCCATCCTCCCACCCTCTCCTGATGCTGGGGCTTACAGGTGGGCTCATGCATGCCCAGCTTATATGACTAGAGGAGATTTGAACTCACACCCTCATGCATGTACAGCAAGCACTCTGAGCCGCCGAGCTGTCTCTCCAGCCCTCAGTATATGGATATTTTTTAAATGAGCTTTATTTTCCAAGGTGGTTTTTAGACCTGTAGATGAGCAGCGAGGGCAGTGGGTGCAGCCCCGTGTCCCACCCGCTCTCCTCCCTGCCTATGTCATCAGCTTTTACAGCAGAGGGGTGCGTTTGTTCCAGGGGACAAGCCAGCGTTGACCAGTCGGCATCAGCTGGAGCCCCTGCTCAGGTCAGATTTCCTTAGTTTTCACTCCATGCCCTTTATTCTGTTGGAGCGTATCCAAGACACACACATTTAAAGGTCCAGGTTTTGCCACATGGGCTGGCTACGGTTTCTCACCCTCTGTTTCTTTTCACATGAGCATGTCAGGATGACTGGGTTTTTTTTTGTTGTTGTTTGTTTGGTTGGTTGGTTTGGTTTTGTTCTGGTCTCCTGAATGCTGGGATTAAAAGTGTGCACCAGGCTAGGATGGTGCCTAAGTGACCATCCTATGTGACCATCTTCTTGTCCTTTCACGTGGATGGGCCACATCCTCGGGTTGATCAGAAGGGGGTCCCTGAGGCCTGCCACGGCTACGATGCAGTAATAGACACCTGGGCTTCTTAAGTCCCAGCTACCCAACCTGACAAAGCAGGCTGCAGGCAGGCCTGGCGACTGCTTTCACCTATGGTCACAGCCTTGTGGCTCCCCAGCCTCTCCAGGCATCGTCTAGCCACTGGCCATGCTTGCCTTAGCTACCTGGGCCGAACACAGGGTCTGTGTCTGAAGCAGTCTGACCCAGGTGGGCAGTGTGTGCTCTTTGGTAGAGGGCATGCCATCTGTGTGTGTGCGCACACGCGTGCTGGCCTTATAATCTGAATCTAGGTCCACTACTTCTGTGAGCCTCAGTTCCCCTCTGGAGAAGCTGGGTGCCCTCAAGTGTCTTTGAGCTGTTGGGAGAAGCTGGCAGGGGCTTTCCAGTGTAGCCATGGGCTGTGATCCTTCATTGATTGACAGCATTGAAGAAGGCCAGGTGAGGACTGAACAAGCTTTTTGATGAGTTTTTGGTGTCAGGGTTGGGACCCAGGGCCTGGTGCCTGCTGAGTCCACCCTTTACCCACACCCCAGTCTCTGAGCCCCCCTTGTCTTAACCAGCTTCATTGTGCAGGCCAAAGATTGCTGTGTTTAAAAATAGCTACTCCTATCTTGGGCCATTTCCAGAGGGTCCTGGTTGCTCTCCCCCTCCCCCTCCACCGTGACCTCTTGGAGAGCAGCAGGTCCTAGCCACAGGATGTTTCTCTGTGAGCCCATTGAGAAATCCCCCTGGAAATCCTCCTTTGGCCCTGGTGCACCGCGTGAGAGAATCGGAGACAATGGAGAACTTGGGAACAAAAGGCACCATTGTTTGGGCTGCTTAGGCTGGGGTCAGTGGGTGCCTAGCTAGGACAGTCAGACCCATGCCCAGGCCACCAATTTCTGCTTCCCAGGGCTTGGCCATGAGCCCTGTCGGGGAGGGAATGAAGGGAGCACGGTTGACCCAGATCCAAGGCTCCACTCCGTTCCCTGCGCTCCCCTCCCCCCAGTCTTCCCTTTCTGGCACGGGAGCTTCATTCAGCGTTTATATTCAGGAGTTGCCTCCATGGGGGAAGGTGCTGACGTCAAGGGCATTGCCATCGATGGCTCTCTGCCCCTCGGCTGCACAATGTCTGGGCTCCAGTGCCCTGCTTTGTCCTTGGCCAGGTGAACTCACGTCAGTTTGGTCATCTGTGAACTTGAGGTGCTGGGTGTGACTACATTCCTCTTCCAGGGGGCTCCCCTCTTGCACACCTACCCTGGCTAACTGCAAGCCTCATTTTTACCCTTCCAGAGTGTTCTTCCTGAAACAGGTTCACTTTGCACCTGACCCTCCTGGGGCCCCGAAGCCTCTGCACCATCTTCAGACCAGGAACAAAGATGGAGGCCATCTTCTGTCTGCCTCTAATCCCTTTCCTAGTCTTTTTGTTTGTTTGTTTTTGTTTTGTTTTGGTTTTGGTTTTGGTTTTTCGAGACAGGGTCTCTCTGTATAGCCCTGGCTGTCCTGGAACTCAGGTTGTAGACCAGGCTGGCCTCGAACTCAGAAATCCGCCTGCCTCTGCCTCCCGAGTGCTGGGATTAAAGGCGCGTGCCACCACTGTCCAGCCCCTTTCCTATTCTTTCTTGTCTCCCTCTTACAGAGGCTTCTCTGACCCCAGACCAGCACAACTAAGTCCTGGCTCCTCCCCCTGCCTGAGGGGCCTTTCCTGGCTCCTTCCCCCTGCCTGAGGGGCCTTTCCTGGCTCCTTCCCCCTGCCTGAGGGGCCTTTCCTGTCTCTTCCCTCACTAGAGAGTCTCACTTTTTTTTCCTTCTCTTCTCTTCTCTTCTCTTCTCTTCTCTTCTCTTCTCTTCTCTTCTCTTCTCTTCTCTTCTCTTCTCTTCCTTTTCTTTGAGTCAGGGTTTCTCTATATAGCTCTGGCTATCCTAGAACTGTGTAGACCAGGCTGACTTTGAACTCACAGACCTACCTGCCTCTGCCTCCTAAATGCAGGGATTAAGAGTGTACACCATGAGGCCTGGCTGTGCTGTGTTCTCATAAGCCTCTGTCTTGAACTCCCAGGGTGGCAATGTAGCCTATAATTGGTCTGTCACCCCTGTCCTCAGGGGTGACCCTGAGAGTGGCTGGGGATGCTGAATTCAAGATGACCTCTCCTTTCTCCAGGGTCGGTGGAGCCAGGTTGGCTGCTTCCTGTTCCAGGGCTGTGACTACTCTGCGGACTGACTTTTGGAAGTTCTCTGCTCTTTAGCAGGAATGTGCAACTAAGATTAAGGGACCAACCCAAACTCTGCCTAAGTCTTTGTGTGTGTGTGTGTGTGTGTGTGTGTGTGTGTGTGTGTGAGAGAGAGAGAGAGAGAGAGAGAGAGAGAGAGAGAGAGAGAGAGAAAGAGATGGCATAGGGGCTCACAGCTAGGGTGAGTCCAAGGCTAGAGTCACTATATGTTCTTCCCTTTCTGAACCTTCTTGTGTGGAGGGATGAGTCAGTCAGATGGACCATGGTGGGTTTGGTGGTGGTAGTATCTAGCCTCAGACCAGCTCAGGCCAGTAGCCCCCCTGGTGTGTGTAGTACCTCAGTTCCCTCCTTTGTAAGAGAACAAGCTGTGGGCAGGCAGGAACAGGTATGTGGGTTCTCTCTCTAGCCACTCTGGACTCAGCCATGGGAGTGAGTCTCCAGACTTGTTCTGACCCACAAAGACCCACAAGCATGCTAGACACCTGGCTGGGCCACCCGTGCTGCCTGGAGCAGTGTTCAAACCCAAACTTCTTCTTCTTCTTCTTCTTTTTTTTTGGTTTTTTGAGACAGGGTTTCTCTGTATAGCCCTGGCTGTCCTGGAGCTCACTTGTAGACCAGGCTGGCCTCGAACTCAGAAATCCGCCTGCCTCTGCCTCCCAGGTGCGCCACCACACCTGGCCAAACCCAATCTTCTCTTTCTACCCAAGGTACCTTCTGCCTGGGTTACTCACCCAGGTGGGCCGAGGCTGGGCTCTGTGGAGGAGAGAGGCGTGGGATTGCCCTGGAACCTGGGTGGGTACACTAGGCTTAGGGATGAGCCTGGCCTCAGGATTCCCTTTGTCCTGTCCTCGCCCCAGTTTCTCCTAACTGTAGGGTCAGGACGGACGTGGCGAGTGCACAGGCTGCTTGCCTCAGTAGGTCCTTTTAGCTAGGGACCTGGGGCTTCTCTTGGCTTAGGCTGAGACAAAAACAGAAATGAATCTCTGGGCGGCCAGGAGGCTGTGGGGCTTGATTTTGGGGAGACGTGGGACAGTAAGGGAGAGTCAGGGTGTGTGTCCACATGTGCAGTTCTGACAGCCACACACACACAGCGCAGCTGTGCCTGTAATAGCCTGCTTTCTCTGTGTGTGAGCGTCTTGCCAGCCACGGCAGTTTACACCTGCACCCACCTTGGTTTCTGTGTGTGTGCACAGAAGTCCCCGGAGCCACACATACCTGTAGCTCCGCCTGCCTCTGTCGCTGTGTGAGTGCATACGAAGTCTCTTCACACCAGGGTGCCTTAATCTACCCTGGTCACAATGTGCACACGTATGTGCTTCACTGTCCCCTGCAGTGACTGGAATCATTCCTCCCCACCACTTCTATTTCTTGCTGTTGACCTTTTGACAAACGCTTGTGACTGCAGGGCCATTGGCACTACCAGGCCACTGGCACATCTGGGAGTTTAGCTCTTGTAGCTGGGAGAGAAGACAACTTTATTTCCTTCAAGATGGATATTACCCGACACCCTCCCACCTCCTTCCAACAACAGCCCCAGAGTCCCTCAGTGTTTCCTAAGGTGACCGATTACTAATAGGCTAGGAGGTGTGTCTGGGCCCGCAGATTTGAGGTGGCAAGTGCTGCCTGCCGTGTGACTCCCCCCAGTCCAGCTGAGTGTGTGGTGTGGGTGCTTTCTGGCTGTGTGCCCCAGCCTTGTATCCCAAAATGTCCAGGCTTAGAGCCCACAGCCTTTCTCTACTGCTTAGGAAACTCTTAGTGCTGATAAAGAAACTGAGACACGGGGCTCTGAGGGAATGGCCCTACCTAAGCCCAAGGGTGTCTACTGGAGGTCAGTAGTCCCCTTACGCTCCCAAGTGTGTGTCCTAACACTTTACTCCTTGGCTGAAGTTCTTCCCTTCGTTGGTGGCCCACCATGTGGAGTGGCTGTCACCTTCCTCATGCTGATATCCACAACATGGTGCAGCGTCCCTGTTGAATCTGCCTAGCCCGGCACAGGAGGAAGCGTAGGCGTAGCTTGGGGATGTGCTGCTCAGAAACTGTGCCCCTGAGCCTCAGTTTCTTCTCTGACCTTCCTAAAGAGCTGTGTGGCAGTGGTGGGCGACAGACCATGTTCCAGTGGTGGGGCCGGGTCTGGTTTCTTCCTCTGTGTGTTTACTGAAAGCCACCTGTGTGAGGAGAGGACAGCAGAGCCAGGCCTAGCTAAGCTCTGACCTTCAAGGCCTCTAGCCTGCTGCAGGGCCAGTCAGACAGTAGGGAGAGAGTGGGGAGTGTGTGTGTGTGTGTGTGTGTGTGTGTGTGTGTGTGTGTGTATGTATGTATGTATGTATACACACCAGTTCTAGGACACTGATGCTCACTGGTGTCTACTGTAAACTCTCAGATTCCTGGAGGGAGGCTGCCAGACCAGACGGGCAGGCAGGCCTTGGGTGTGGCTTATAGGAAGTTCATGGGTGACAGGTCAGTGTGTCACGGCTTTTGTGGTTCTGGGACAGCTTGGTCCTCTGTATGTCACAGCAGGAAGGCTTGAGCTGGGTGGCCTGCTTGCTCAGTCGTGGGACTAAAAGGTCACTCTGTGGGGACGCAGGGAGATATGACGTCAGTGTGAGTACCCTGATGCAGATGTAGAGGCCAGTAAGGTCTAAGGGCGGTGCGCTCATTCTCCTCAGGGTCTTCAGTGACAGCCTGAGCTCTGGAAAGGAGAGGAGGAGTCACACCTTCCTTCAGGCAGCCGATTTGGCCTGTGAGGCGATGCAGAGCCCCCTGAAGCCTGCGGCAGTGAAAGAGACTATTTCTGAGGGCAGCCTGTCAGGGCTGCTTCCAGGAGGGAGATGTACCCTCTCCTTAGTGCTCCGACAGCAAAGTACATTCTACCAGAGTCCAACTTGGGGAACCTATGAGTTTATTGGACTTATTTACGGAGCGCTAATGAGATATACAGTGACCTGCCCAGCCAGAGTTACATGGTGAGACTCCATCTTAAACAAACAAATGAAAAGAAATAACTAATAATTTTTTTACTAAAGCAAATAAGAAGTAGGTGGCACCTGAGGCATGACACCCATGGTGACCTCTATGTGTGGTGACACATGCACCATCCAAAGTGCCAATTCTGGAGGAGAGGGTTCAGACATTTGTTGACGGACCACTGCTCATCACCAACCAGTCACAATGAGGCAGGTCCCCTCCTCCACACCCACTTCAGGGCCTCCCGAAGCACGGCAAGCCTTTGTACATTGGGTGCCACAGCTGACTGACAGAACCCTTGGGCCTTGAGGTCACACCTCTCCAGGTTTTTCTACCTTGCCCTGAGTCCCTAGACAGTCACTGGCTGTCACAGGCTAAACAAGATAAACAGGAGCCTGTTGAAGAAGGCCGTCCTGGACCTAACAGAAGAGCTAACTCCTCGCAGGAGACCCTCAAGATTGGGCTGATTGGTGGTCTATGTTCCCTCGTAGAAGGAGGGGATGGGCCACTTCTTCTTGTGCTTCGCAGCCACGTGTGTGGAACTCTGCCCTAAGGTGAGGTGGCTGCGTGGTCTCAGGAGGTGCTAGACACAGAGACTGTGGAGGAGTAACCAAAGGGGAGACCTCATCTGTGCAACTGCGGCCGAGTCACCGTCCTTGTCGGGATGAGACTTCAGTGGTACAGCTGCTCTGGGGTCACTCATGTGCGTGCTCTTGGAGGCCAGAGGCATTGGGTCTCCCTAAAGCTAGAGTTAACAGGCAGTTACTGGCTGCCAAGTGTGGGTGCTGAACTCAGGTCCTCTGCAAGAGCAATATGTTTCTTAGCTCGCTCTCTCTCTCTCTCTCTCTCTCTCTCTCTCTCTCTCTCTGTTTTTTTAGACAGGGTTTCTCTGTGTAGCCCTGGCTGTCCTGGAACTCTGTAGACCAGGCTGGCCTCGAACTCAGAAATCCACCTGCCTCTGCCTCCCAAGTGCTGGGACTAAAGGCGTGCGCCACCGCTGCCCGGCTGTTTCTTAGTTCTTAGTGAGCCATTTCTCCAGTCTCCCGCCTTGGTTTTATGGGAGAGTGTCTCTCATAGGCCTAGAGCTTGCTGAGTAAGTTAGGCTGGCTATGCAGTGTTGGGATTACAAGTGTGCCACCAGGCTAGCTGTTTATGTGGGTCCTCCGGATCGAACGCTGTTCCTCAAGCTTGCAAGACAAGCACTTACTGGCTGAGCTATTTCACTGGCCTCTGGCAGTTTGCATACTTTTTTTTTTTTTTTTTTTTTTTTTGGTTTTTCGAGACAGGGTTTCTCTGTGTAGCCCTGGCTGTCCTGGAACTCACTTTGTAGACCAGGCTGGCCTTGAACTCAGAAATCCGCCTGCCTCTGCCTCCCGAGTGCTGGGATTAACGGCGTGCACCACCACGCCCAGCTTATACTTTTTTTTTTTTTTAGAGCCTTGAGCTTGGGGCTTCCCATGTCACCCTTGGAAGCATGTTACAGGAGGGGATAAGGCTCATTAGACAGAGTCTGGTTATTGGTGACACCTGAGCCCTGAATGTCACATACAGAGTCTCCCTTCAGGGAGAGTTTGTGCTGCAGGTTTCTGGTGGTCTCCATATGCCCCTCTGGCAGTCCTGCTCCACTGCTGCTAAGGGTAGCAAGTGGTCTCACCCTGCGGAAAGCTGTGGAACAGGCAGGAGTCTCATCCTTGAGCAGGACTTGTCAAGCTGGAGGGGACACATTAGTGTCCCCCCGAAGGGGCTTGGAGGCTACCTTCTGGCTGCAGTCCCTGCTCTCCAGGAAGTGTTTCCTTTCCCTGATGTCATCTGCACAGCAACCTTTGAGAGTCACCGCTTCTCAGGGTCCTGGTTTGTAAGAATGGTGATGGCCACGAGATGGCCTGCGTCCTTCTGAATGCCTTTCCAGGCCTGTCCCTCAGATGAGAACCTCGGCTAGTCTCATGGAAATGGGTTCAGAAATATACTTGAACCACAAAGTAGGGTGCAGCGGGGCCTGCAGGTAGACCCTGGTCTGCCCAAGGAAACTGGCAACTTTGAATCGTGTTAATGTGCCTGCCCTCCCTGCGGATCTCATACCATCTCCCCCCAACCCCCAACTCCTCTTCCCCCTCATTTCCTGCATCCTTTAGGTCCTGGACTCTTTAGTCTCCCACTTCTCTTGGCTCTGGGCTCTCCTGACTCATCCATGCACACGAAGTTCTCTGTGCTTCAGCCTGCTGTGGGGTAGCAGAGGGCTCAAGGGTGCGTACAGTGTGGGTGTCAGGGTCCTGGTCCAGGAAGGGAAGATTTGCCTGAGATCAAAGCTCATGGCGTTGGCACGGAGCCCAGGAAGAATTCCCCAGGATAGCTTTCGCTTTTCCTTTCAATTTGCCCTGGGCTGGGGCTTGCTGGCCCTGAGCAGGGCTGGTGGCAGATCAGTTTCGTGATGGCAGAGGTAAGGTGGCTGCAGCTGAAACAGCACAGGACGCAGGCACCCAGGTCTTAGCATCGTCCTCATGCATGTACCTGCCGGCCCCGTCCATCACTGAGGATGTTTGGTTGGGGGGGCGGGGTTCCACACTGGACCCCAGCTGTCCTACACTAGGTTGGCATGGTAGAGAATTCTATGAAGGAGAGCTGGATCTGGTCCCCAGCACTGCCCCTTGTCTGAAGCTGGGCTCTCGTGCTTGGAGAGAACAAGGTTGGGGCAGGCATTCACATTTCCAGAACTCTAAGCTTGGCAGGGCCATCCAGTGAGTGGTGCAGAGGTTCTCACCACTTTCCAAAGGTTCCCTGCAGATGAAGGCTGTGCTTAGGGTTAGCTGCACTGCAGTGGGGCTGGCTGGAGACTCCATGGTTGCGGGAGAAATGAGTGGTGTGAGTGACAGCATCTTTCTGGTCCCTGATCACCCCAGATAATGCTGGCTGCCTTCCCTGTCACTTCTGGTACTGGCACCAAGCTCTGTCCCGGGCCTTGACTTGTGGCTTCCCCCAGGGTCATCAGGAAGCCTCTGCTTCACCATCACTGTCATCCTGTCTCACATGCTGCAGAGGTGAGGCCATAGGGTAAGGTGGCCCATGCACAGTCATCTCTAAATCAAGGAGACGGAATTAGAACCCCATATCCAGACCCTTCTTTAGGTATAGTGCTAAGTATATTTGAGTGCCTGTTGCATACCCAGGTAGGCCTTTGGGATGCTGTGAACAGGACAGAAAGAGGTGACCTTGGAAAGATAAGAGAGAAAAATCAACTGGCCGGCCAGCCAACCAACCAACCAACCAACCAACTAGTCAACCAACCAACCAACCAACCAGCCAACCAACTCTGGATAAGAATTCTGTATCCAGGAGCTGGCAAGATGGCTCAGTGGTTAAGAGTGCCGACTGCTCTTCTGAAGGTCCCGAGTTCAAATCCCAGCAACCACATACATGGTGGCTCACAACCATCCGTAATGAAATCTGATGCCCTCTTCTGGAGTGTCTGAAGACAGCTACAGTGTACTTACATATAATAAATAAATAAATCTTAAAAAAAAGTAATTCTGTATCCAGAAGAACCAAATCAGATGGCAGCAGGTGTGGTCTTGGAAGAGGAGCCAGGTGAAGTGGGCTGAGAAGAAATGAAGCTGTCCTTGTAGCGTTTCCAGTCGGGTGTGGGAGGTGGGGCTTTGCAGGAATGGGGCGCAGGCCCTCCTTGCCCACAGGGAGGAGCAAGTAACTTCTCCAAAGCTGGCAGAAGGTAGAACTTGCCCTTCGTGTGTCCTGTGTTAGGCCCTCTGGTTCCTTGTGGAGGATGTGACTGTCTGCTGGCCTGCAGGGTGCTGAGGCAGGAGCCTTGGAGTGTGCTGGTGACTGGGATACTGTGAACAGGACAGAGAGACGTGTTCTTGGAAGGTAGGGGTAGTCTGAGAGTGGAAAGGAGATGACTGGGACGGGCAGGCATCACTTCCTGGCCCTAGGACTCATGTGCTGTTGGAGGGAGCAGTTCACCAAGTCTTATTTTCTACTTAGTCATCATTTGTGTGCATGTTGGCGGACTTGCAGGAGTTGTTTCTCTTCTTCCACCCAGGGGGTCCCAGGAATTGAGCCCAGGTAGGCAGGCCTGGCAGCAATTATCTTTACCCACTGAGCCAACCTACCTACCCTCAATAATAGGTCATTCTGCAGGAGCCTTGACTGTGCTTGGTATAGAAAAGTTCATGAGAGGACTGTAGCTTGGCCTGCCACAAACTTTTGGGGGTGCCTCTATTCCATGAGTGTGAGCCCTTGTGAGGTATTGGGGGACTCTGAGCCCTGCCTCTGACTTCCAAGGGCTGTGCTGGAGTTACGTTTAGGGTTACAGGACCAGCCGGGGCACTAATGCCTAGCGTGCTCTGGAGATGGCTATAGGACTTGAAGCTGCATCTTTTTTGCTTGAAATATTCCTATCATCAGTCACCAGACCTCGTTAGCCTGTGTGTAATTCAGTTTCCCAACCCGCTTTTCCTCCGAGGACTTCCTGGCATCGTAAATCTTCTTACAAGGAGTAGGAAGATCAGATCTGGAGGTGACTCGAAGCTCACTGAACCCCCGTGGGCACAGGTGACCTTCCTGCCAGTGGAGGCCTGGCACGCGCCCTGCATGCTGGTGGTGGCTCAGTCTCCTGGTCCCAGCGCCCCGCCAGCACTGTCTCTGCCTTACCACTTCTCCGGGGGAGCCCACGGGACACCTCTGCGGCTTTGGCACTTGGCCACCACAGCAGCTGGAGCTGGGTGATTCCTAACATTGTTGTCATGTGACTGTTCTTCTGCCGGACCTGGGTGAGGTAGCCCAGGAAGAGATGTGGCAGGGTCAGGGCTTTCGCGGCTGCCAGCCCGTGAACTATGATGCTGACCCTTGGACGGCTGAGGGGAAGTTTTCTGAAGGTCACTGGTGGGCTCTTTTTGGCTATGCTTTCCTTTCACTCACTCCTGCTTCCTGCTTGGGTGGCTGGGTTGTCTAGAGGGAGGGCCTGGCAGGTGGGCTCCACGGGCACGGGCAGGGGAGAGCCAGGTCCCTGTATACAGTGGGTGGGGCCTGGCTTTGAGTTGGCCCCAGTTGGAGAAGTATCTAGTGCCAGGCACTGGGGGAGGAAAGGTAGGTGACTTGCTCCCAGGAAGGTCAGGAGTCTTTACTGTCGTGTGGTCTGTCCATCTGGGGCTTAGCTGGCCCTGCGTTTGTATCATGCTTTGGAGCTTTCTGTCCATTCCTCCCCCCCCCCCCCCAATTCTGGGACCAAGTGTTGTGTTTTCACCAGTGATTGGAAACTTTAGCATCTAGATGGGGTGACCTTGGCAACTGGAGGACCCCTGTACTCAAAAGTCAACTGGCCGTCTGAGCTGCGGGATGTCTTCATTTCCTCTGTCTGGCTTGGTGGAGTGCAGCCCTGGTCACATGACTCTGGCTCTGTCTGGTTGGTTGGCTGTTACCTCTCCAGCAGCTCCTGTCAGTGGGGGGCTAAGCCCCAGCAAGGAGCACCTAGGCCTGACTGTGGTCTGCTGTGTCTACACATGTGTGAGGGCGGCGCCGGCCCCTCACATCTTCTCCTGAGGTTCTGCACCCCTAGAAGAGTTAGTGAGGGTCTGTGTGAGAGGGTTACCCACAGAGAGGGCCCCCAGCCTGCAGGGTTCTAGAGTTCTTGCCACTGTCCTGAGCCCAGCAAGGGGGGCACTGCTGTGGGGAGCCTTGGGCACATTACTTGTGTTCTTAGCAGCACAATGCAGAAATGCCAGCACTGTCCTTACCACAGGAGGTTGTGGGCTGAGTGGACAGCTGCTTAGAACTGACTGAAGACTGTATGTCATGTGGACATACTGTCCCAAGGGAGTGCTTTGGTCACAGGAAGGTCCTGTCACAAGTTCCAAATCAAAAACACCCACTTTGGGGCAATTGAGACGGCATCTATTGCCGGGCCAGGTGACCCAGGTTTGATCCCGGGACACACACACACACACACACACACAGCTCCCCTGCCTGGGTCGTAGTTGACCTGAGTGCAGGTGCTCTCTGTGGGGACTTCTGGAGGCAGCCACACTCACCGAAGTCACCTGTATCGTAGTGCAGGACGCTGTCCATCCCATAGCCTGCCTGTGTCTAAATGGAAGTGAGGCCGAGGACAAGCCCGCCCCCCCCCCGCCCCCCCGCGCGTAGGCTGACAGGGCCTCCCTCTTGGCGCTGGAGTGTTCTAGCTCTGCGGCTCAGGGCGGTCGAGTCACCGCCTCACATCTTTCTCAGAGCCATCCTGGATGTGCAGGGGTTGATGTTCACAGCTGTGGCTTTTGTCCCCGGGCCAGGGTCAGACTCTCATTGCTCAGACCCTCAGGCAGTATGGCAGGGCTGTCCTCATGGTATTTGGGGACAGAGGCCCAGATGTCCCAGGAACCATGTTCGAATTTTCTGGTGCAGCTGAGCAAACACCTGGCGGCTCTGCAGGCTGAGGTCAGAGTCTGCGGAGCAAACCTGTGCGTGGTTCCGAGTTTCTGATCCCGATCGTCACCTTCTTGTGGGTAGTACCATCCCCAGAGATGGCTTCAGGTTGGTGCCACCCAAGGAATGACATCCTGGATCTTTAGGAGTAAAGAGGATGGGCTGTCGTGAACCTTGTTCCTGGATTCTTTCATGAAGGGTGTTGCTGGGCATTGGGTGCACATCTGGAGCTCCGGCTACCTGGGAGGTCCCAGGAATAAAGTCTGGGTAGATAACTCCAATCCTGCTCAGCCCAGGGACCCTCTGCAGGGACCCTCTGTTAGCCCTCTTGTAGTTCTGAGACATGGTAGATTCTCTGGGAAAGAGAGGTCTTCCCCACCTGTAGGACCCAAGTTTCAGGTAAGGTGACCATGGAGATGCTCCAGAGAGGGCCCTTAGGGTCCCTGCCCCCACTGTTTTGAGTTCTGCTGAGATCAGAGGGTTGGCTGGCAGCCTGACGGGAGTCACATTTTATCTGCCCTTTCCTCCCAGTCTGTGTCTGGCTTCCGGCCAAGCCACTAATAATAACAACTCGACTAAGAGTAATCCTTACATTGTGGGATATGTGGCCGGGTCTGCCCTGCCCTTCTGTCCTGAGGAAGACCCAGCTTCAGTGTTCCCAAGGGAGGCCACTCCCTGCCCCCACCTCCCATGTCCTCTGCGGGCTCCCTGTGGACTCTGTAGACAAGGTACAGCGAGCCTTTGTCTCCAGTCAGGCCCCTCTGTCAGCCAGTCCAGAGGAGAGCTGACTTGTGAGAACTCAAGGGGTTCAGTAGGAGGTGGAAGGGGCTGGAAGGGACTCGGGCTCAACCCAGCTTAGGTGGCCTTCAGAAACATGCCACGCTTAGGGCGAGGGACCCTAACTGAAGCCTGCTACAACCCAGCAAAGAAACTAGAGACCTTTTTCTGTGGTTTGCCTCCAAGAATATAAACCCCGCCTCCAGTGGAAGATAGTGGATCGTGAATTCCAGTTTCATGTAGAGTCCCAGTCTCGGGCTATGACAGGAGGGGCTGAGGTTGTCTCAGCTGTCCAAGTTTGTGCTGGCATGGTCCAGTGGTCCCTGTTCAGCAAAGACCCAGGTGTTGGGGAGCACAAGTGCTCCCCCTTACCCTGTCACTCACCTGAAACACTCCCATCATTCCTTCTGTTCTCCAGAACAAAGGGGCACCCTCTCTGCTCCTGTAGGTCTGTGTGACTGTCTCAGAAGTTACCTCATAGGCCTGTCACCACGGACAGGCTGTGTTCCAGTGCTGGGCCAGGGCAGGCTGTGAGGTACCATGAGGGTACACTACCCCATCTTCACCTCACCTGGCAATGGGGTCACCATCTCTCTTTCATAGATGAGGAAGCAGGGTGGGCTGACCTGGAGGGAAACCAGCTTAGGGGCATAAGGCAGCTCTCAGGATGGCCCCCAGAGGACAAAGGGGCCCGAGGTCTGTGGGTGCCCTTATATCCTGGGCACGTCGATGTTATGACAAGTGACCTTTGTGGCTGCAGATTTTTTTTTTTTTTTTTTTTTTTGGTTTTTTGAGACAGGGTTTCTCTGTATAGCCCTGGCTGTCCTGGAACTCACTTTGTAGACCAGGCTGGCCTCGAACTCAGAAATCCGCCTGCCTCTGCCTCCCGAGTGCTGGGATTAAAGGCGTGCGCCACCACGCCCGGCTTATGGCTGCAGATCTTGAAAGCCCTTAGTATTGCAGTTCATTCTAGAATGGACTCCATCCATCTGCTTCTGTTACCTCAAGCCTTGGAGTTATCTGGGCCCCTTTCTTTTTCAGTGGAGCCTGAGTTAAGGGACTAGGGTCTTGGTATCCCTGAGAAAGGATACAGTGCCCTCCCCCTCACTGAGTTAAGGGCCACATCTCCCCCTCCCCCAGAGGGGAGCAAAGCCGTGCCAGGCTAGGCACCTGTCCGGATCCCCAGGTTTGCACAGATGCCTTTAAGAGAAGGAGGTAGCTAACAAGAAAGAGGTAAGTCTCAGCCCAGAGCCTGCATCTGTGTGAAGGGCAAAGACCCGGACACTCGTTCCTCTCCACACCGAGGAGATCAAGAAGGCCTGTCTCCCAGCAGTTGGTGTGGGGAGAGGAGGCAGGAGACTGGTGAGCCTTGAAAGATTCTTGGATTAAGAAAAATCTTATGCTCCTGGAGACCATTCTGTCCAAAGCCTTGACTTCTCCATCTATAAAATGGGACTGTGATGGTACTCAGCACTGGGGCCTGTGATGGTCTAGGAGGCTTTGAACATATCCTGGCACAGGGTAAGCTAAGTAGGTATTTGCAGGGACATTTATGTAGTTGCACTAAGAGACCCGTTTCCCTTTAAAGTGGATTTTAGGATGAGCGCTGGGTGAACCCCTTTAGCACTGTATCCGTCACATGGGACATTTGGGGCTGCATTTCAACAGAGCACTGTACCTCTGGGTAGAGGCCCAAGCAGCCGTCCGTGCCTTCCGGTGCCCTGAGTGTGCGTGGGTGCCTGTCTGCCTGTTTGGGGTCCTACCACCTTGCTGGCTCTTGCTTCTGTTTTATTCCTTTCTGTGGGGGTTGGCAGCCCAGGATAGACCCCTCCGATGACAGAACTGTCAGGCAGCAGGTTATTTGGCAGCGGGGTCAGTGGCCTGGGGCCTGTCCTGTGGGCACACCCCAGGGAGCAGTGTGCTGCCCTGGGACTCAATGCACTTGAGGTACGTCACCAGCCCCATCTGCAGTCCTCCATTTACTCCAGAACTCACGTTTGTCCCTGGGTGAGCACTCAGGTGTATAGCTGTCAGGGTTCTGGGGACAGTCCTGGGCATCTGCCACCATGCCTGCTGTCCCCTCGTCCCACCCTCAGTGGCACAGCTCTTTGACCTGGGCAGCCTTGTTCAGAGATGGACCCTGAGTCACAGTGAAGGAAAAGGTGCGCTGGGGCCTATGGGAAGACGGTGTTGCCCGGTGGACCGCAGGGTGGAATGGGGTGGGGTGGGGTGGGGTGGGGTGGGGGGTTGGAACCTGGGATAACACAGGGGTACCAGGCTCCAGGGACCCCCAAGGGTGGGGTTAGACACCATCATCACAGACACCAGAGCTTTACTTCCAACTGGCAAAATCGGCTGTGAACAGTGTGCTTGCTCAGTGGCCTGTGACTAACCCTGAGTGTGCAGGCGGTTGACTGCGTGATCTGAGGCCAGAGGCCACCCAGAGAGGGCCTGGTCTCCCCAGCTCCCTTCAAGGTGGTTGGTAGCTCCCAGCGGCAGCTGCCATTGCGCTGATGCTCAGCGGTCTAGAAAATTCCACACGCAGGTGCCTGCTGTTCACTCAGTGGCCCTTCCTTCCCTTCCTGCCCTGAGGATCTCCCCCAGTCCTGTCCAGCATGTCCCCCCTAAGCTGAAACCAACCTGTATTCTGTAAGGAAAATGTAATTCGGATGGGCACCAAGGGGGCTTACTAGATGGAACTTTGTTCTCTGGCGTATGTGCTGTATACTTCAGTTGCCCTCCTATCTAGCTAGACCCCGTGCTAAAGATGCGCGCAGGCCACGTGATCCCTGGGCACACATAGATTTCAAGGGGACAGAGTTAAAGAGTGCTGGAGAGGGGGAAGACTTGCTGCACCGTGCAGCCCATGGGGCAACACTCAGGGCTGGGCACAAAAGTGCAGGTGTGTGCCCAGGCGCAGGGTCAAGACCTGGGAGAGGCAGCTCTAGGGCCTGCCCCGGGGATAGCCGGATCCTGGCTCTTCTGGGACCCACTGGCTCTTTTGGCTCTCCACCTGTGGAAGGAGGAGAGGATGCAGACCTAGGCATTTCTCCAGAAAGAGAGGCAGCACAGGGGCCCCGAAGGTCTCATGTATCTGACTTGTTCATATAAATCACAAAGTCTCCTTCCGGTGGGGAGACAGATGCTGTCTTCCATGGCTGATGGGAATGGTACCTGCCGAGGGCATCTTGGTGATTTCTAGAACTGCACAGGCGTGGGTCCTTTAGTCCAGCAAGCTCACTTCCTGGGACTTTATCTTACAAGCAGATCTGTGACCCCCTGGAATGGCTGTCCACATAGGCTGCGCCCGGGAACCAGGGCTTGGAGGCCAATGTAAAGGCCACCACCAGATGACTGGTGTCCACCCCGTATGGGCCTTGGCAGCATCAGCTCAGCCCACCTGCTTGGAGTGTGCGGTTTCACAGCCCCCCACCCCACCCCCCCTTGTCCACAGAGGAGCCTGCCGGGGTTGCTGGCACAGAGAGATAAGCGCGGGCCCCGGGCTTGGGTGATTTATGTCTGCCGGCTGGTGAGTTCAGCCTTCTGCCAGCATTGTGGGAAGTGCGGTGCCTGGCGTCTTCCTACCCACTCTCTCACCCTCCCTCTCTCCTCCTGGAGTCTCACAGACACACTGATGATGTAGCTGCCTCTTAGTTCTACCTGTTCCCCCTGGGGGCTGTGCCTGTCCCCTGGTACTCCATGCTTAAAGCTGCCTGTGCCCCTGAGCTGAGGGAGCCAGAGGCAATCAGAGGCTACAGGGCAGGCAGGGGTAGGGTGTGCGTGCATATGTGGCTTGGGCCAGTTCCCAGGCCTCCTGCCCACAGCCCCACAGGGGCCGACAGCATGAGCGATTGGCTTGCAGGGGCTGCCCGGCACGCCACGCCATCTGGCGGGGCCATTGTTGGCCACACAAAGGGTGGGTCTCAGCAGGGTGGGAGCAGGGGCCCAGGCCCAAGGAGTGGACAGAGAAGTGGGTGGAGGGCTGCTTGTTACCCCAGGACTCGTGCTCAGTGCAGAGCCCCCCATTTGTCCCTGCCACAGTCGAGGCTTTGCCTGTACTCTGTTGCTTGTTGGGGAGCCAGTGTAGAGGTGAGGGGTGACTCGTCATCCCCAGAACCCCCACCTAGTATTCTTCTAGACCCCTTGGTTCTGACCTGATTTATTACTCTGCTAAGATTCAAGGGCAGTTTTATGTACTAGGTAATTAAGTGGCATTAGAGAAGGCTCACGAGTAAGTGGCTGCTGGTTTAATAATTGAAATAAACAACCCCTGACAGCTTCCCAGCTCGAAACTGTTCTCCCTCAGTGTCAAGACCCAGGGAAAGCACACACGTGCGTGAATATGCATACCTGCATGCACACGTGTGTGTACATGCATATGTGTTCCTGTATGTGTGTGTCTGTCCATGTGTGGATGAATGTGTATTTGCACAGGGGTGTTTGTGGGAGCACGTCCTTGTGCACGTGTGGTTATTAGTGCATACGTACTAGTTTGTACATTTGTGTGCACATTTGTGTGCACATGTGTGTGTAAGGTGTGTAAGGGGTTTTCTTGCCTACAGTAGAACATTCTCCAGGACACGTGTCTCCCAGGCAGAGGGGCTTGCTTTGCATAAACCTTCCTTCCATCCCTGAGGCCCGGCTGACTTTTAGCACATTCTTTAGGATATTGTTCCTCCCCAGGGCAGCCCTGATGCAAACTCTTACTCTGATCCGGTGTGAGCTGTGCTCCGTGCCTGGAGCCGGGGTGTGTGTGTGTGTGTGTGTGTGTGTGTGTGTGTGTGTGTGTTGTATTTCAGTTTGAGGGAACGTTGCGTCACCTCATGGCTGATGCCTGGCCCAGCCGAGGGTCACAGTGTTAGGTTTGCAGCCTGGGTACTCCAGCCATGCCCATGTGACCAGACAAGCATCTCCCCCATCCTGAGGCATCTCTTAATAAAGCCACATCATTCTGTGACTTGGAGAAGGGTGGCCAAGCAAGTGGCTGGGCTGAGTGTCTTGCCCAGTCTCGCGCACAGCAGGTCCTCAGAAGGTTTGTCACCCTATATAGGACCTTAGTGCCTACTGGATCCCCTCTCCTGACTGCTGGAGCACCAAGGCTCTCTGCCCTACAGTCTGTGACTCTGAGGCCATCAAGCCAAGCACGAGTCTCCCGAGGAGTGTGGGCTCCGGGACCCGCCTGCCATAGGACATGCGCAGGTCTCTGGGCTCTGTGGTTTGAAGTCCCTCTTTGCTGTCCCTGCCAGCCCTGCATGTCTGCATATTTTTAAGCCGCCTAAATGGAGTACTGCCAAAGTTATTTATGGTTGCCAGGGTAACTTGCCCAAGCTTGCACTGTTCCAGCTCTTAGATCCAGACATACTTAATTCTGCCCATCACAACAGCAATGGCCGTGGGAAGGTTGCCTTTGGGCAATCTTGTTTTCTGAATGACTTCAGGGCTTGGGGTTGGTCATAGGACAGGTCTGGAACACTGCCCCCACGTCAGTCCATATGCACCCCTCGTCTGCCGAGCACTCGACCTCAGGTCTGCCCCTGTGGGTGGAAGAGAAACGCTCAAGGTCCAGGAGAGAGGAGGGCCCAAGGCTGACCCAGCCAGGTGAGCCTCCATCTGTCCCATCCTGTGGAGTCCTATGGGTAGCCTGAGGTGGATGCGGCAATATGTATGGTCTTGGCCTACATATTCCTGAAGATTCAGGCAGGTACCTAGCTCTGGGAGGGAGGCATGAGATCTGCCTTCCTCTCCTTCGATCCTGGAGAAGGGGCTGGTTCGCCTGGGCTGCTTTTTGTGGTTTTTGGGGAATGGGGTTGGGGTGGCCCAGGCTGGTGGGAGAGAGGGGCACAGATCAGGATGGAACTGAGATCCTCTGGAGCTTCTGGGTGCATCTGGCGAGAAGAGGATGGGTCCTCAGGAGCCTATGCATTCTAGAGCAGGGAGACTGGGGTGCCCAAGGGCTGTGGGGTGTGCTTTGGTGCCCTTTCTCCAGCTGCCTCTTCTGTGTGAGCTTCCTTGACTGTAGAGTTCAGTCATGTGCTGCTCAGCATAACAGAGGAGCCCCAGGACCCAAACCACCGTGCACAGTGCCTGTTGGCTCCTGGGCAGTGTGAGATAGTCCGAGTCTTACGGTGACCGATTGAGAAAGACATAATGGGGTCAGACTTCCTGGTCTTGGGGAGGGGCGTGAGTGAGCCCCAGACCCCCCCCCCCGCCCCCGCAGGCTGACAAGCAGGACCTGAGTTGGGCTTCCCTCAAGTACTCTTGGTTAGGGTGGCTGGCTGAACCCGTGGGCTCTTGGGGTCTCTGTCCTTGGCTACAAACTGGGAAGTTGAGAGCATTTCTGAGGAGTTATTCAGAAGTTGTCACATGAGGAGCTGCTGCTGGTGTTCTGGTCACTGTCCCAACCCCTTGATTTCCAAAGGAGAGGAAGGGGATACTCAGGCAGCGGACTGTGATGGTAGATGGGGAGTGGGCTGAGCGCTCTGTGGCAAAGTCCTGTCTGCTGCCCCAGCACCAAATTGTCATGGGCCGCCTACTCTTAATGACACAGGACCAGTTTTGCAGGAAGGAGGGGTGGGGTGCCAGCGGCCTGTAGATTGGGTCTGCCCATCTAACTTGGGGTCTTTTTACATCCACCCCTCCCGAGGCTCTTCAGCCACAGGTGTAAGAGGGCCAGAGATGTGGGGTCTGCCCGGAGTCACAGAGGAGCTTCCTGGCAATTGCCTGTCTCTAGCCCCTTGTATCAGGGGTCTCGATTGAAGTGGGCACTGTCCTTCTATACGTGGGGTAGAGATCCTGGCCTCCTGTGGCTTTGGGCCATTGAAAAGCGCGGTAGGCTTTACCTTTGTGAATGCTACCCTTCCTCCGCAGGCACAGGGAATGCTGTCCCATATTCTGGCCTGGGCTTCAGTTAAGGTTTGGTTCCAGGCTCAGGGTAGGAGGAAGTCCTTGCAAGGAGCAGTGATGAGAAGTGGTTATTCCTGCTGTAGGTTGGAGCCTCACAGCCAGGGCCGGTAGGCCAGGTCTAACCTGGTCTAGCTTGGAGGGGCTGCCCCCAGCCTGATGTGGGGCATTTAAATTCGGTGCTAGCCAATGTGATGAGCTGTCCTTGGCAGGTTCAGGGCTGTGTTATCTTGGCTGGACAGGCTCTGGCCCAGCAGGGGTTGGGGGGAACTAGTGCTGGACATGTCCCCTCTCTCTGTAAGTGCCTTGGCCCCAGGCTCAGGGGAGCCATTGCCTGTTTGGTACAGCTGACTTCCCAGTGCATTGTAATAGGCAGGAAGGCGTCCCTGGAGGGAGCCTGGCTTCTCCCCTTGGTCTGGGGTTTCCCCGCGTCACTTGGGAAAGCCTTCCCCTCCTCTAGAGTTAGGTTTCAATCCTAGGCCCTGGTGTCCCCTCAGAGCTGCCTTGAGGTTGTTGATTGACCAAATTGCACGCTTGGTGGGGTTTGTGATTGGCAGCTGGCAACATTGTCAGCTTAGTTCCTTGTCCTGGAGACCTTTCTTCAGGACACAGGGGCTGTTTTGAGTACACTGAGTTCCAATGAGGCCCCGGAGGCCTCCTGAGAGCACACACGTGGCATAGTGGAGTGCAGAGCCTGGCATCGAGGAGTTATCTGAGGTGGGGGGTTGATCATACTTACTGCCCTGTGGTTCTGTTCTAGGTGATCTTGTCACCATCGTCCATCTGTCCATCTATCTTGTTTTGTTTGTTTGTTTGACCAAGCATGAAGCTTGAGGCCATGGTCCTCCTGCCTCAGCCTCCCCATGGCTGACATCCTCATTTATGTGTGTCTGGCCACCAGACTAGTTGTGACTCTTTCACAGGTAGGGGACCTGAGACCAGAAACTTCTCAGGCTTGCAGACTAGGGAGGTGGCTCAGTGGGTTAAAGCGCTCACAGTGTAAGCGTGAGGACCAGAGTTCAAATCCCCGGGATCCACGTAAACACAGGGCGGCCTTGGTGTCAGTGTTTCAGAGGAAGAGACCGGATCCCCCGGAGCAAGCCGCCATCCCCCGGAGCAAGCCGCCTGACTGGCTGGACCAGCTAGAGCTGCAAATGCTGGGTTCAGATTGAGAGACTCTGCCTCAGCCTGTAAGGTGGAGAGTGACCAGGGAAGATATCTAACACGAGCCCGCCTACGGCCACCACGTGCCCATGTCATGTATCCCTGCAAACACTTATGCGACCACACATGCCTGGAAAAACAGGCTACGGGCGGGACTGACCCTCCTGCCTTCCCTGGGCGTGGCTCTTGAGATGTCTCCTGGCCACAGGCGAGAGGGCCAGCTTCAGTGTCCCCTTTGGTACCTGCTCTGGACCGAGTGCTTGTGCCTAAGGACGGGGGCTCCTGAGCCCAGGCAGCAGCTGGCAGAGCGTGAGAAGCACATGGCAGTGTTCAGTGGTGGAGAGGTGCCAGGCAAAGAGGTGTTTTTTTTTTGTTTTTGTTTTTTTTTTTTTCTTTAAGAGTTTCAAAGTGGGTGGCTGTTCACGAGAGAAACTTGGGAAAAGTAAAAAATAAAGTAAAATAAAAAGCACACCTCACACAGCCCAGGCTTGTTGGAAAGCCTCCCGAGGATTGTTCTTCTCTCCCAGGGCAAGGGTGTGTCAGTTGGTCCGTTGCTGGGGACGGCTGGGCCTGTGGTCAGCACAGACACCGCCTAGCTCAGCCCCACCTCTCAGCTGAGCACCATAGGGACATGGTGGGGAGCAGGGGTGGGCTGGAGGGGGGGAGGGGTGAAGGTGGGGGTGTAGGAGTTGGGGGGGGAGCGCTGGTTTTATTTCCTTTGGAGCCGATATCAGTAAGCACCATACCACAGAGCCCGAACCTGACCTCTGCACATTACCTCAGCCTCCGCCAGACACTCACACACACTTGGCTGCCCACGGAATGGGGGTGGGGTGGTGTGGTGATGATGATTTTCTAGTTGCACGTTTAATGGTTAGCATTCTCTGAGGGAAAGGCGTCAGCAAGCCTGACATCTCTGTGGCGGAGTGCCGGTCCAGAGACCAAGGGCTGATTTTGGCCCTTAGGTCTGAAGCAGGAGGCACATCATGGCGGTGGGATGGTGTAGTGGAGGAGACTGCTTCCCTCAGGGCACGAGAAAGCAGAGAGGGACACAGGAGAAGAGATTCAGGGCAGGACACAGCCCCCCCAGAAGGTATTTCCAGTGATCCACCTTCAGCTAGTCTTATCCCTTTTGAGAAGATTCTACAACTTCTCTGTAACGTCAGCAAGTCTGCTAATGGATTAATTGATTGATTATAATAGAACCTCATCATCCAGTCACCTTCTTAGTGACTAGAGCTTCCAGTGGGAAGCCAAGCCTTTGACACATGATCCTTTACAGAGGGGGTGACTGTATATCTACACTGTAAATGGAGTCCCTTCTTCTTTTTCCTTTTCCTTTTCCTTTTCCTTTTCCTTTTCCTTTTCCTTTCCCTTTCCCTTTCCCTTTTCCTTTTCCTTTTCCTTTTCCTTTTCCTTTCCCTTTTCCTTTTCCCTTTCCCTTTTCCTTTTCCCTCTCCTTCCTTCCTTCCTTCCTTCCTTCCTTCCTTCCTTCCTTCCTTCCTTCCTTCCTTCCTTCCCCAGACTCTTACAAAATAGGAATTTTATTTTCCCCATGAGATTGTAATTCCTGTCCCTCATTATCAATATCATTGACCCTTGGGTAGAAAGAAATGACTGGCCATGTGCCAGGGAGGAGTGATTCAAGGCCCAGGTGTTGTTCTCGTAGGCAGTTGTGGGGCCTGTGTTCTGGGGCACTGGGTCTTGTCCTGGTCACACCGACCACTTGCCTGTGACCTCAGACGAGGCCACCTTTGGCAAGGGCCATCTGCCAATCAGGCCCTTTGTTTTTGTGCCCCAGGCTCTGAGGGTCCCTGCCCAGAGCTTTGTGCATCTATCTTCCCAGCTGGGAATAAAAGGTGGCTGTTACTTTTCTCCTGTGCGGTGGTGACACAGAGGGCGGATCCCTCGTTCCCTGCCCCTCCTGCTGGGCTCTCCTGGAGGACCAAGGCCTATTTGCTCTCCTTAGTAACCAAATATTGACCTCACCCTGGCACTGGTTCTCGGCTAACCTTTGGGTCTGTTCTGGTTCGTATCTCCCTTAAAGAAACACAGTGTTGTGGGCAGGTGCTGTGGCACACGGCCAGGGTGAGCCGTACCCACCTGTACCCACCCACGGACGGCCACCTGGGCCGGAGGGTTTTGGAAGCTGTCAGCTTCCCTGTTGATGGAAGGCTCTTGTGGGGCCCAGAGAGTGGAAGGGACCTGTCTGGAAGCACACAGCGAGGTGGAGGCAGGGCCAGGCCTTGATCACAGGCCCCCTGCACAAGGATTCTGTCCTGTTACTGCAGGCACTCAGGCACCCTCTTATTGTGGGGCCTCAGGTACACCCCTCTCTTGCTGAGAGCCTGAGGTGGAGGATGTCTGACCCTAAGAAAGGCTGGGACCCTCTGAGACAAGGAACTTTGAATCTGTGGACTGTATTAGCCAGAGCACATGGTTCCTTCTGTTGATGGGAGTTTTCAGTAGCAGGGCACTCCTGGCTCCCACTCGGTTCCTGTGGGGACCCTACAGGGTGAGAGAAGCTTGCAGCACAGAGAACTGAGGGTGATCAGCTGCTCTCCCTGCCGCAGATGCCAGGATCTGGTGCTGGACTCAGCCTTAGAAGCCTGAGACGTGGGGCATGTTCATTCCCTGGTCAGAAATATTCCATGCTGGGCTAGGCCAGCATCAGCAGAGGGATCACACCTTCAGGACAGGTGGGGGGATAGTGGGAGGGGTCTTCAGGGGCTGGTGCTGAGGTGAACACAGGCCTCTCTGGAAGTGGGAGGAGACAGTGGAGAGGCAAGGGCAAGTGCTTCCGGGGGTGAGGCTCAGGCATCGGGAGAGTACAGCCCGGAAGCAGTGAGCACATGGTTCCAGGAGTCAGTTTGGTAGCCTGCCTGCAGGAGTGGATGGTAGGGGAACCATCTGCAGCAGACCTGGTGCCTTCGTGCCATAGTTCAGAGATCGGAGAACCCTCCCTGTCCCTCTGGTCAGCCACAGTTATCCAGAGTGCCAAACTAGGAGTGGCCAGAACTGTGGTCCTACTGCCCCACAAACTTGGCCATCCTCTGGGAGAGAACAGGCTGAGGCAGCTAGGTGGACCCTGACCTCTTACAGCTTACACTAAAACCTTGCCCCGTTTGCAGGGACCCAGTCTGGCCTGCTCCTTCTTGCCCGTGCCTATAGGACTGGCATACAGCCCGGGGCAGCAGTGAAGGCCACCCTTCCCACATCCGGATTTAAGTTATTCATCTCCTTTGTGGAGAGCCCTTCCTGTGGAGGCTATACTAAGGTCAGCACCACATGGGGAAGAAATGGCCCGTTTGGGGTTCAAACTCATAGCTTGTGCTGGTGGCGACTTGGAGGAGCTGAGAGAAGATTATAACTCCCTCCTTCCCAGCAGGGCTCTAGCCCCCACATTCCGTAGTCTGTCCACCACCCATGTGGGGACCCCAGGTTTTTGCTCACAGATGATGGGCCTGAGGGGCTCAGAGGTGACTCGACACTGGCAAAGGGTCATGTACCTGTGAAGTCTGATAAGCTTTTCTGTGACTAGAGTGTGCCAGTTGCCATGCAGGAAGTGGAGGGTTTTCCAGGCCGTGCCCAAAGCCAAAGGTGACCTTTGAGACCTGGGAGTTTGTGACCCTCCTTCCTTGTTGTGGGAGAACCCTGGGTCCAAAGGTTCCAACCATATTTCTGGGTGAAGGCCTCTGACCAAAGGGTCACTGAGTGAGCTAGTTGGCAGTCCCTTGCATCTGCCTCGGTGCCAGCACCTGCAGTGGCTACTACCCTTTCCCCAAGGGGCCTTATATAGGTGCTGCCCATGTCTCGGGAGGTTGGGAAGCCTGGTGCAAGTCGCCACTGTGCTGAGAGGCACTGGAGAGATAAAGATGACCCTTCCTAGCACACATAGGCACACAGACTCACCTTTGACTGGCATGGTGCCACCCTTTTTCTAGGGTCTGGTCCTAGCTCCCACTTTCCCTGCATCTGTAGCTCTGTTTAGTGCCCCCCCGTCTGCGCCCCCCCGAGACCTGGTAGAGACAGATGTTCAGCTGAGTTCAGGTTGGCCCTGCATATACCCTGCACAGCCTTCCCACAGTGGAGCCTTGTGCTAGGGAACCCAGAGACCTCTCAGTCCCTACGGTATCTCTCAGATCTCTCAGGGTAAGCAAAACTGGGGCTCTGTGTGTGCGTGAGAGTTACACACAGCCTTGACTCTGAGTGTAGGTGTCAGTTTCCCATGGATACTGTCACTGACTGCAGCTGTGGAGGCCCAAACAACCTCAGGTTCTTTGACTCTTGAGGTCAGAAATGCTCGAGGCACACAGGGATGATTTGAGGGAGATCCCCTCCTCTCACCTCTCCTGGCGTCTAGAAGTTTCAGTTCTCTGACTTCAGCTGGAACGTTGGTCTGGCTTTGCTCTTCATCATTCATACCAGAGTGTTAGCTCACCTCTCCATTTTGAGAGGTCGCCTTGATCTCAGCCAGGGTCCCCTTTGCCACGTGAGGGGGAGGGATAGGCGTCCACATACCCTCAGGACTACTACGTGAATCTCTTTGGGGGTGATGCTCTTCTGCTGACTTCTGTTATCCTTCTGTTGTTCTGCTGACCTTACACAGAACAAGGCCCTCTGCTGTTATTAGGGGAAACTGAGGCACGAGGGCACATGGAGGGTAGTGCCGGGGCTCTTGGCCCTGGCCGACACCGCCATTCCTCTTCTTGGCACACATGTATGCATGTTGTGTGTATGCGTGGTTGCTAGCTTAGGTGTGCACTCGTGTGTGTGCAGGGCTCATGAATGTGTGTAGGGAGGTCAGAGGTCAATGGCGGGTGTCTTCCTTGTTGATCCCTCTCCACCTTTAGTTTGTGAGTCAGGGTCTCTTCCCAAACCTGGGGTTTATGGATTCAGCTGATCTGCTGATCTGGCCTGGCCAGGGAGCCTCAAACTGGTCTCTACTCTCCTTGGGCGTCTGCACCATGCTGGGTTTATATTTCTTTCATGGCTCCTGGGGATCTGAACTCAGGCCCTTCTGCTTGCTCAGCAGGCACTTTACCAACTGAGCCTTCTCTCCAGCCCCAGCACCGCTCCTGTGGCTGGAGAGTACTCCCCCAACTGGAAGCTTGGCCAGGGCGGCTCTCTCAGGCTAGGCTTGTTCCTAATCTTTTCTGCCACCCTGCTGTTGGTTGGACGCTGTTCACAAGCCCCGCCTCTCTCCTCCTTAGGCAAATCCTCACTGTTCATTCTAATTAATTGCAGGAATGCTGTCTCCTGGGAGACAGAATCCCTGCCCCTTCATGCCCTCTGGATGGTCTGGGCCTTCTGCCCTCTTTTCTTGGAGCAGGTAAAGGACTGGGAATAGGAAGGGGCTGGTCCAAGTAAGTTCGTAAAGGAGGTGGGACAGAGAGCTGCTGCTGATAGGTGGCTTCCTCCCGTCAGGAAGGCTTCCTTCCTGTCCACCAGACTCCTTTCCACCTACAGACTTGCCACCCCACCTCCTGCAGGCTCCCTCCAGAATCCGAGGTGTCCATGGAGGTCTCTGTTAGGGCTTCTGCAGGGCTGTCTGGGGCATGCTAAGAACGGGTCCTGGCAGCGAGTTGCATGAGCATCAGGAGCTCTTGTGTCGTGCTTTGGAGGCCTGGTGGATGCCAAGACTTTTTACCTTAAAAAAAAAATCACTAAAATATGAAATAGTAGGCTTAGGGAACAGAATGGCCACCTGTCCCCAAGTCGCCCCTCGACCATTACAGTGACAGCAGCTAGGTGTGCTGGCTTCAGGTCTTTGCTCTTTAGCAAGCTCCACAGGCAGAGAGAGAGAGAGAGAGAGAGAGAGAGAGAGAGAGAGAGAGAGAGAGAGAGAGTGTGTGTGTGGCGGAGGGGGGGGCGACGCTGTGTGTCTTCTGTTTTCCTCAAGAACCACCGTCTGGCACTCTTCCTTCTTGTGTATGGTTTTCGTTCTCTTGTCTGGCAGCTTGTCTGTAAACAGTACATGGCCGTGCTTCCCAGGGCGGCAAAACCTTACATAAGTGGGGTCGCTGGTGTCCCCCACGGACCTGCTCCCCTGAGATGTGTTCTGGTGAGCTGTGTTCCCCAGATGCATTTATTTTTATCATTATTTGACCACTCTTATGGCTGGCCTCCTGGGGAGGCCGTGCTGGCAGATGCCCTGTACCCGTGTCTTTGTCTACCCGTGTCTCAGTTTCAGGAAGGACTGAGCTTTTCAGCTGCAGAAAGCCAGCCAGGTACCCTGTCCTGCTGGGCAGCCAGTGACCCTCCTGCTGCCCCCTGTAGGTCATGGCTGGCATTGTCCTCTGCACCTGCCAGTGGCTGACAGGCCACCTCTCCAGCACAGGCTGTCTCTCCTCCATGGATGGGTAGCTAGGGTCTTCTCACCTTCCTGGCCTCTGGGTTTCCTGTGGTGACTGTCCTTTGCTTTGCTTTTGTGGGGGTGAGGAGTTCTGTGTGTATTGGCCGCCCTGAGGTGGGCCTTAGTTATGCCTACTCCACGTGGCCACTTGGCCTCTGACGTTGGTGAAGTATCTGTTCCTGATTCTCATGCAGTTCATACAGTCTGACTTTTGTTGTTGTTGTTGTTTTCTTAGTTAAGGAGTGCTTTTCTTGGTCGGGCGTGGTGGTGCACTCCTTTAATCCCAGCACAGAGGCAGAGGCAGGCAGATTTCTGAGTTCGAGGCCAGCCTGGTCTACAGAGTGAGTTCCAGGACAGCCAGGGCTACACAGAGAAACCCTGTCTCAAAAAACAAAAACAGGGCTGGTGAGATGGCTCAGCGGGTTAGAGCACCCGACTGCTCTTCCGAAGGTGATGAGTTCAAATCCCAGCAACCACATGGTGGCTTACAACCACCCGTAACAAGATCTGACGCCCTCCTCTGGTGCGTCTGAAGTCAGCTACAGCGTACTTATGAAGAATAATAAGAAATGAATCCTTGGACCGGAGAGAC
>LR749697.1:1944317-1954502 GCA_902729485.2 Mus minutoides | reverse complement strand
TGGAGCAAGCGGGGCCAAACCGGAGCAAGCGGAGCCGATTGGAGCGAGCAGGGCTGGCTGGAACAAGCGGGGGCCATACGGGGCGGCCGGGAGCAAGTGGGGCTGGCCGGAGCGAGCGGGGTCGAGCAGAGCGAGCGGGGTTGACCGGAACAAGGGAAAAAACAAACAAACAAACAAACAAACAAAAAAGAAATGCTTTTCTCTCTGAAGGTTAAATGTAATAAAATGATATAAAGATGGAAAACAATATGAGAATAGGATCCATATACTAAAAATGTATGTGTGTGTCTATAGGTATTTATATATACACATACACACACAGCACTTCTACATATAGAAAAACATGTAATTCAATGTCTTTTATTTATTATTTTAAATATTACATTCATATATATACATACATATATATGAATAGCGTGTGTTTGTCTGTGTCTGTGTCTGTGTGCATGAGCACACGTGTACCGTAGCTTATGTATCTCCTCAGAGTAACTTGCAGTTGGCTCTCTTGCACCTCATGGGTCCTGGGGGTGTGATTCAGGTTGCCAGGCTTGGCAGCGAGCACCCTCACCCGCTGAGCCGTCACACCAGCCCTTGTTTATTATTTTTAAGATGGAGTCTTATATAGCCCAGGCTGGCCCTAAGCTCCTGCTCTGCTGCCTCAGCTCCTGGGTGCTGAGGTTACAGGAACACAGCAGCGCACTGGCACAGCGCCTCTGTAAAGCCGACACTGTCGTCACCACCCAACCTCGCAGAAGAAAACCCCGTCCCCACCAGGACCCGCTCCCCACCCCTCTCTGCTCCAAAGCAAGCCTTTTCAGCTCCAAGGGTTGCTTCTCCCAGGACAGGTCACACAAATGGTGTGACATAGACTGGCTGTTGGCAGATGCCTGTAGTCCCAACCCAGGAAGCTCAGAAGGACAAGGCTAGCCTGGGCCACATGAGACCCCATCTTTAAAACAAAAAACAAAACCAAAAAACTCCAGCTTATTTCCTGTGGCATAATGTGGCCCGGGTCACACAGATCGTAGCAGCATTAGAACAGCCGTGTTTTACAGTGGTTTTTCACGCATAACTAACTTACCTTTACACACAGACTGCTTTCTGTGTGTGTTGTGAGGTGGCTGGGCACCACAGTCAGTGGAATGCCCCCCCCATCCCCAGCAGGGAACACCATGTAACCCCCCCCCCCCAGGGGGGCCAGCTTCTTGTGGGTCTAGCCTTTCTCCTTGCTTCCTCTTGCTGCAGTGCCGGTCAGGTAGAACTCTTAAGTTTTGCCGCCCAACTGGCCCTGTTCCTGTCCTTGATGCCTCAGTGAAGCCCCGTCCAGCAGGGTCTGACTGGGGCCCCCTCTTTATCTCGCCGCGGGGCATCATATCTCCACCCCCCTGCTGCTCCCCCACCGCCTCCCACACGCTGTTCACCCTGCTGCCCCTCTCAGCCCTGCGCAAAGCTGGAATGTCCCGGTGTGTCCTTGCCCTCCGTCCTTCCACACTTCCTGGCTCTGGGGACCTGAGTGGCATCTAGCAGTTGCTTTCTTGGTCCTCTCTCCATGTCAGCTGAGGCTTGGCGGCCGCACCCCCACCTCAGCACTTGCTGTTTCTGTGCTCAGACCCTGCACAATAACCCGGGACTGAGCTGGATTTGACTTAGAGTTCCGCTGGCCTGGTTATCTGTCAGTCAGGGCCCTTCATGGTACATTAGCACTGCCCAGAGAGTCTTTAAAAACATATATTGATGCCAAGTACCCTGACCCCGCTCAGTTATCCCCAGAAAAAGATCAGATCTTAAAAGCTCCCTGAGGGTAGGCGTCAAGGTGTGCCATGTAGCTGGGTGCGGAGAGCCACTGGCTCTGTCCTGACTGGCTGACAGCTGCACACAGTCATTGTTATTGGTGACACTGGGGGCAGGCAGTGAGGAGGGTGTTGTGAGTGTTCAGCTGTTCTTGGCCTACTCCCCCTCCTTCCAACTCCAACCACCTTTGATGACCGGGTATAGCAGTGGAAGACACAGAAAAGATATTCTTCTCCCCTTGTCCCTGGTTTGAGACAGTTACACAGTTTCAACTATCCATCTGTCTGTCTGTCTGTCTACCTATCTATCTATCTATCTATCTATCTATCTATCTATCTATCTATCTATCTATCTATCTATAATTCTACCTATCTAAGAAAGTTGGTGTTAGAGAGAGTTAGAGATCAAGACCACCTGGTGTATATATGAATGGGTACATGTGCCAAATGGGTACATGGATGCCTTGGTTCACGTGTGGAGCCCCAGGACAACTTGTGAAAGTAAGATTTCTTCTTTCACTATGTAGATTCCAGGATTGGACTCAGGAAGCACCTATACCCATAGACCATCTTGCTGACTTGCCTGTCTGTCTGTCTGTCTGTCTGTCTATTATCTATCTATCTATCTATCTATCTATCTATCTATCTATCATGTATGCTGTAGAGGAACACATTTGTAGAGAGTTGAATGACCCTTCCACTGGGGTCACCTAAGACCACCAGAAAACACAGATATTAACATTATGATTCACAACAGTAGCAAAATTACAGTTATGAAGTTGCAACAAAATAATGTTATGGTTGGGGAGGACTGACAGCTCTTCCACAACAGGAGGAACTGTGTTAAGGGAATGTGGAGGAAGGTTGAGAACCACTCGAACTTTCCTCACTCTGAGTCCAACCAGGCCTAGGGTTTTGGGCTTGCCTGGTAATCTTGACGTGGAGATCCTGGAAGGGCTAGGATT
Source organism: Mus minutoides (assembly GCA_902729485.2). Lineage (NCBI taxonomy): Eukaryota > Metazoa > Chordata > Mammalia > Rodentia > Muridae > Mus > Mus minutoides. Next base: position 1,951,747 of record LR749697.1, on the reverse strand, counting down.
AATGTAACCCAGAAGCGTGCACCTAGAGCCTGGCCTCATGGGAGTGTGCGTCTCCTTGTACCGTGAAGATAATCCTGCTGCCAGACAGGAGGAGAGGGAAGGAAAGAGTGCAGAAGTCATGGTGCCCTGTACCATCCTGCACACCCGTGGTAGACTGTGACTCTTGGGGAGAGTGTACAGCTCTCCTGACCTGCCTCGACTCTGCTTCTTCTTGCTTTATCTGTAAACAGTGCCTGAGCCCCTCAGGGCTACAAGGACATCCAGAAAGCAATGGAGACCCACACAGCTTCCGTGTTCATGGGCACCTGTCAGGTGCCACACGCCTGTATTCGATCCGTGTGGTGTCAATACACACCAGCCTCCTCTCCTAAGGCTGTACCTCTTCAGTAGACACAGTTGTCCTTGTCACCATCTGGAGCCCCTCCCAGAAGGGGGTGCACTGCTTTCCTAGTCCCGGGGGTGTCTGGCTCTGCACTCTCCGGCAGACAGCCTGCTCTGGAACGCGGAATCTTGCCACCTACCTGGCAGGTCACTGAGGAACAGAGACCAGAACGAACCCATCTGGCATTGAGGAAGGGAGGCGCCTTCCTATGCTGTGTAGTCTTGATGGCCGTACCCTCACCACAGACTTGATAGGAGTCTCCCGTGCTCCAGAGACTTCCACCCAGCAGAGACCAGTCAACAACTCCTTCCTCTCCCCTAGCAATGGGAGCTCATCCCCTCTCTGCTAGCCCGAGTTGTGAAACTTGGTGGTTCTTCTCAGGAGCACCCCAGAGCTTTCGAGGGGGACATGCAAGGGCTCCGGCAGCCGAGGAGCAGGGTACTTAGGAGCATGTTGCTTTCCAGACCTTTCTGACCGGGCACATGGGCCGCAGCTACCAGCAATGACAGCCCTGGACCATCTGCTCTTGAGCAGGAAGTGTGGTCAGGGTGGCCTCTGCTGCCATATGGAGTCCACCCAAGGTGAGGAAGGCTGCCCGGGAAGAGGAGGCCACAGCATCTGTGCCCCAGAGTCTGCAGTAAGACCTAGCTACCACCTGCTCCCAGGACCTATGGCCACCTTTCTACCTCCCTGAGCCCCAGTTCCTTTATCTGTAAGCTGAGAGTGTCCGGTAACAGTGGGAAATGGGGACTGGTGTCTGGGAGGCCCATGGCTGGCACTCCATGAGCATATGTAGTCATGTTGGTGCTTGCTTGAAAGGTCCTGTCTGATGGTGACCCTGGTGCTTGGACCCTGGAGCTGGGGTCCCAAGAACCCTAAGAGGAGAGTTTGTTCTCGCTGGCCCTGTCCTGCCTGCATGGCTCTGGTGTTCTCACTGGCCCTGTCCTGCCTGCATGGCTCTGGGTGTCCCTGGCCTTTGTTGACAGACTCTGTGAAGGGGACGGTGTCAGGTCTGGGGATCTATGGGAAGAGTGGGCTTGCAGTGCGGGGAGGGGGGGGGGAGAGCTGGAAGCACAGCCGAGGTTGTGGTTGCTCTGTGCTAACAGAGTAGGGAGTCCACCCTCAGACCTGCCCTCCTCACTCTCCATGGCCCACGCTGGCTGTGTGCTGGAGTTTGTCCCAGAGCAAGACATGTCAGGCTTTCTTCTGCAGTGCAGGCAAGTCCAGGGCTGGGAGGAAGAAAGGAAGGATGCACGAACCTGCTTCACAGGAAAGATATGCCCTCAGACTGGCCTTCCTCCTGCCCAACCAGAGCGGGAAGGGGCCTGTGAATGACGTAGGTCCTTTCTGAAGGTTACCCTTCTGACCTGTCAGTCCCAGGCAGCCACAAGACCGACCTCTCCCAGTGTAGAGGAAGGAGAAGGCAGTTACATCAACTGCACTGGTGGCTTAGTGGCCCCATGAGCCAACTCCTGCAACCCCCTGTAGCTTCTGGGCACAATCCCAGGGGGATGGGGGAGAGGGGGGAGGCAGAGGTACCACGTGCCCAGGTCACCTGCTAATAATGATCTGCGAAGAGGCCTGATTGTCCCCAGACCTTGCAGACAGTGACAGAGTCAGGGAAAGGAGATGTCAGGAGGAAGGATGGCTACAGAGGCAGCACAGGAGGATCCCAGAGAGGAGGCACCACCTCTCACTTTCTCCTCAGCCCCAGAGAGGAGGCACCGCTCCCCCTTGCTCCTCAGGCTTAGCGGGCCCTGTTGGCACCCTGCCCATCTCCTTAGGCCCTCACAGCTTCTGAGCTCCCTGCCCACTTCACCTGGCTGTCCTGAGGCTTTCTGTGTGGAACCGTGATGTCATGCCTCCCCGGGCCCTAAGAGCCCATTGGGGCATGGTCTGACTTTGCTGCCCTTTAGCTGGCTTCTGTCTCTTGCTTCACTACTTCTGTCCCCATGCTTCCTAGGGTCACTCCCTAAATAATCTTCCTACCCCCCACCCCAAGGCTTCATTCTTTGAGAGCTCACTGTAGCTGCTGCTGCTGCTGTGGGAGCTCATGGCCTCAGAGCCAGGGGCAGGAGGCTGGAGAAGAGGCTGCAGTGGTAACATCTTGACAGGAAGGGAACCCAGACTGTATGGGTCACATGACCTAGATCCTCCTCACAGGCTCTGAGCAGCCTGTGGCCTGAAGGTCATCAGCAGGACAAGATCCGGGCACTGGAAACATAGCAGGAATGGTGTCCATTGGGAAGTCTACCCACAGGTTCCCTAGGAAGCAGAGGATGCCCAAGGACCAAGAAACGGGGGCGGAGTCTGCTGCTAGGAAATGCGTTGTTCAGAAACTGGACCCCGACCCTCCCAGAACTGTTGGGTGCCAAGCGGACTGGGTGGGTTCCAGAGGACACCTCAGCCAGCTCTTCACAGGCCCCTCCTGTGGGTACTGCCTTGGTTTTTGCCTGCAGGCAGGCTTAGCTGGGAAGTGGTGTTTCTCTCCCTCATGGCCCAGCCCTGGTTACTGTGTGGGGGCGGGCAGGGGGGGCTGGGATTAACTTAATTACCCACTCCACTGCTGGAGCAGGGAGGCACCTGGTGAGCTCATGAGAGAGTTTCAGGGCCAGTGGGGAGTGTGAGCCTCCTCCGGGAGCTGGTGTCCAGCCCCAGCCCGGGCAGCCTCTTTTACCGTCCATCTGTCCTTTCTGCTCCTGACCCAAGGGGAGCCCAGAGGCCCAGCTGCCTGCTTGGCACTGAGAGAATCTGGTTTGGGAAATGGGGTGGGGACAGGGTCACAAGTGGAGAACTTAAAGCTGAATGGCTGATGCGTCTGTGGGTGGGTGGGTGGGTGGAGGCTAAGAGGTGGGAAGGAACCTTCTCTTATAATTCAAAAGGAAGGTCTCTTCTTGCTCTGCTGGGATTATTTGAAAATTGACTATAAATGGTATAAGTAAAAAAAAAAAGTCACACGTTCCTCATGTGAGCCACACTGCTGACTGAAAGAGTATATGCTAAGGCTGGAGGCTTCTCGCCCACCCAGCAGGAGTCCACGGAAGGACACTGTCCACTGGGTGGGCCAGTGACAGTGGGCCTGTTGACATCTTCACTTGGTGGTGTTGGCTGGGTCTCCGCCTGGGTTTGGGGATAGTGGCTAAGGACCGAGTGAGTGCGTGCATACTGCAAGTTTGCAGCCATGCCAGGGAATTTTACCATAGCATGAAATCCAGAAGAGAGGTGTGTGGGAACGCTCATGGCTCTCTGAGCGCAAGCCAGCTCCGCTCCAGTGCTCTGCCCTGCGTGGTCCCAAAGGCTGGCCTGTAGAAGGGGAGGGGCTAGGCTTTCTTTAAAACTCAAGGGTTTCTTGTGGTTTAGGCTGGCTTCAGGCTCTCTGCGTTTGCAAGGCTGCCCTTGCTCTCTTCACCCCCCACTGTCACCTCCCAGGTGTCAGGCATGCACCACCACACACAGTCTGTGCAGTGCTGAGGGTTGAACCCAGGACCTCATGCACGGTAGGCGGACACCCTACCAGCTGAACTTCATCCCCAGCCCTCATAGGGGTGCTTCTGGGATGTCCCCGACCCTCTGCTGCGTAGCTGGAGTCCCCTTGGCAGCATGTAGGACCCGTAGCGCCCCATTTGTTCCATGTTTGCCTTTCTACTCTCAGAGAGACCTGATAGACCCTGAGTGCATGCGGAGCCTTTTCCTCTATCTGCCTGTGGTAGAGTCGTCGCACCCACAAGTAAACCGAGGCATCTCCAGCTATGGCCTCTGTGGATGGCTAGAGCCCTCATCAGGGCCTCGTAGACAGGGCCCGAGCGGAGAGACCCCTGTGCTAACCTGGAGCGTGCGAGGGACCTGTCTCTTGAGTTCTTGGAGACTCAGTGCGGGGCTGTGCAGTGAGGCTGGGCCCCCGGGCAGCACTGCCCATTGGAGCCACCCTGTGCCTGGTGCTGCTGTCTTTCCTGAGGATGTGCCGGCCAAGCCTTACTAGGGAGCCGCCCTCCTCCCCTCCCCTGTAAAAGGCTCCACATTCCTAAGAGGTGACTGCTGGGAATGAGGAGGAGAGAGGTTCTGGTTTTTTTGTTCTCCAGCCTGTGGGTTGGGCCTTGCTCCCTGCTCCCTGTCCCACACTTTCCCTGTTTCTCTGCTGTACCAGATGCTCTGCTGGGCCCTGTGGATCTAGGCTGAGTGGGTGGGGGCTCCTGAGGGTTCCATAGGTACTCCCTGGGGAACAAAGTGTCCCTTAACAGGCAGGTCAGAGCCCACCTATGTGAGCCTAGGCATTTCCTGGGGACTTAAGTTCCTGATGGTCAGTGGTGGGCCAATAGACACTCCTTATTAGAACCTGTGGACAGGGGTGGAGGAGAGGGGCAAGATACCTGCATGAGGCATGAGGACATCAAGGGCAGGCTTCCCTGGGGTCATGCTTCATTATTTCCACGGTTGAGGTACATGTCCTGTCCACTGCAGGTCCCCAGCCTCTTCTGCCCACCTGGGAATTGTAGAAGGCCACGAATTTTACTTCCCAGCTCTACCCTGAGGTGGACTCACTCAGTGGCCGGCTTTGCTCGGCGTGTCTGCTGCCCCTGTGTTGTTCTGAGGTTGAGGGTTAGAGTGTTAAGTACCTGGGAGGCCCTGAATCTTTTGGGAGAAGGGGATACAGGTGGTGACTCGCCGAGCCGGTGGACAGAGTCCCAGCTGGCCAATTAACCATGTAGCCTCTAGCAAGAGTTTCAACAGTCCATCTTCACTGGGTGTCTGGCTGACTGAGGTGTCCCAATCCATCAGCCCCACAGGGTGCTTGGGACAGGCCCTGCAGTTCCCATCCCTGCTTGCGGCTTCGGCTTCGCTTCCTCTCTTCTGGTCCTTGAGTCCTCCAAGTCAGGTGCCCTGCACTGCAGCCTGGGCTGAGGATGGTCGGGATGCCCCTCTGCTGCTGGGGAGGAGGATGGGGGCTGTGCGGTAGGCAGGCGGGGACAGCAGAATGGGGTTGGCGCACAGCGAGACTTTTGCTTTTCTGATGGGAGAAAAAAAAGTAGGGTCAGTGTGGTGGGGGTAGGTGCACTTTATTTCCTGGGATGTGTTATAAGTGGGGTTGTCCCGGCCCCATGATTGGTGATTGAGGAACTCCCCACAAGTGTCATCTTTGGGGGTGGAAAAGGAGGTGGGGGCGGGGGAGGGAGCACAGAGCCTAGGGTGGTGGGTGGTGGGTGGTGGGCCTTCCCCCTCCCCCCACTCCTCTTGAAGCCCTGAGCCCTTTGCCTGTTTCATGGCCTTGTTTACATTCAGGGAGGGTCATTGCACCTCAGTCTGCTTATCAGTCACAAAGGCACGCCCAGACACACTCTTTTTTTTTTTTTTTTTAAACACCGGGTTTCTCTGTGTAGCCCTGGCTGTCCTGGAACTCACTCTGTAGACCAGCCTGGCCTTGAACTCAGAAATCCGCCTGCCTCTGCCTCCCAAGTGCTGGGATTAAAGGTGTGTGCCACCACCACCCAGCTTTTTAAACACTTATTTATTATATGTAAGTACACTGTGGCTGTCTTCAGACACCCCAGAAGAGGGCATCTACTGCTACTACTCTTGGCATCAGAAGGAATCACCCTGGGAACATGTAGGCCAGGGAACACACCGTTGTATTCCTGGAAACCAGACTTCAGGGACTACATGAATGCTAGGCCAAAGTCGGGTGTGTCGATGGGGTGAGCTCCTGGTGGCTAATGGACTGCCTTCTTCCCCTCTGTCCTTTAGATCCCTCATCCACCTACATCAGGTCATTGGAGACCAAGGTGAAGCTGTTGGACGGTGACAAGCTCCCCCCACAGGTAAGTGAATTACCAGGGTATTGGCTATAGGGATAATGGCCACTGCTTTAGAGGTCAGCTCATCTCCAGTTTCTCTGGGGCTCCCATAGCTTCCTCCGTACCCCGGCTGCCTCTTCAGCTATCTCCCAGAAAGCCTGGCCACAGGCCCACTCCTCGCTCTAATCCAGGCTCCGGGTGGCCAGGGCTTGCCAGTCTCGCTGACTGCTGCTTGCCCAGTGTCTGCAAGCTCTGTATGGCTGGCCTTGGCCCCAAAGCCAGTGGCAGTGACAGGCGAATGGAGGCAGACCCACAGGGGACCCCGAACCCCTGCTGGCAAGTTCCTCACTAGGTCTACCCTGCAGCACGTGGACAGTTGGGGTTGTGGGTCCACAGAAGGAGAGCAGCATTAGGATGGCAGGTGAGGGACATTGGTCATGGCTGCTGGCCGAGGGGAGGTGTCTACTGCAAGGGAGTGGATCCTCTTGTGGACTGTGACAGGACATGGGGGAGAGAGCAGCAAACACCTCTGCTGTTGGTGGGGATGGCAGAGGGCCTGGTGACAAGAGGCTGTGGTATGTTCTGATTAGACAAGTCCCTCCAGCCTCCCTGTTCCTGCTGGTATAACGTTAGTGTATGTGGCCATCCCTGGATGAGACAGCCTTAGACACTGCTTAGATGCCTGGTCCTGTTGCCATGGGACCTGCTGGTCCCGAAGCCCACTGCCCTGCACAGGAAGACAGTGACGTCCTCTGTCCACTGGTGAGGACTCACATCCCAACAGTGGATTTAATTTAGTCCTGCTGTGTCACCTCCGTAGGCCACGCTGCTGGGGTCAGTCTCACTTGGTGGGGTAGCATGCACATGCTCCTGGGAGCCTGACTGCATGCGGTTGCTATGAGGCTGCAGGGGATAGCGGTGCCAGGAGCAGTGCCAGCAGTATTGCAGAGCCCAAGGGCAGCACCTGCTCTAGAGAAGGCCCACATCCACCTGGAGGGGAGGGAGTTGTCTGTGCCAGCACTCACTCTTGCCTGACAGGCCACTGCTTGCTGAGTGAAGGCTGGCACCACGTCCCAGGGCCCAGCTCAGGCCCTGTGGTTTCCCCGGCAGCGCCAGCCTCAGTCTGGCCTTTGTTCCTGTGGAGAGGCAGATGAGGAGTCCTCTTTCAAGTTCAGGATGCTGTTCCATTGTCCTTTCCACAGGAAGTGTGCTCCACTGTCAGACCAGAGAACAGCCCGTGCCCCCCCCCCCCCCCCCCC
>LR749697.1:1928251-1944217 GCA_902729485.2 Mus minutoides | reverse complement strand
CTGAGCTTTCTCAGCCCTGGGCTGTCTGTCATGTTCCTTCCTGTCCCTACTCCCTTCTGACTGCCAACTGCCCGAGGAAGGACTCTAGGAGCCTCAGATCCACGCCTCTATTCCCTGCCACACCTGAGCTCTGCGTGAGCCTGGGAAGCCCCCAGCTGCTCCCCACCCAGTCTCTGAGGCCCAGAAGGGAGACTGACTCCCACCCGGGCTCATGAAGGTCTGGCTGCCCCGAGGGATCAAGGGGACAAGGCCATCGCGCCATGGTGGCTACAGGACAGTGTTTGAGCATCTTGAGGAAGGAGACCGTGATGGCAGGACAGTCTCTGCTCTCACTCCTCAGCCTCAGGGCTCTGCTGTGTGGAATTTCATGATTCTGTCATGAAATCATAGTCCAACAGAAACCCCCAGCTCCTCGCAAAGCTGAGAAATTGCCCACTGGCGAAAAGCAGGCGTGAGGAATGTTCGCAATACTGTAAGGTGATGCGTCCTTGGGGTTTGAGCAGGAGGCCAGAGAGTCTCCCCTGATCCTACCCCCACTCTCCCTCCCCCTTCCCCCCCACAGCCTCTATTTAACTCTGAAACAGCTTTAATTAAAAATGTGCCAGGGTGCTCATAGGCTGAATTACTGAAGCTTGGTTCATATTTTCTTTCTCGTGCCGGTTTTAAAATCTCATCAACACAGCTGCTTCCTGCAGGATGATTCATCCCAGGGCTCCGTGCACAGTATTTCTCCTGCAGATTCTCCGTGCCCAGCCAGGACCCGGGTAGGGGCAGCCATAATTGACACTGGGGCCTCTGGTTAGCGCCCCCCCCCCCAGGCTGATAAATGAGACCTCCAGAACCACCAGGAAGCCAGCCTCTCACAAAAAGAGCAAGCAGCCCCGGCAGTCTCTCACCCAGGCTGGAGGGCCCACTGTGGCTGCAGCTGAGGCTGCCCCGCTCTATCCCCAGACCTTCATGCTCTCCCGCAGAGGGCCAGGTACCACGGGGTTGCCCATGATGATGTCTACAGCAGACACAGGTAGAGAAAAGGTCTAGATGGGGCAGGCGGTGCTTCCTGGCCCGCGTGCTCTGGTAACTCACTTGGGTGGGCTGCCGAGTTGTGCCGGTGTGGCGGGAATGCACAGACAACCCAATTTCCTCTCTGCCCAGGAGGCTGGAAGTTGAATGTCAGGGCGCCAACAGGGTTGGCTTATCTATAGGGCTCGCTTGTGGCTTGTTGATGGCACCTGGTCCCCTTGTCCCTCATACTTTCCTGTCTTTGACCTAATTGGTCTCTTTAAGGAGGACACCAGGCACCTTGGGACCTTCCTTTAACTTGCTTCTCTGTGAGGACCCCCACCTCCAAAGGGAGCTCATCCTAAGATTAGGACGAGGGGTGTGGGGACTTAGCCACACGATGGAGCAGTGTGGCACTAGCCTCGCGTGAACCATCAGAAAATGAGTTTGGGCCCTGCACGGATCTGGGTTCAGGCCATTTCTGTCTCATTGCTAGCCCCGTACTTAAGGCAAAGCTTCCTGTCTTCTGTGCCTGAGTTTCCTCCACACAAGTCAGGGACTACGGTGACACCCAGCACAGGTCTGGTGTGGCCCTGGGAGCACTCCTGTGGGCAGTCCTCATCTGTCTGCTGTTTCCTGACCCTGAGGGCCTCTGACTGTGCCATCTTGGCAGATAACCTCTGCCTGCCTGTTCCTGCACGAAGCACTGAGTGTTATACTGTGTCTGAATTTGGAACAAGTCTTTCAGATGCCATCCACCACCATCCAAAACCCCATTGAGCCCCCATTTTTGTTGCCCACGTTTTTGTTGCCTGAGGAAGGTAGGGCTCCCCATCCACATGTCCCTCTGAGGTCATTGATCTCCCTGCCTCTTTACAGCGGCAGTTCAGCTGGGCTGTGTCTGTCATGGTACCCAACACCTAACAGAACTCAGAGTACTCCTGTTCTACCCCCCGTGATATAGGCTGGCACCTTGCCCCCTGCCTGGGCACTACAGTGCCACAGCTCTGGAAGACTTGAAATGCTAGGACCTGAGGCTGTCTGCTCCTGGCCAGGGACCCGTTAGCAGAAGGGCAGGGCAGCTAGGCGACCAGATGAGGGTCTAGGCTTTGTGCCCTGTCCTCAACAGTGAAGGCTCAGGGAGCATCTACCAAGAGTCAGATGCTGAGTAGAACCTAGAGACGGCTCACTAGTGCCACCTATCTGCCGGGGGAGGAGGAGGACACTGGGCAGCTGGTGTAACTCTCTCTGTGCTTCAGTTTCCTTATCCATAAAACAAGGCCACTGATATACCTGCCATATGGCCGGGCGGTGGTGGTGCATTCCTTTAATCCCAGCACTTGGGAGGCAGAGGCAGGTGTATTTCTGAGTTTGAGGCCAGCCTGGTCTACAAAATGAGTTCCAGGACAGCCAGGGCTATACAGAGAAACCCTTTCTCGAAAAACAAAACAAAACAAAATATATACCTGCCATATATGTCACTCAGAGAGTGTCACTTGGAGGGCCATGGTGGATAACTGCTGAGATGTGGGCTAGCTGGTAGTGAGGGCCATGTTGGGAGTAACTCTACAGCCCTGGTGATCCCTGGTCTGACCGCAGGTTATGTATACCAAGCGGAGGCTCAGGGTTTGGTAAGTTGTTTAGTCTTACCCACCTATCTTACCCACGTATAGTAGGGTTTCATGCTGTAAGCCTGCGTCCTTCCGATGTCTTCCTGCCTGGCCCATCTCTCTCTCTCTCATCTCAGCGAACCAGAGGGACCTGGAAGGGTGCGGTAGTCCCTACAGCAGTGGGGATCGGGCTGTCCCGCTCATGAGCCATACTTTATCACAGGCCTTGAGTGTGGTGGTCCCTCCAGCAGTTTTGACAAGCTTTGGGGGTGGTGGTGGTGGTGGTGTTATATGAGATTGCCTGGGTGGTAGGGGAGGTGGCACCAGCTGGGCCGGAAGTGACCTTATTACCCTATCTGAATACTAATGAAGAGAAGTCTCAGGGTCCCCAGCCAAAGTGGCTGCCCCTTTGTTCCTAATGGCCTGCCAATGAGTTCAAATGAAAGAGGATGAAAGCAGAGCCAGTTGGCATCGTGGGGTAGCCTCTCAGAGCTGGCTGGGGCCTTGGGGGTACCCCTAGGCCCTCTAGGAGCCTGTATTCCCTGGAAGGCTATTTGGGCTTTGGGCTTGGTTCCAAACCTCGAATGGCTTTTTAGGGTCCTCTTTCCAAGTTCCGAGTGTGGTGAAACTACTCCGGCCCGCCTGAGACCCCTTGGCCTTGGCCAGTCCATGTCCAAGGAAAGGGACCAGGCAGACGGTGTAGGCCAGCAGGGTGATGCTGTTTTCTCTCCTTCCAGCTGCCCCGCCCCTACGGCCACCAGAGAAGCCGGCTCCAGGTAGAGCTGCTGGGGAAGGGGGGTTTGCAGTGGCTCTGAGGGGCAGCAGGGCTGCTTAAGCGCTGTGTGCTGTGTGCTGTGTCTGCTGTGTCTGCCGTGTCTCCTCTTATGTTCCTTCCCGTGAGCTGACCACTTCCGGAACGCACTAGTCCTGCCTGTAGATTCCTTTTGGGCAGTGCTCCTTCTGAGCTGCCGCTAATTGCTGCCTTGCAGTGTAACAATAAGCCAATCCTGCAGTGGTGTTCCTTGTCCGGCCTTTCTTGCTGGCCTATTGCAGAATGCCCCCAGCAGGAGCCTGTGTGCTGGTGGGAATAGCACATATGCTTCTTCCAATAGCCACCCCACACCCTTCTTCTGATGCCACCCCACCACCCCAGCTCTGCAGCCGGGCCCTTGCTGTGCAGGGCCGGGAGTCACTACACCATTGAGCGGTGGAGCAAAGGCCTGGCGCATACAGCTGTGGCTCCGAGGAGGGAAAGGACCAGGTCATGCGGCCATATCTCAGCCCATGGGTCCTCACTGCTGGGCGTTTGGAAATTTACCTGGCTGGTACTCATCACACAGTTGTGATGACCAAAGATGTCTAAAGACATCTCCAGATGTCCCCAGGGGCGGGGTCATCCCCAGCTGAGAGCTACTGACCAATAGCAACAGGACCGTGTGCCAGGCCCCGGGCCTGGGGCTGCCTGCCTGTGCCAGCAAGGTCATTGCAAAGGGCTCAGGTTCAGTGTCAGCTGACAGCTGCAGTGGAGTGACATGCATATCTGGCCTCCCATTCCTCCTGCTCTGTTCCACATGGTCTAAATGGCTGGCAATGGCCATAGGTCTCCGCAGAGGCTGTAGGTCTGGCAGAGGCCGTAGGTCCCGCAGAGGCCGTAGGTCCCGCAGAGGCTGCTGCTCTTTGGAGATTTGTGCTTCTTCCTCTGACCAGGAGCTCGACCTTTGGGAAATCTGATACAAGAATCACCCTGACTCGTGTGGGCTTTGCTCTGGATTAGGCCCGCTGAGCACAGGCCTGTGTGTGGCCCTGGCTTCTCCTGGTAGCACAGCTTCCTAGAGGCCTGTAGTCTGCCTGCTCTGACATCCTCCCTCTGCTATCTGTAGTCCTCTCTCTCCCCCTGCTTCCAGCCTGGCCAGTGAGCTGGGGGAGCTGTCTGTTTTCAGATGGAGCAATGCTTTCAGGCTGCCGAGGCTCCAAGAGTAACCGGGGCCATTGATTACACGTGGGTGAGCAATCCTACTGCCCTTCCTCCTTATGGACGAAGATGATAGAGGGAGGTCATCAGACCCGGGAGGCAGCCCTGTGGGTAGAAACAGGAAAGGCGGAAAGTGGCGCCTGAAGGCCCAGGGTGGGTCTCACCTCACGCCCCCTCACGTTTCTACATATCCAGGGTGGGGGGGCAGCAGTAACAATGCCTGCAGCAGTGGGGTTCCCTGTCCCTCAAGATAGAAGCAGGCTACAGTAAGGTGAGCCGACTTCACAGGAACTCTGGGGTCCAAGCCACTCTAGCTTCTGGCCGTGCATCACTGTGTGGTGCCACAGGCTTGCAAGTTTGTACTGTACGTGTTGAGTGGCCTGGATGCTGCCAGGGAAGGAAGAGTTGGCAGCCCCCCCCCCCGCCCCCCCGCGCAAGCCCTGTGAAAAGCCCACCTCCCCACACTGGTAACACCAGCAGCCAGGAGCAAGTCCACCTCTGGGCCCTTGGTAGTCCTGTAGTTCTTTTCCCGGTCAGTCCTGAATCAGCATGGGGCTCTGGGCCTTCTGCTCTGAGTGGCCCCATTGGGCAGGGCACGTTCCACCCCAGGCTTGGCGGCATCCACGTGTGAGGCCTCCACGCATGGGGCATGGTGTTGTGCCTTGTAAACACATGAGGGCTGCCTAAGGATGGCACGTTTTAGGGAATGTAGTTCTCCTGGAGCAGGGAGACGTGAGGCGTGCTCCCTCCAGCACAGCCTAGGAAGGGGCCCCTGGCACAGCCCCTGGTCATCCTCCTTCCCCAGCAAGGACTCTCAGGTGGGTGGGCCGTGGGCACTGAAGGGCAGCCTCCTTGGTACCCGCCCTCTGACAATGCTTGTCTGGGTTTCTCCAGCATTAGGCTCCTCCTCCCTGAAGGCTCCACATACAAAAATTCCTGGAAATAGGAAGGCAGTGGAGTCTGGCAGTATCAGCGGGGTAGCCAAAGGTCACATACCAAGGCCGGACTAGGCACTAAGGAGGGGTGGCATCAGGTGTAGGCCTTGGGTAGAAGCCTGACTCTGAGGTCACAGGGCAAGTGACCCACAGCTTCCTGGATCTCCTCGCTCCTAGTTCAGAGTCCTCATGCTGCCTTTCAGAAGCCATAGGAATGGGCAGAAGAGGTGCGCCCCTGTATGCTCAGACAAGAGAAAAGAACGCGTGGGTTAGCTACCGCAGCTGCAGGGACCTGGAAGTCTTGTGCCAGCCCCGAGCAGGCTGAGGGAGACCCAGCTTCCCTTAGGATGTCAGGGCAGGCGGACTTCTTGTAAGGCCGTTTGCTCTACCCTGACAAATGCCCTGCCCTTCAAGGGATCTGCACCGCTAACACCCCCCCCCCCCAAATGAAAACAGAAGTTCTGCTCTGCCCAGGGCTCTAGGCGGCAACTTGCAGCTTTTTAATTTGGCTTTAAGCGTAGCGGTGGTTACTCATTTGATGCGGCATTAGTCACATTGCCCCTTAATGAGAGATTATGTGCGTTTTCCCCTGCCTGCCTCTGGGGCTTGCTAATAAAGTCCTGTGCACACGCAAACATTTATAGATGCTCACCCAAAGTGTACGGGTGAGGAGTTGCATGCAGCTAATTGGACCTCCCCCCTCCCCCAAGGAAATTACCCAGGACCCTGTGGAGGGGTGCGGGCGGGAGGGGAGGGGGCCTTAGCGCATACTACAGCGCTTTCAGTTCAGAGCCTGTCTGATTGAGGGCCAGAGATTCTGTGGGAAGGGAGGCCCGGCCCAAACATAATCCTGTGTGGGGGTGAGGCCAGGCCAGGACAGGACAGGCCAGGCCAGGCCAGGCCAGGACAGGACAGGACAGGACAGGACAGGACAGGACAGGACAGGTTCCGCCTTCTTCGTTATAGGCTGGTGGGAAACAGACCAGGCTACGATCTGTTGCCACTCACTCCCGGTCCTGTGGCCAAATGGGGTATCACTACACATTCCCTGCTGGGCTGGTAACCTGCCTCTGGTGTCTTTACTTTGTCCACCAGTCACAGCAAGGTGGCAGGGATGTCTCCATGTCCCCATAAAACAGCACTGGTAGCAAGGTCCCATGAGGACTTGATAGATGTGTTTATGTGTGGACATTAAGACTCATTAGAATTTAGATGGTGCTCTCTGCTGAAAAGTATTCCGTGGTAGCGGAGAGCTGACAGTGATTTCATTTAGGGTTTTGAGCGGGGGGGGGGGGGGGTTGGGTAACCCCTCGGGGAAGCTGAGGAAAGGGTCACTCATGGTGGAGTTAAGGAATACTGGGGACAGACTCTATCCTTGAGACCCGGTCCTAGGGCACTCTACTCAGTCCAGTCCTCGTGTCAGGAAGGATTGATTTTTTTTTCCCTGTGGCTTTTAACGCCTTGCACAAGTCCATGGTGAGGGTACCACAGCCCCACCTGATCGCCAAGGCCATTCTTGGGAGTCTCTTGGCAGATGATGCTGGCTGGGGCCGGGCCTAGTGTAAGAGTCATGCGGAGTTACCTCAGGAGGCTTCTGGGCTGAGAAAACAACCCCAGCCCTCTGTACCTGCTCCCTGGCCTTTGAACGCCAGACCCCTGTATACCCTGTTGCCCTGTTGGCATACTTCTTCTCTGGCTGGACTCTGGTCTCCACAGGTTGGGGGGTGGTATAGTAGTGTGGAGTGACTACCCCACCTCTTTATCTGGTGCTCGGGCACCTCTGTCTTCTGTCTGAGCTCTCTTTCACTGTCTCCACCTGCAGGTGGCTAAGGCCCTGTGACTGGCAGGAGGCCAGCCCTGGAATGTGGGGATCCCTTCCAGGCTGGGTGAGGGGGCTGCCGGGAGGGAGGAGGAAGCCCTCGGTAGGGCTGCTGCCCACTTCCTGCCAGCCAGCCTGGCCTCTTTCCTTCCTGCTTTGTCTGGGGAACTCAGCAGCCTGCCGATTTATGGACATTCCTCTTGAGTTTTTATCTGCCTAGTGGGTTCCTCCTTCCCTTTGAAGCCTCGGTGGCTTAGGGAGGAAGGCTGTCTTCTGTGGGGCTGGCTGGCCTGAAGGTAGACAGTCTGGGCCACACCTTGGCCACCATGCAGTTTTCCTGGCCCACCCTTAGCAACTCTGGCTTCTGGTCACTAGCCTGGCTTACAGGGATTTTTTTTTTCTCCTAAGGGAGCCACCTCAGGGCAGCATATGTGTGTCCATCCTTCCTCCTTCCTCTGGTTTACACTGGTTCTTGTGGATTCAGAACACCCGCCCAGGCCTGCTTTGGGTTGGGTGGGGAGTGGGGTTCTCTCTGTCTGATGGTAGAGGCAGCCTGTGAACGGAGGTGAGCGCCTGGGAGGGTGTGCTTGAGCCGACAAGTCACTGTGTAGAGGGTGACACACTTCTTTTTTTTTTTTTTTTTTTTTCTTTTTTTTTGGTGTTTTGAGACAGGGTTTCTCTGTGTAGCCCTGGCTGTCCTGGAACTCACTCTGTAGACCAGGCTGGCCTCGAACTCAGAAATCTGCCTGCCTCTGCCTCCACCTCCCAAGTGCTGGGATTAAAGGCGTGCGCCACCACGCCCGACACACTTCTTAAGAACAGCGCCTGGACTAGGGCCAGTCTTGGCTTAGGGGCCTTGGCCCTTCAGCCATCCCTGGATCTGACTGTCTTCTTTTCCTTCCTAGCAGGCAGGCTCCGGAGAGTTCCGTACCCTTCGGAAAGGCTTTTCCCCATACCATTCAGAATCCCAGCTCGCGTCCCTGCCGCCCTCCTACCAGGAAGTCCTACAGAACGTAAGTGTCCCCACCAAAGGTCCCCACTGCTCTGGTCCAGAACCTTCCGAATCATTGCCCTGAGCTCTAGAGGAGACAGATAGAGGCAAGATGCTCGTGCATCTTGGCTGGCAACCGTCCTCGGCTCTCTCTTTCCCGAAGCCTAGCTACCTCCTCCACCTGTCCAGGAGACCCATGGCCGAGTGATGCCTGGTTACGATGCGTCAACATGAAGGGCTCCCATATTCTGCTTTCCTCCATTCTGGTGGCATAGGCGACTGAAAGCAACCTGCCGGGTGGTGAACTTTCAAATGCTGGCATCCAGCAAGCGCGGTGCTGGTTCTGGTTCTGGGTCAGCCTGCCAGGTCCCAGGCTACTTCCTATAGCCCCTAGGGGACACACCCCAAGCTTCAACAATGAAGGCTAGCAGGATGTGGGAATGTTCTGGAAGGTTTCATGGTGGAGGCCATGAGAGGCCATGAGAGGCATGTGTCTCACCCCAGAAGAGGCTGCCGCTCTGCTCCTGGGTGGAGGAAATGAGCATTATGGGCTGCAGCAGATTGCAGGGCCTATGGGCAGAGGCACACTAGTACCTTAATGGGTCTGGAGGTCAGCGGTCAGTGTGGGCTTGCAGAGCTCTGTTCCATGAGGGCTATGAACTGAAGACCTTCAGGTCACCTGTTGAGGGTAATGAGCCAACTGGCAGAAGGCAGAGCAAGCTGGGGTGGGGGATAGGGGGAGGCTTTGGGTGGAGTGCCCCGAGGATGCCAGCCATAACAGTTACTGAGACTACTGCACGCAGGGATAAAGGCTCAAAGGTCAAGGCTGTGGGCCCAGCTGGTCACCTTGACCCTCAGTGCTGTCACTGACCGACCACTGTCTCCTCCATACTGGGGCCGGTCTCCTTAAGGCGCACAGGCTTCAATAGGGCAGCAAGGTCAAATGTTGGAAGTCCTCAGATAAAAGTGGGTGGGGATGTGCAACCCCGCCCCTTGCTGCCTCCAGCCTCTGGAAGAGCGTTAAGGCGTGGACAGGCACCTTGGGAAAAGCTGGGGTGGCAGAGACCCCAGTTCCAGGCCTAGCCTCATGTCCACCAGCTGACTTGGGCAAGCACACCGCCCTCATCTGTGGGACGGGTTTGTTTGTTTAATCCCTCGGGACTGACCTGCCCCGTAGTGCAGGTGCCTTGGTGATTGGGAGGCCTCTGTGGGCCCGAGTGACGCTAAGCTCAACGCTAACCCTGATACCTCAGTCGCTCTAACCAGTCATTAAGAGTTGAGCAATGGCCGTTACCCTTTTCCGAGCCCCAGGCCCTGCCCTCCCTGATACCTGCTGCCTGGGGATGATCTGAGCCAGGAGGGCCTGACTGCACAGCAATCCGCCGCCCACTCGCCTCCTGCATTTCTCTTGCCGCTGCTTCCTGGAGGGGCCCCTAGCCACCCCTTAGAGACTGGTACAGACGAGGAAGCAGGCCAGGCGCATCAGGGCAAACTGGGGATAGGGCCTTCCCTAGGACAGGGTGGCAGTACGCATAGGGAGGGGTGTGGGCACCACAGGACAACATTTTAGGACCAGTCTCCTCTTTATTCATTTGGCTGGCACCCTCTGCTGGCCGGTGGCGGAAGTGTGGCCTCTGCTCAAGACCAGCTTAGATTGGGCAGCAGCCCTGGGGGTAAGACATCCTCACCCCCCACCCCCACTCCGTTTCCCCATCTGGTCCCCCCACCCCACCTCACCCCAGTGTCCTAACCAGGCGGCCTGGGCTGGAGTTAAGAGACACAGTCTCTGGGCATTCTCCCGTGTTCTGCATGCTTCCTGTGACATATGACACAGGAAGGGAGGAAACTGAGGCTCAGAATAGGCCAAGGCAAGAATCAAGTGGCAGTGAAAGGGACCATGCCCAACTCTGGCTTTCCTATGTCCCCCAGGCCTGTGCCAGCACAGCTGTCACCAGCCTGTGAGACCCTGGTAAGCTTCCTTGCCAGATAGCCCCAGAGAAACGGGCTTGGCGGACAGGCAGTAAGTGCAAGGCCCTGGGCCTAACTAAGGACAACCATAAGATCCCTAGTGGGCTTGTATGGCGGCCATGGCTGGACAGGATTCCAGGGCCCAGGTCTTGCAGAGGGAGTAAGTAGTTCTGTTGCCTTCAGGCTGATCTCCAGGCACCAGAGTACAGCCTTCTAGTGCTCCGGCCGCAGAACACTCCCCCTCTTACTCGTCCCTGCGGTGCTTCTTGGTGTTTTCTTCATTGCCCCACGGTCCATAATTATAGCCCAGGGCAGAAAGAAGCCTTTGCCTTGCTTATGGTCACCAGGAGGGAGGGGAGCTGGTGGGAGGCGGGGTCAGCTTCAGAAGGACTGGGTCCCCTCCTGGCCCAGCCCGGCCTGGCTTCAGCTCTTACCCTGAACATGTGACCGGTAGCTGACTCACCACCCAGGTGGCGGGGACTGGGCCAAGGGGCAGGAGCAGAGCTTAGGATGGGTTGGGTGGGCTTTGGACTTGGATAGTGGGGTGGGGTCTGCCTCTGCCTGCTGAGTGACATGAATCTCTGGCTCTCTCAAGATGTTCTTGCTTCACCTGCAGAACAACGTGTGTGCTCTTGTGTGCCCCCCCACCCCGCCCCCTTCTTTTGTTCTGTAAGCCACCACTGGGTAATCTACAGAAGAGGTGGCATGGCCAGGAAGCATGGGGGCTAGCCAGGCAGATAGCAGCTCCTAGGATGCCCGCCTCACCCATGCCTCTTCTCCTCCAACTCCCTACCCCGACCCTTATCTCCTCCTGGCTGGGAGTTGGCTTGACGTAACTCAAGCTGGTGTTCATCCAGTGACAGGTGTCTGGGACCCAGACAGGGGGTTTGGGGGAGTGGGGCTCATCTGTGCTGCTTTTTCTACAGGGCCCAGCCTGCTCCGTACCCGAGCTGCCCTCACCCCCATCTACTGTCTACAGTTCGGCAGGACAGAAACCCGAGGCTGTCGTGCACGCCATGAAGGTAAAACGTGCCATTTGTCCCCTCCTGAGCGCAGGATGGGGTACCATGGGTTCATGACACCCCAGCCCCCGCTGGTGCTATCTCCTACCTTAGGCCACTTGAGCTAGTGGGGTTGGGATACTATGTGTCCCTCCCTGTTGGCGGCTGGGGACAGAGTTGCCTGGAGCCTGTGGGACTTGTGCTGGATGTATAGTCAGTCGTGTGCTCAGCCTGAGGCGTTGCTGCTGAGGGAACTGACCCCGTACAGGAGGGCAAGTGTTTCCCTAAGGCCAAAGAGAAACCCAGGTTAGGAGTGCCGCTGGAATGGAAGGTCCAGGCCAGCCTCGTGCCTCCAGGTACAAGTGAGCAGGCTTCACGACTCTGGTGTCTAGAGCTCAGCCGTGCCCCAGGGCTCTCCCGGTTTCCTTTGTGTGTATACCACGGAGCTCACCCACCCTTCTGCAGGGACACTCAGTCATAGTGGGAGCTGGCAGTGACTGCTGTGTCCAACGTGGATGGGCACAGGCTGTCAGTCACATCGTCTGTTGGCGCTTGAAGCAAGCCATCTGACACCCTGCCCAGCCTCCCTCGTTTCCTTGCTAGCTCTTTGCTGTCCTCCTCCTGACTCTTTTCTTTTCTCATCAGGTTCTGGAAGTACATGAGAACCTTGACCGGCAGCTTCAAGACAGCTGTGAGGAGGACCTGAGCGAGAAGGAGAAGGCCATCGTGCGAGAGATGTGCAACGTGAGACACTTCCTGGACTGGGCCTGGGCCTGGGGCTGGGGCTGGGGCTGGGCCTGGGCCTGGGCCTGGGCCTGGGCCTGGGGCTGGGGCTGGGGCTGGGCCTGGGCCTGGGCCTGGGCCCTGGGAATGTGGCCACCTGCTTCTCACTCGTTTAGCTATGGCTTGGGGAGGATGACTGGCTTTGGGAGTCCTGGATCATCAGATCCACCATACCTCGCTCTTCAGCGAGGTCCCTGACTTCTCACCAGATCTATCCCTTTCCAGTGGTGCCAGGCCTGGGACTCTGGACAGAGCCTGGGCTCTGGTTTCTTTGCTCACTGGTGCCCCCTGGTGGCCTGTGGCCATGCACATAGAATATCCTCTACCTCTTGCCATCTCCACTGGACCCTCATAGGTGCCCGCAGGAGAGTGGGTTCACAGGGTCTGGTTGTGGGGCCTAGGCTGGGTGGGGTGCCCTGAAGTGCACCTCATGCCGTCTCCCGAGTCTATGGACCCCACTGGACATCTTCAAGGATGAGTTCACACCTAGGAGTAGCCTGCTTGGGGCTCAAGCACGACTTTGACAGTGGGCAGGCAAAGGCCAAGTCTCAGCACCTCTCCTAACCTCCTGTGGCCTTAGCTTTCTCTCCCAGCTCCCCGGCTCTGAGGACTTGAGTGATTTTGTAGGGTGGTAAGGTGGTAGGTAGGTGTGGCCAGTGGGTAGGTTTGGGGTGAGCCTTCCACTGATGCTGTGCACGTCCTCACAGGTGGTCTGGAGGAAACTGGGGGACGCCGCTAGCACCAAGCCCTCCATCCGGCAGCACCTGTCTGGTAATCAGTTCAAGGGGCCATTGTAGGGCCACTTCTCCGTGGATGTGCACTGGCCCTGCCTGGAGTCTGAGGACTTAGACCTGGCAGAAACTCCGGCCCAGCCACCATCTTTCTCCGTGGTGAATTGTACATAGGACACGGCCACCCCGGCTGCCCTGGTGTGATGCTGACAGCCAGGCCTCCACCTCCTGCCTCCCTCACCAGCAAACCTTGGGAAGCCGAGAAGCTGCCCGCCGCTTGCTTGCTCTCTGCAGCCGAGTGGCCAGGCAGCCTGGCTCCCCGTTTGAGCTCCGTGTTCCCTCAGCAAGAAGCCTCTGAGACTCCAAGCAAAGGGACTGTCTGGGAGGTGGCCTACTCTTGGTAGAAGGTCCCTCAACAAGTATTCTAACTCGCTGTCCCTTACACTGGACAGATGCCACCAGAGCCTGAATCATGACACTGGTGGCGCTTTTCTGCTACCCCGCCAGAGCAAGGACCCTGGGTCGCAAAGCACTGGGTCCCGTGTGTCCATGGCTGGCTGGGAGCTCAGGGTTCCCTGTCACCTGGGGGGTCGGTGTCCAGCCAACCCGAAGCCAGCTTCTGCTCGTTAGCATTCACTCCTTCAGTGACGTCTCCTCACCAATGCCAGGCTTAGCCACTCTGTAGGTCTCTCCTGCCAGGCTTCCTTTTCCAGTTTACAGCAACATAGGAAAGTCCTGGAGAGTGTCTGGGCCGGGCTCAGCATTCTCAGTGGGCAGGCAGAACTGGGCCACTGCCCAGGGTCACTGTCAGTGTGACGGACTGCCCCCTCTCCCGCCTCCCCGCCCCGTGACCTAGACACTACGGATGGAGCTACAAGAGCCACCCCTGATGAGGTTTCCTTGGGAAGGATGGGGCATGCCTGGTTCTGGCTTTAATCTGCTGTGTGGCCTTCAGCCAGCCACTCAGCTTTCCTGGCCTCCAGCTGTTCCTTCTGCCTCTGCTCACTCTAGAAACCACCCCAGTTTGGTGGACCTCTGTCCTCACAGTGGATGAGCTCATGTGGCAACCTACTGGGAACATGCTAGGCCAGCCTGTTTGTCATGCTGTCTCCTCACAGGTCACATCTGAGCCTTAGCCCCTTCCTCCAAGGGACCTGTCTGGGGGTCAAATGTGTGCTTCAGTGAACGTGCTCACACCTCAGCGGTGGCGGGCAACACATAACTGTCAGGGGTGTTCTCTAGCGTGGTTTGAGGAGAACGAGGTGCTTCTGTGAACCATGCAGATGCTATCTGTAGGAGGCCCTGGCCACACTGCTGGCTTTGCTACATTCACACCCATCAGCTGTCCTCATGCAATGGTACTTAGAGCCCCATGCAGCAAGCCCAAAGAGCTTGTCCTTGCCTCAGGTCCTTCCCAAACCCTGTGAGCAGAGGGGACAGGCCAAGAAGGTGGGTGACATTCTTGCTCCCCAGCCAGCCCAGGCCCTGTAACCTTGGTGGTACCCAGCACCTTTGCTGCCCACACCCTTGGGTCCCACACTCTCAGGGGAAAGGCCCATGGCCCTCGGTGTGCCCAGGGAGTGTTGTGAAGGGGCTGTAGGGGACCGGCCTACTGCTGTGGCTGTTGGTGGCACTGGGAAGCTCTTTCTAGGAGCTGCTGTATGGTCAAGTGATAAAACTTGCAACTCCATCTGCTGGCCCCGGCCAGTACTAGGTATTTCTCAGTGAGCTGCTGGGCAGGCAAGACCCCTCCTGGTTCTTTGAAGCCAAGGAACCCCAGAATAATGTTGAGGTATGTGGGCCCACACAAGGTGGGAGCCAAGTCAGAGAGTCCCAGTCACATTTGTATCAGAATAATTTAGCCACCTGAAATAAGCAATAAGTAAGAGCTCCTGGAATCTGAAGACGGGCCAAGAAAGATAGGCCTAGAAAAGACCTTTTCCTGCAGGGCATCCTGGGAATCTAAAGAGAATTTCTCACAGGCCCCTCTGCCTTTGTGCAGGCAGGGTGAGACAAGCTATACCCCAGCCCTTGGCAGTAGGCTGGTTTCCCTATGACAGCCTGGGTCATATCTCAGACCTAACAGGAGAGGCCAGCAACAACCCAGTCGAGCCCGGGCTAGGGAGGGCAGGTGGTCTTCCGTGGCTGTCCCTCTGGAGCCTTAGCCTTTGCAGTGCTGACTCTCCATCCCAAGCTCACAATGCTTGTGCTGGCTCCACCCACCCACTGTGACAGGTCACTTGGCCCCATCTAGGGTGGCCTGGCCTTCCCTGGAGTCAGAATCTGCTGAGCACATCTTCCTTTGCGTTAACAGCCACATGCCAGTGTTCCAAGACAAAGTGACCTTTCATTTTTCTTTCTTGAAACTTGAGAGGAAGTGAGATTCATACTACTGATTTTTTTTTTTAAACAAAATGCATGGCTGCGGAGTGGCAGAGGTGTCTATTTTCATACTGTGGGGAAAAGCGTGCTGCTTTTGGGAGGGGCTGGAACGCCTGGTTTCCGCCCTGGGTCAGTCAGTCTTCTATAGGAGTTGGTGGTGAGACCTGCAGCTGCCCTCTCCTGCCCTGGCCGTGTAGAGCTGGAGACTGCATTTCGGCTGTTTCTACCTTCTATTGAACCACTTTGATTTGTGGAGAGAGAGAAAAAAAATAGAACTTTTGATAGTGTGGTAAAAGCATTGATTTGAACTATTTTAGTAAAAGGAGTACCATATAAGATTGTGACAGTGTCTACTTTGAACTAGATAATAAAGGCCTCTTTGGGAGTGTCGGAGCAGGCTGTGTAGTGCTTTTTTCCTGTTGTGAGCTGACGGCTTGTTGGGTGGGCAGCTGTTCCCACGCTGGATAGGGAAGACCACTCATGGCTTGAGTTCCTGTCAGGCCAGGAACACGAGGGTTCCTAAGCCTGATAGAAGCTCTAGAAGCTCATGTAGCCCAGAACACCAGGTCCTCCAAAGGAGGCACAGGCTGTGGGACAGAGTGGCTGAGGAAGAGGCTGTACTCACACACAAACAGGGTAGTTTCAGAACTGACTTTATTCGGGTAACTGACTGAAGGATTCTCATTTGTAACCAAGATGGAATTCACAGTATGTTGTTACATTCACGCTTAAAAAATATCTCTCTATGTACAAGACTTTGCAAAGAGATGTAAAC
>LR749697.1:1876815-1921615 GCA_902729485.2 Mus minutoides | reverse complement strand
GAGGCGGAGGTGGGTTGGGGGGGTAGACATGGGGGTGGTAGGTTAGGTGAGCAGGCGGGCCATAGGCTGGGGGCAGGGCACCATAGGAGGGCCCCTCCGTCTTCATCATGGACTGCAGGCTCTGGTAGCCCTCTCCTGACATGTAGGAGCTGGTGGTGGACATCCCCGTCATGTAGCTGGAGGGTGGCGGAGGTGGAGGCCGATGTGGCAACGGTGGGGGCTGGTGCACAGGGGCCGGGTGGGCTGGAGGGGGAATCTGGACTTTGGGGAGGTCACTTGTTTCCACAGGACCAGTTGCTTCAGCCTCACCTAAGGCAGGAGCGAGGGGAGGCTTCCGGTCTGTAGAAGAAAGAGATGTCAGTGCTCAGCCAGATGAATGATACAGCTGCTAGCCCAACTGTTTTGGAGTAGGAAGCCTGGTACCAAGAGGACCAAGCAGTTTTTAGGTACCCCGGGCAGCCTAAGTACTCATGGGCACTGGGTGAAGTACTGTTGCCTCCCAAGGCTATGTTACCGTAGAGTGAGCCATGGCTACCACCTCTGTGGCCCAATAAGTCTAGAGGCCATTACTTCCTGCCTGTGACCCAGCCAGTAGGCATTCTATACTGTCCCCAGTGATGCTGGGTCCTCTCCCCAACGACTGAGTACACAAAGCACAAGCAGACTCATCCCAGCTCACCTCTCCTAGCACAAACAGGTGGGGCTTTTGACCAGTCTACTCCCAAAGCCTGAGCCTGTCACATGACAGAGATGACAAAAGTCAAACAGAAATCAGCACTCCACAAATGGGGCCTTTCTGTCTATTTTACTGAAAGGAGAAAGATCCAGCCCATTGTCATTTCAGATGCAAGGGCGGAGCAGCAGCATTCCTGAGACCTGTATCTACAACAGACCGCAGATCTGCCCATGGCTCCTAACTGTAGGTTCTACTCCCCCCAAACCTCATTGTAGGCTTTGGCTTGTGAACCCCCTATCCCTAATCACTATCACACATGCACTCAAAAACTGTGTCCTGGGCTGGGGAAACAGCTCAGGGGTTAGGAACACTCGTTGCTCTAGCAGAGGATCCAGTTCCCAGCACATCCAATGCCATCCTCTAACCTCTGTGGGAACCAGGCTTGTATGTGTTACACAGACATACAAGCAAGCAAAGCACCTTACACATAAAAGTGTCCCTTCACAAGGCTGTTCCCAAGGAACACCAGTCACAGGAGCAAGCCTGCTGGTTACAGATGCTTCCTAAAGGGAAGGGAGGTGGTGAGGAGCGTTGCCAGCTCCTCAAGGAGCCCTGTGTGAAAGACTGCTGCTGGGCCCTAACTGGGCAGGTGGGCACAGGATAGTGAAGGGACCTGCCCAAGCACTAGGGAGCAGCCACACCATTGCTTTTCACATGGCCTAGAACTGATGCCTGCTATACCCTGTACTCACTAAGTGGAAGGCAAACTGAATTTTGGCTTGGCAACAGACCTGCCAGAGGGCCTTGACCCACCCTTCTCCCCCAACAGATGGTCAGATGCACTTGCAAAGAATCTGCTTCAAGTCTGGGGTAGACAAATGCCCACTGGTCCCGGAGCTATGCATCAAAGCATAACCCTTCAAGTGCTCTGGGTCACTCCTCGGCCACCTGGGCTGTAAATATGCTTATCCAGCATTAAAAAAATGACTCCTGGATCAGGTGCCTACCTGTGACCCCAAGAATCTGAGAAACTGACAAAGGAGGATAACGATTCAAGACAAGCCTAGGCTACATACAAGACCTATTTCAAGAAAACAAAAAACCAACCAACCAACCAACCAACCAACCAACCAACCAACCAACCCACCCACCCACCCACACCCCTGAGGACCCTAACCCTTAGATCTGCTCATCCAATTCCCAGAGTACTGCCCTTGTACTGTGTTGGGGCAGGTATCTCACCTCTGTGTCTGCTGCTGCCACACAAGGTCCCCAATGTCCCTTAAGCCCGACTGTTGACTTTAGTGTTTCTTGGTCATAGCACTATGCTTCTCTCTACCACTGATGGATCCTCTAATCTTACAAAGACAACTCCCACAGAATCCCAGGGACCCTGTCTGAAGGAGAACCCACAGCCTAGCTCACTCATCTCTTTGCTACCACATCTCCCTACAGAAGAGCAATGGTTGCCAGGCAACACTTCCTCAAACCAGGCCCTTCTGGGCTGAACTGGCTCCCGGGTACTGCCTATGTCCTGGGCTGTTCTGCAGCCAACTGAGCAGGGACAAAACCTGAGGTACCTATAGTAGCTGCTGTCTTGCCTTGAGCACAGGCAGGAATAACTTGTTGACTTTCTAGGGTTCCCTACATGTGCCACATCCCACCCAAGCCAAGCACAGCACTGTGGACCACTCATTGAGATGCTGTGCCTTTTAATTTGGGGACTTGGGATTGTGCTCCACGTAGAACACATTACTTCTGTCCTCATAGAACTCAAGCTTCTGTGACTGTATGTAGACATAGAAAGCTACTCAGAAGCTGTTTGCTACAGGAATGCTCTCCAGAGCTGGAACTAGTCATGCGCACCAATCACCTGTCAGTCCACCCAACTGTCAGAGGTACAGGGTCCCTGAACACACCAGCTCTCCTGAGCCAGTATCTGAAGAGGAAGACAGCAAAGAAAGCTATCTGGGAAGTCTCCCAGTGCCGTGTACTGCTGACATGACTCTCCAGTGACTCTGAGCAACTGCTCACTCTTCACAACACACCATAAGGACACCCTGCCAACGTGCAGCAGGTGATGGCTGCAGCCTACGAGCTACTCTGTCCAGGTCTGGATAAGCACTTCTCAGTGGCTAGTGTTTCTCAAAGTTCATTCACCTCATGCAAGTCAGTATTTCTGGATGCAGCTGGTCACGGTGTGCTGAGCTGGCAGGTTACTCCATCTGCGCATCCCTAGTCTGTGACACTAGCAGTTTCTAAGGCTCCTTGCTACAGCACTGCAGAAGCCTCCAGTCATCCCTGCAGTAGACAGCCCCAAAGGCTCTGGCAAACAGTGTCAGCAGGCACATACCTGGAGGTGGGTGTGCTGGAGGCAATGGTGGGTGAGTAGCCTCAAGTTTGGGAATTTTAGGTGGTGGTGGTGGTTCTAAAAGGAAAGGGAATTAAAGTCACTTATAATCAAATAACTGAACCATACAGCAGTTCTTTGGAGAAAAGGAACATACATGAGCAAGTCATCACAGGAGCAGGACAGCAGAGCTGCCCCGGTTGCTCTCATCCTGTAAGAGTTACAGCACACTGAGCACAGGGTCCCCAATGGAGAAGCTAGAGAAAGGACCCAAGGAGCTGAAGGGTTTTACAGCCCCATAGGAGGGACAACAATATGAACCAACCAGACCCCCAGAACTCCCAGGGACTAAACCACCAGCCAAAGAGTACACATGGAGGGACTCAAGGCTCCAGCCACATATGTAGCAGAGGATAGCCTTGTGGGATATCAGTGAGAGAAGAGGACCTTGATCCTGTGAAGGCTTGATGCCCCAGTGTAGGAGAATGCCAGGGCCAGGAAGCAGGAGTGGGTGGGTTGGTGAGCAGGGGGAGAGGGGATGGGATAGGGGGGTTTTTGAAGGAAAAATGAGGAAAGGGGATAAAATTTGAAATGTAAATAAAGAAAATATCTAATTAAAAAACAAAACTAACAAAAACCTCAAAACAACAAAACAAAAGAGTTACAGCACAGCTCAGACACCTCCTCAACAGACAAGGTCAGCCAATTGCTTTGTCGGCATACAGCCGCTCTGTCATAAGACCTTCAACTCCTTGGATGGGCAGTGGGGCTCAGAATGCAGACAAGACCCACACTGCAGTGCCATGTCAGCAGCCCCCTGGTGCTTACGAGACAATCCTTATTTCCAGCTGGCAGTCCGTTAGCAGTGCATTAACTGGACGGGGAGATCTGGAGGCACGTGAGAGAGGGGAGAACTTGCAGGTTGGGCAGCACCAATCCAGGTGCAGACAGTGGCCCAGCCTTAGGCAGATGCTGTACCACCATTCCCACAGGAAGGGCCAGTCACCAGACCTTAAACAGGCAGGAAGCTCATGGCTGATCTTGAGCTCCACCCTGTTTGTTTCTGTCCTGGATCAAACCTTCTCCTGGTTTCCTTCTCAGACTGTTGAGCACTTTCACAGGTCTCCATTGGCTGCATTCAGGCCCAGATAGCCCTTCACCCCATCCTCTCCTTCCTCAGCCCAGGACCCTCTCTGTTGTACAGGTGCACTCTTTCGCTGGCTTCAGACACGGTATCACTATGTAGCCCCAGGATGGCTTTGAGCTCAGAGGCCTCCAGATACCACCTCCAGAGGGCTGGGATAAAGGGCTCAGTTGGCACAAATAACTAAACTTCTAGGCCCCAGCTCTCCCCTAGAACCACAGCCCCAACTACACACTGCACCCCTGGACCCTCAAGTCAGTGTCTTTCTTGATCTCATCTCCCCAACTATGTTAACTGACATCACTCTTATCTTCCTCTTCCCACAGCCAGGACAACTAAAGCTGTCTCCACGACAGCTGCTGCACAGCTGCATGAAAGCCACACACCTTTCTTTTTAGCCACCAAGGGCAAATGTGCAGGCTATACTATCTCATTTAACAAGACACTCCAACACTATTTCAACATGTACTCAATATAAAATCCTATGCAGGCCGGGTGTGGTGGCGCACACCTTTAATCCCAGCACTCGGGAGGCAGAGGCAGGCAGATTTCTGAGTTCGAGGCCAGCCTGGTCTACAGAGTGAGTTCCAAGACAGCCAGGGCTACACAGAGAAATCCTGTCTCAAAACAAAAACCAAAAACCAAAAATCCTATGAATAACTTTATGTTCTCTCTTACTGCACTTGGGAGGCAGAGGCAGGTGGACCTCTGAGATCAAGGCTAGCCTGGTCTACAGAGTGAGTTCCATAGTCAGGCCAGGTAGAGCTACCTAGTGATATCCTGTATCAAAACAAAACAACAAAAAGCAAAAGTAGAAGTAACCAACAAAAGCCTCGAGAATCTGGTGATTTTGTGCAGACAGTCCTAGGGCTGTCTAGTCCTAGTCCCAAGGGCTGACCTGGCCTCAGTGGCTGTTGTGACAAGCTGTATAGCATGGGGAGCTTCCACATCTACAGAGCATCCGGCCTGATGGCCACTGCCAAGGTGTGTCCAGCACCTTTCCATCTCTAACCATTTATCCCAGTCATTATTCTGTCAGGAACCTGACTGCAAATAAGCTCTTTTTGCCATTTACCTGCACGAAAGCCATCAACAGCTGCCAAAAAGTATACATAGTCCAATTTTCCATGTGATCTAGTCTCTGACCCATCTTAGGACTGTGAACCCTTTGTGAGGGAGCATCCTTTCACACTAATGAGACCCACTGCCTGTCTGGCCCCACTCTCTCAGTTCTTTCCATCTCAGTGCTCTGGCTGCTCAAGGGCAGGTCCTTCCTTCAAGGTCACCATGGGGCAGCTTCTCTGTCTCACAGAACCACACCTGCCCATCTTAACTACAAACCCTACGTGACATGGATCACAGCCCACACTGTTTCTTATCTACTCAAGCCAAAATTCATCCACCGATACTGAACTCATCATTCTCCCAGACAGGCTAAGAAAAATCACACAACAGTTTTATGAATAATTCAGTGGGACCTTCAAATAAGCAACAGATACAAGTAAAGATGCACTGTGACTTTGCAGAGCTCAGGAGACCGACACAGGCAAATGGTTAGTTCTCATTTCCTGTTCTGGAGTCCTTCAAATTCTACTTCCTGCTTATTCCCAGTATTAAAGCATATTAAGAAACTTGTGGAAAAACAAAACCCACCAACATTAAAAAGTGCTTTGGCTTTCTTAAGCAGCTAAGATGTGAGGCAGCAGCTTATGCTCGCCATATGCCCACAGGCGAGGCCGGGCCCTTCCTTCACCCTTGTCTTCTAGGATGGACTTAACTTATCTCTCACGATAAACAGCCTTGCAAAAGTCACTCCCTCATGACTCCACGTGCACAGGTATTTCTAAGCACATATTTTTACTGCCAGTAATGTCTCCATTTACTGACACCTTTTGTCAAAATACAGTCTAAAAATACACAGTCTGGTGAGGAGCAGAGACAACAGCAGCCTTGCTGGCAGACAAAAGGTCGTCATGGGCTCTGGAGTTAAGGCTGATCTGCATCTGAAAGTTTGCAGAGCCAGGTGAAGTGAAGACTGCTTACCTGTAGCTTTGTTCTCTTCCTTGGGAGAAACCACCTGTTATGAAAGAAAGCACAGCTGTAAGCGGAGCCAGGCGGGCATGGGTGAAGGAGACAGTGACAGCATCAGAGGGTGACACCCTACAAAAGGCACGCCATGGCTCCTAGGAGGTCACTTCTGTTCCCTCCCATCTGCTCCGAGCCTTCAGGGCCTCCGTGGATGTGAAGCCTGGGAGCTCTGGAACGAATGGCTTCCTTCCCTGCTCAGACTGCTACTGTGCAGAAGACGGTGCTCCATCACCATCTCTACAAGTTCTCCAGGCCATACACAAGACCACTGTGGTGAGAGAGGCAGGGGGCTGCAGCAGAAGGGCACTGTCCTCCTAGCTAACTTCCTGGCTCCCGGATGCAGTCTGACTAAACTTTGGTGGGTTCACCTCTTACTTTGGGCATCCATAGTTACCCTTACCATGGTGCTAGCATCAAAGTGCAATGCATTTGGTAAATGTAAGCCACTCACCACGGCACGCTTGGCCTGTCGGGGAGGACTGGGCTGAGGGGATGGTTTCTTGGGCTGTTGTGCTTGCTGCTGTTGCTGCTGGGCTGACTGCTGCGAGTCCTTCTGTGGAGGCTGGGCTGCTTCCGAGCCTTGAGATGGTTGGGACTGCGGCCCCTGGGGCACTTGTGGTGTAGGCTGAAGAGATGGGGGCTGCTGCAGCTGATGAGGGGTGTGATGAGGCATCTGTTGTTTCCCTTGTGAGTAAAGGTCCAGGATTTGGTGGCAGATGTCTAAATGACAGCAACATGACATTTACCACAAATCAACATTTTAAACCCAATTTTACCTAGTGAAGAAAATAACCACCTCTGGTTCTTCCAAAAACTAACTGGCAGCGATTGCATTTTGAACTTTTAACATTTTGAACATTCACCCCATTTTTGCTGTGAATAAAGCCGGGCTCTATTTTCAGTTCAATAAGCTCCATGAGCAAACAAAGGAAAATCATATTAGATTAAGATGCTACTGAAATCAAGACAGCAGCTGCTCTGGGAAAGTCCACTTTTAAGACTTTCCACAGGGAAAATCAACAAAACACCAGCATTCTTAAAAGGAAGCTCGGCCAGGTACCTTCCAGAACATCAACAGGGACATCTTGAACGAACTGCTCCCACCATCTCCTGTACATGGGTTTGGAGGTCCACTCTTGTATTTCAAATTTGCACAAACGTCCCGCAAGATACATTACTGCGACAGCTATGATCTCTGGCTCCCACTGCAGTGACAGGGTGGTGCAGAGACTGGATCAACAGGAAAAGAAAATGGCTGTTTGTATTATGATAGCTAACATTCATGACCAAAACAATACACAGAAATTAGATGTCACATTTAGCAACTAGTCAGTTTGCTTAATTATCTACAAGAACCAAATGGATTACATATTAAAAAAGGAAGTTTTTAAGTGCTCAAATGAGCTGCTGTGAGCCATGGTTACTGACTTGCCTTTAAAAGACAGAACCACACACATTTCAGAAGCTGCTGTACAGCGTGACAGACGGGAGCGCGCTGTGTCCTCTTTCTAACTGCTGAGAACCCAGACAGTGCTGTCTGCAGATGAGCCTGCGTGGTGGCTCAGGCCGTCTGTAAGTCAGACTGCAGATGTTTCTCTGCAGCCAGAGGAATGCAACTGTGAGCAACTACAGTCACTGGATCTCTAAGGACATTTACAGCTCTGAAATCATCACAAGAAAGCAACAGGCGAGAGAAACCCATGTGGAAAAGCAGATGACCTGGAGTCAGCTCTGGGCAAATCAGTTTCTTCTCCTTAGAGAGGTTTGGACTAAATTGTCCATATACATGAGTCATTTAAAACATCAATTCAAGCAACATCTGAACATACCTGTCATTTACAAATGTCCATGCCATTTGAACCAACTTCTGAATTTTGTTTTTATCACCTAGAAATGGGGGTGGGGGGAAGACAAATTAATGGAAATGGAGGAAAAAATAATTCACAGGAAGTGACAAGTAGTTACTAAAATCTATTGTGTGTCTGCATAGCAAAGAGTTTTTGTATAGAAAATGACATCAAATGCCATGCACGGGCTCACATCCTACCTCTTGGCACTCTTTACATGACCTACACTGAACCACCATTTATGGGAAACGTGGTTCCAAGGCTAATTTTATTAGTCTATTTAAAATCCTGACTCATTTCCCTGTCTCCTATCACTTGGCAACAGGATGACAGAACCTGCTTCTGCATAAAGGAAAAGCATTAACAGCTCCATTGCTGCACTGTCGGAGTGAGCCATGGCCTGGGCACACAATACACACAACTGTTTTCCTCTTTTGAGAAACATAATCCAAGTTCTGTCATATGAAAAGACTAGATTTTAGAATGGCAAGTTTTTATGGAACAATTGGGATGTGGCTCTCAGAGGCAGAGCACTTGCTAGACAAAGGGAAAAGTCCTGGGTTCTTCCATCCCCAGCACTACAAACAACAAAGGAACCCCCCACCCTCGCCTCATTACCTTTGAGCTGCTTTGCATATTTGAGCAGGAACTGGTATGGATGCTCTACTTGTAAGTCAAACTTTATGGTCTGCAGTAAGATCCTCTCCAGCACCATGACTTCTTCCTGTGAACACCAAGTGTTGGAAGAACTGAGCATGACCACAGATCTCTCTCTGCCTGCTCTCTTAGCTCTACTTTGGCAGATGTCCTTTGCTCCTTCCCACCTTCATTCAGTCTGTTACATGGGCACACAGTAGTAATCTAAAACACCCAGAAACAGGTACACAAACTAGTCAGAGACAACCTTAAAAAAAAAAAAAAAGCAAGAAGCAAAACCCTTTAGAGGCATTATTATGGCAAATACATAAGCCATCTTTGAAAACCAGACCTTTACATTTATTGAGCACATGTATGTGTATACATGACTTGAGTTTGTGTCCTTGAGTGTATGCCATGGTTTGGAGATCAGAGGACAAGCACATGGCTCTGGTTCTGTGTACCCACCTTTATATAGGTTTTAGGGGTTGAATTCAGGTCCCTAGACTTGCACAATAAGCACCACTTTTATTTGGAAATTTTGAGGCAGGGTCTCACTCCAGCTCAGGCTGACTTGGAACTAACTTTGTAGCCAGGCTGGTCTCAAAGGTTTCTCTCTTCCATCAGCCTCCCATTGTAGGTGGTATCCCCTCTGACAGCTCGGCCACAGATCATTAAAAAACGCACCCCGCCCCGCCCCTGCCCCCAGGACTTTCTACTGGATGCCAACATGAGAGAGGAAACAAGTGGCTTCACAACTCAGGAGCTACACTGTGCGCACAGGCTTCTTCATTTCCAAGCTTCAGACATTCCTAAATAGGCTGACTAGGATCTATCTGAAATGCCACCTTAACCCTTCCTCTGTTGACCAAGCTTTCTCCTGTTGTGTCATTATCCAAGAGAGAGCTCCAGGAGGCTCTCCTAACTTTAAAGAACCTGCTGTGAACATTCTGCTGAAGTATTTCAGCTTTGAAGGGTT
Organism: Mus minutoides; assembly: GCA_902729485.2. Taxonomy (NCBI): domain Eukaryota; kingdom Metazoa; phylum Chordata; class Mammalia; order Rodentia; family Muridae; genus Mus; species Mus minutoides. Next base: position 1,911,895 of record LR749697.1, on the reverse strand, counting down.
TCAGGTGTTCTGGTTTCTACAAGACTCATTCTTCCAGAGTCTTACTGCTGTGCAGAGTCTCCATTCTTCATGCTCCACTCAGCCAGTGCCCCACACAGGCATTTCCTGAAGCTGACCAGCACATAGCCCGATGGCGCCTAGCATTTATAGGTACTGTGAGAGGAAGCTTGTCTAGCAAATGCAAAGGCTTTGTAAAGGGCTGAAACCTTCCCACTACTAACTAGTCCACAAACACATGGACTCTGGAGAGAAGAGACAGGTATGTGCCTCTTACCCTGGAGCACTATGCCACGGAATGAGAAGATCCTTTTGTTTTCAGGATTCCCCATCACATGGCATATCTGCCATTTTCTACCCTAGCTTCCCAGCGTTTCCTCACGCAAGCGTCCTAATATTGCAGGACCTTACACACTGGATAAGACCTCCTTTTCTTGCCCATGAGCAGCATCAATGCCTATTATTAGCAGCATCAGCACTGCCTCTAAATGTAGAGATCATCTTTACAAAGTATGCCAATGGCTTCCGGGCCATGTTCCTTTAATCTAACAGAGAGCCCCAGGTCCACTCTCCATATGTGTTTCAGATATTCAATCAATGAGGTAATTACAGGTTTCCCTGCAAACACCATTCTTTGGGGAAGCTTTCCTCAGCTACTGTTTGTGCCTCTGGGTAGATTGCTCTCATAGTATCTTCAAATGTACCACAGCTCATGATTAGGTAAATGATTTTGGGATTAAAATCTAGCCTGCCAGTACATTGTAAAATCTACTACAACAAAGACAACACCCTGTTTTGCAAAGTGTTTTATATCTAGTGCTTAAGATAAAGATTGAAACAAGCACCCTACTGAATAGGGGAAAGTTAGCGTTGCTGAGAACATCAGTTAAAGTGAAGCCCATACAGAGTCTCCCAGCTCACCCTTTCATTTGTCTTGAATATGTACACTGCCAAAACATCTGCTTGAATTGTGCCCAGGGAAAATGTCTTCCATGACATCTTTGCCTTCTGATCTGGGTGCTTCCCTTTGCCTCTTACCTCCCACATCACCTCGGGGGAGACTGTGCATGGCAGACACGAAAGGCAGCACTGCTCACTCGGGCCTTTTCCTGTTTATGGCACTGAAGGTAAAGGGACGCTCCTCTCTAAGGCACCTCAGAACTGTACATACTAGCTGCTGTTCATGAACCTTTCCCCTAACCCATCTTAGTTACAAGGATCACAAGCTCTGTGGCCAAGGCTTGGCTGAAGCAGAGGACTAGCATGGCTGGTCAAATCAAGGACAAAATCTCATTCCATAGAAACCAGATATCCATGGACATAGAAAACGTTATTCATGGGCACATTCTTTAAAAATAAAGTTGCATTTCTGATTCTTGTTAATGTAAGTTTCAATTAGGTTTAAATGCTTATAAACATGGTAGTAGGTAGGTAGGTAGATAGATAGATAGATAAACTAAATTCAGGGTCAGGATGGCCCACAGCGACAACCCTTTCACGCATTAGTTAGTCATTAACCACAATATGCAGCTGAGTATTCTGGACCCTTGTTCCTTTGGGAAAAGAGAAGATAGTTGCTCAGCGGGTGAGGCTGTGTGTAACTGGCCTCTGCACATGCACTGTGGCACACGTCCAATCCTGACCCTACACTAATAAATCCACACAACTTGGAAGAACTCCATGAGTAGGTCAAGCATCAGAACGCCAGCCTTGTTGGAACAAGGATTTTGAGTTTCTTGTAATAATATTAATTTGTCCTTTATTCAACAAGTATTATGAGTGTCTTTGATGAGACAGACATAGTCACTGCACACTCCTACTTGAGCTTCGGAGGGGAAAAGGTTATCTGCATGATTATTTTGTAAAAATATATATATATATATAATGAACAAAAAGTTAAACTCAAAGTGCCAAGTGAAAGAAAACAATCTAAAATGGCTACTTGTATGGCTCCTGCTCTGTCATTATAGAAAATAGGAGCAACAGTAGAGTCAATAGTTGTTAGCCATTAAAAGGGAGAGCAGGCCAAACCAGCAGAGCACAGAGGGTCTTCAGGACCAAGCAAGTATATAGTACCATGTTATGATAATGCACATCTACTACGTTGGTCCAAACCCACAGAGTGTATAAAACCAATGCTTGAACCTTGAATACTGGATTGGGTAGTGAGGATGTGTCAACTCTAACAAAAGTTCCACTCTGTCAATGCCGACAGTAGGAGAAGCTGAATGCTGTGAGGAAGGGGAGCATAATAATTCTTGGTATATTCTCTTTCTTTCTTTTTTTTTTTTTTTTTGGTTTTTCGAGACAGGGTTTCTCGAGACAGGGTTTCTCTGTATAGCCTTGGCTGTCCTGGAACTCACTTTGTAGACCAGGTTGGCCTCAAACTCAGAAATCCGCCTGCCTCTGCCTCCCAAGTGCTGGGATTAAAGGCGTGCGCCACCACACCCGGCGGTACATTCTCTTGATTTAGCTGCGAGGCTAAAATTGATGTAAAAAAACCGTAAAATCTTTGGCTGGCCATTGTGGTCCATGGCTATAATTCCAGTACCTGCAGGTAGGCTGAAACTGTGCGGCTAGACCCTGGTTCTAATTAAAAAACAAAACCAAAACACTTTGAGAAAAAGTAATTCCAAGTAACGGCAATGTTGTGAAGATGATTAGCAAGTGCTGTGAGGGTTGGACAGGGCACTAGGTGAGGGTGGAGGGATAGGAAGACTGCCACTTAGCCCAGAAGTGGCACTGGTTTTTTTGTTTTTTTGTTTTAGATTTATTTATTATATGTGAGTACACTGTAGCTATTTTCAGACATACCAGAAGAGGGCATCGGCTCTTATTACAGATGGTTGTGAGCCACCATGTGGTTACTGGGATTTGAACTCAGGACCTCAGGAAGAGCAGTCAGTGCTCTTAACCACTGAGCCATCTCTCCAGCCCCAGAAATGGCACTGTTATTCAATAAAAACGTGTATAGTTATTGTAACATCATTTAATGACACTGGCAGGGCTAGGAGAGGACAAGACAAAGAGCTTGATCAGTGCCAGTCTGTGAAGAGTTGAAATTGTCACAAACACGGTTCCTGCCAGAGTCTTTGTGTGTGTGTGTGTGTGTGTGTGTGTGTGTGTGTGTGTGTGTGTGTGTTTTCGAGACAGGGTTTCTCTGTGTAGACCTGGAACTCACTCTGTAGACCAGGCTGGCCTCGAACTCAGAAATCTGACTGCCCCTGTCTCCCAAGTGCTGGGATTAAAGGCGTGCACCACCATTGCCTGGCTTCCTTTCAGATTCTTAAGAAGCAAAGACATAGGATGGTCAGATGGCTCAGCAGGTTACAGTTCCTGCTTCTAAGCCTGACCATCTGGCTTTGAATCCCAGTATTCTATTATGGACAGAGAGAACCGACTCTCTCAAGTTGTCTTCCGACCTCTACAGGCATTCATGTGAAACAAATACAAAATGAACAAAGAAGCAAATGCAACAGTGCATGTCTTGAGCCACAAACAAGCCAGCTGAGAACTGGAGTCTGCTGAATTCAAGGTCGCGCTGCCCTTCTCTTAGGCGCTGTCCTAGGAGTACCTGGGCAACCTCTCCTTACAAAGTAAGGGAGGCTATTCCATAAGGCCCCTCTTAGGAACCCGAGAACAAGCAGGCACAGTAGCAGAAGCCAGAGAACGGAGGGCAGGAAGCTACAGTTCTTACCTTTGGGTCATCCCCAAACTGGCCGAACTGGACATCATTTAATAAACTACGAGCCGTTTTGATGATATCTTTACACTTTTTTGGCGTTTCCTCTACTTTCCCAGCCAGAAAGAGACAACAAGCTCCTGTCACCTAGAAGAAGAATAAATGCTCTTCACTGGTTAGCAGATTCCATGGGGACAACACAAGAATGCTGTGTTTGACCTTTACACTTAGCAGGTCTCTGTCTCCTGTTAACTTGCAAATGTCCTAACACTCTAAAAGCCTGAGGGGACATATTACATCCCTAACCCTCCCCTTGGCTATCACAGCCCTGTCTGTACAGCCCTGTCAGTTATGGCCTTACTTAAACTCAAGTATTATGTTGGGAAAGAAAAAACTATATAGATGTAAATGGCTAGAAATCATGTTCTTAGCTAGTACAGAAAAGCAATAAAGACAGACATCAACAAACCAGCCACCTAGTAATTGTTATATAATGTACAATAAGATTGTTGTCCATGTTGACCCACAAAAAAAGGATTTCAACAAGGTTAATTAGAAACAACACAATTCAAAATGAAATCATAAAAACAAGCACTTTCTGGAAAATAAGAAGAAAAGACCCACTGGCTATTATCTCCAGTAAGTGGACAGAGCAGCACGTCAAAATTTACTTACGTATCTTGGAAATTGTTTGAAGGAATGGAACATATAAAATCGGTGAAAATAAATGATTCCAGTTGCCAGAGTGTCATAGTGTCTGTCATTCTGGTTAAGGCTTTAGCTAGAAATGGCTACAAATATGTTCTTAGCTAATTCAGAAAAGCAACAAAAATAGACAACATCAACAAAACCAGCCATCTAGTACACAGGAATCTTAGGGTACCTAAATTCTAGTGTCAGAGTGAGTACTGCCTAACTTGAGCTGTATTTGCCACCCCCCCCCGGCCCCCCTTCTGAGACAGAGTTTCTCTGTGTAGCCTTGGCTGTCCAGGAACTCATTCTGTAAACTACCAGGCTTCAAACTCAGAGACTGGCCTGCATCTGCCTCCTGAGTGCTAGGATTAAAGGTGTGGGCACTGCCACCACCCACCTCAGCTTGAGCTGTGATCTCAATAGGGCTGGCTTTCTCCTCAGGTGGCTATTTGCGCAATAACTGAACATACACATTTAAATGATAAATCAACAGACAGGACAATCCCTGAATAGCCAATTAGATAACTTCTACCTCAAAGGTTCTTAAGATCTGTGCGAATGCAAATAAATGACTGCATGCTTATCGACAGTAGCTAATCTAATTCTTGGTGATGGGAGAGTTTATTCACAACAAATCCCACAGAGATTCAGGATACAACCCCAAACGTGTGCCCACATCAAAGATGAAGCGAGCCCCCTCTCGGCGGTACCGGGCCTCAGTGGCTGGATCGAGTCCTTCAAGCTGTGAGGGTGTGTGTGCTAGGTCTTTCTTATCCCAGTACCAGCATGGCTTTGTGTGGTCCAGGTTTGCTGATGTGACTGAAGGGCTTGAATTGTCTTTGTTCTCCTTCATTTATTGAAGTATCTTGTTCTTCCCCAATGGGACTCTGGAATGTGGTAATCCTGAGAGAAAGAAAATATGCAAAATTGTAAAGGATGCCACATTACTAATAATGCTAATTACAAATCATCCACAACCACAGAGCATGACTGATGCAGGACCCCTCATCCCCAACATGCTATGGATTGCTCCTTAGAAGTTCAGGGTATCCGCTCCAAAGCCCATTTGATACACATCCTAGTGGACTCTAGTATTGATAAATCTGAGTTAATAGCAGGTTAAGATAGCATTCCACATCATGAAGTGTACAGGGTAAAACAAAACACAATTTTGGAGGGAGCTTAAGTACACTCTACTTGCTTCCTGCCTTTCCTCGGTGACATGCGGCCTCTGCTGCTGCTTTACGTCCCATTCTACAGGACAACCTGGACCCGTGTGACACACTAAGGCATGCTCCCACACCACCCATCTCTACCATTAACACCTACTGGTCAGATTTCCCAGTTTTTACTTTACTTGTTTTTGCTTATGAATGTCACAGGATGATTTAACTCACACCTACAGAAATCTCTGGCCTGTGGGGCGTGGGGTGGAAGTGGTCCATGAAGAAACATCTCCTTTACATCTTTTTTGTTTCTCTCCCACTCAGTCCTAGGTTAACAGAAAATGGAAGCCAGGTGCTTACCCAAGGCCACCACAAGTCAATGCCTTGTAAAGTGACTTAGAAGCAACATTTCTACCCTGGTAGTAGAAAAGTTCCAAAGGAGGTGGTGGAATCAGGCCCAGGCCAGGGGCCTGCCGTCTTGTCTAGTCTAGAGGCCTACCTTCTTCAGGGCTAGTCTCTTTTCTGGTGGAAAAGCTCACATGTGGAGCAGAGCATTCTGATCCTGGCATCTGACTTTTCTAAAGGGAATCTAATCCTTCCCCAGCAAGAATAATTAAGCAGCTGGAGACTGCATCTGTTTCACTTCATAATTTACATGTTAATGTGGGACTGACTGCTGACTTAGCAACATAGCTAAGACAACTCCAGAAACCATTCTATTCAAACACTTCCTGACCCTGGCAGATATCCAAGCTTAACAATTTACTGCTGGCAAGGCTGGGAGAAGCTAGTGGTCTCCAAAGTTGCTTGTCTGAGAAAAAAAGGGTCTGAGAGCTGGCTCAATGGTTAAGATCACTAGCTGCTCTTCCAGAAGACTGGGGTTCAAGTCCCAACACTCACATGGTGGTTCACAACCACCTAATTCCAGTTCCAGGCATCCAAAGCACTCTTTTGGCCTCTTTGGGCACAGCATGCATGTGTACAGACATATATGTAGGCAACCACTTATATACAAATACAAAAAAAATAAATGTTTTATTTTATTATTATTTATATTATTATTAAAATATTTTCATTTATTATTTTTTAAAATAAAATAGATCCATATGTACTGATAATAGCTGCTCAAATGCAGAACTCTAAAACTGGAAGCTATCCACCGTATGATGGGGTGCAGGACTGAATCCATATAGTTGTATCCTTGTCCTCCACAGGCACCAATACCTGACCATGCCTTTACACAAGAACCATGATTTGAAGGCCAGGCACACTGCCTCACTCCTTTAGTGCCAGCACTCAGGAGGCAGAGGTTAGGATTTCTGTAAATTTGAGGCCAGCCTGGGCTACACAGTGAGTTCTAGGGAAGAGTGCAGTGCTGGTGACCATCAAGAAGTGAGGTGCAGAGAGACACCACTGACTGACTGCCAGGCACTGCCTATTTCCAAGCTTGCCACATTCCTCTCCTGGTCATCATCCCCAAAGAGAGCCATAGGGCAGCCTGATCCTTAGTTTTGCCTTTAGGACTTCACAGACTAGCCAAGGGTGGAAGGGAAGAGAGGGCAAAGAAAAGGGAGGAGGAGAGAAAGGGAGAGGGAGGGAGAAGCGAAAGAGAGAGGGGAGAGAGGAAGGAAGGAAGGAAGGAAGGAAGGAAGGAAGGAAGGAAGGAGAGAGGAAGAGAGAGGGATGGGGAGAGGGAAGAGTGTGGGAGGAATTGATCAACATGGAAAGGAAGCACTTTCTCTAAGGAGGAAAGGAAAAGCTGGACAAAGGGGGAGGAGGAAGCAGCTCCTAAAAGAGGATCTTGGGACAGCTCCACACCTTAAGCCCAGGCTGGCCCAGCATGCACAATCCTCCTGTTTTAGCCTTCCAAGTGCTGGGATTACAACTGTCCACCACCATAGCTTGCATCATTTTTTCTTTCTTTTTTTCCTTCTAGGGTCTCTCTACACAGCCCTGGTCGTCTTGAAACTCACTATATAGAACAGACCAGACTAGTCTCCAACTCATAGAGATCTACCTGTCTCTGCCTTCCAAGTGTTGGGACTAAAGGTATGCACCACCACATACATGGCTTTTTTTGTTTGTTTTAAATATATTACATTATATATTTTAAATTTAATTTCAAAGTTTACTTGTGTATGTGTGAGAGAGTGAGGGTGGTGTCTGTGTTAGAGTTGGTTGGCTATGAAACTATGATTCAGTCACAGTTCAAAATTTTGTAGTAACCATGTCACATGTTTTCTTAGTCTCAGAATTTATCACTAAGAATTTCAAGTTAATAGAGCCAAAGAGACTGACTTACTGACTCTGCCTAAGACAGCTTCCTCAATCTATCCACTATTTGTGTCTGTAAATGCAACAAGGCTTTGCAGGGCACTTTTGTCAAGACAGGTCTTCTTCATCTTATAGCAGCTGAGTCTGTAAACTTGACCATTTTTTATTAAGTTACACTTTGCCAGCATGGGAATATTCTCTCTGCCTCTACAAACTGTGGAGCTAAGGATGTAGCTTATTGGTAGAATGTTTGTTTAGTATGTCACGGATCTAGACTCAACTTTTAGCACTGCAAAGAAAAAGAAAATCTTAGGGTCACCTAGCATGCTACTTATTTTTACTACATGGTCTGTGTTCATTTATTAATCTGAGAAGCACAATTCTTTTAAAAAGATTTTAAACTATGTGTCTCTGTGTGAGCATATGCAGGTACCAGTAGAGGCCAGAGGTTGGAGTTAACAGGTGGTTGTGAGCCACCTGAGTTTGGGTGCTAGGAACCAAACTTGAATACTGTTCAAGAGAAGCAAGCACCTTTTCTTCTCTTTTAATGGCTACATTCCATAGAAAGTTCTTTTTGAGGAGGGGGATATGGGTGTTTTGTTTGCAAGTATGTCTGTGTACCATGTGCATGCCTGGTACCCTTGGAGGTCACAAGTGGGTGTCAGATCTGCTATGATTAGAGTTACAGACATTTGTGAGCCACCACATGGGTGCTAAGAATTGAATCTGGGTCCTCTGAAGAGCAGCCACTGAGCCATCTCTCCAGCTCCCAGTATACAGTCTTAGTTTTTGATGCGTTATTCTAACAGAAAGAACCATGGTTCTTAGATACTTTTTCTCTGATTGAAATATCAGAGTAAGGACAAGACCACAACCCCATAGCTTACCTCTGAAGATCTTTCTTCAGGCCAACATCAACCTGCCAAGCAACAAGTCTAGGTTAGTAATATGAACACAAATCAGCTCAACTGTATCCTATCTAAGATACACATACGCCTTGAAATCTAAATGTACTTATATTCAGCATCCCTCTATTTATAGTGGAATAAACTCTGGCGTATACACATATGAGGGTGTGGTCTCCTGCGGGGCATATATAGAGGCCAGAGGACAGCATAGGCACATCTTCCTCAAGCTTACTTTCTGAGATAGGGTTTCTCACGGAGCCTGGAGAATAGTGTCAGCTAGGTGCGCTGGGCAGCCAGTGATGCAGTCGGATCCTCCTGCCTTGTAGCACTGCAGTTAGAGGTGTGCCAAGAGGCCCAGCTTTTTATATGGATGCTAGGGGTCTGAACTCTGGTCTTTGTGCTTGTAAAGAAAATGGTTTATCCACAGAGCTGTCTCTCCAGTCCTGTTTTTTTTATATGTATTTTTAGAAAAGATTTCTTTCATTTAAGTATATATATGTGCCTATATAAATCACATGTATATAGGTGCCAGTAGTGAGGAGTGGATTATCTGTGGCTGGGATTATGGGTTTTCAGAAACTGCCTGTCATGTGTGTTCAGGAACAAAACTCATGTGCACTGAAAGAACAGCAAGTACTTGTAGCTACCAAGCCATCTCTCCACCCATGGTTCTACCCTTTAACAAAAAGAATGCAATCTGTATCACTTAGCTTTTTCCTTTCAGAAGTTAGATCATTAATCAGTTCTTACATCAAAGAGATAGCTGATCTGTACTTTAAGAAGATTCTAGACATGGATTAGCCTCTATCACAGTCCTCCATCGTTTACTGTATTTGTAGTACTTTTGAAAAGCTCTCAACAGTTTTGTTACATTGAAATTACTCTGCAACATAAATGCTATGTAATGTATCTGCTCTTAAGAATATGAATTAGCTGGGCATGGTGGTGCATGCCTTTAATCCCAGCACTTGGGAGGCAGAGGCAGGTGGATTTCACTTTGTAGCCTGGTCTACAAAGTGAGTTCCAGGACAGCCAGGGCTATACAGAGAAACTCTGTCTCGAAAAAACAAACAAACAAACAAACAAAGAATATGAGTTAGATTTAACCTAACTGGTTATTGTTTAAAAAATTCCTACAAAAAAAGGAAACACCTAAAACCAATTTTATATATTGTGGGCAATTTTTGACTTGTCATTGATTATTTAGCAAACAAAGATTTTGGCAATACTAACAGCTTCTCTCTCTCTTTTGGTTTATGGGACACTGCTTCTCTATGTAGCCTTGGCTGTCCTGGAACTTGATCTGTATCCCAGGGTGGCCTTCAATTCAAACAGATCTGCATGCCCCTGTCCCCAAGTGTTCTAATTAAGGATGTGAGCCACCACTACCACCCAGCTGACACTAACAATTTTAATAAAAATGTTTATCAACATTACAATTACTCAACTATTATGATTCATTCAGCAATATAGTTTACTAAGTGTCATATAATGTTTTAGGTATTGGGGCTTGAAATCACTACACTTTCATGGAATCACTCATAAAAAAATGTAAACCACACCCACAACTGCAAAATGCTGCCCAATTATTCTTTAAACAACATATATCAAGACACCACCTGTGCGAGGTTTGTCTTTAAAACCTAAAAGACCAGTCTTTAGCTAAGACTCATGGCACATGCCTTTTCAATTTTAAGCCCAGCATTCTGGAGGCAGAGGCAGGACGGTATCTTTGCGCTGGAGGCCAGCCTAGTTCACAAAGAGAGCTACACACCAGCCAAGGTTATGTAGGAAGACCTTGTCTTTGGGAGAAAAAAAAAAAGCCAGTCTGTGATAACTGATTTTAAACACTGAATGACTTATGGAAAGCTGTGTTTTACTGGTAGTCCAAAGTTAAGGACACCACCAAGTATACATTAGGCAGGTTAAACTGCTTAAACGTTTTCAGATTAACATATAAATGTATTTCTCAACTTAATAAAGATCAGTTCCCCTAACACAGAGGCAAACCAATCACCCAGGAGAGGATGACGTCTGGGTAAGATAAGTCTTACTGAGGAAGTCCCTTTTCATTCCTGGTCCTACCTGAGTTCCATGGTCCAAGAGTCATGGAACACTTTCCAAAGCCTCAATCCTACTTAACAGAGGGATCCAAAAGCCGTGGGTGACCGGGTCAGTCAGTCTGAGGCAGGGGATGTGCGTGTAAGCCCCGCTACCCTTTTTTATCCTCGGCTAGGAATCCCCCAAATCGCAACCACTTTCCTCTGCGAGGTCAGCTTCCAGATCTAGGTATTAGCGGCGCACCCCAGAGGAGCCGACCCTCTCCCGAAGCTCCCTCGCCGCCAACCCCGTGTCGCCTGCTAATTTCAACGTGCATCAGGGATTCCAAGGAGGGCGGTGGAATCCGGGAAGCCGGACTCTTCCGTAGAACCCAGGCAGCTGGAATATACCCTCCTCGGACCACCAGGAGCGCAGACGGTGGGCGGCGCTGCCCGCGGCCAGCTAGATACTCACCCCTCGCCTCAGGCAAAACCCTCAGCGACGTCTCTCCTTCCTGACAGCAGCCATTTTGGAGGTGGAATGTCGGGGAACTACGTCATTACTCTGCGTCTCGGGACCTTAAGAAGCGGCCGGAGGGGGCGGCGAAAGTCAGGTGCCTGTCAACCAATTAGAAGAGAGGAAAGCTTTAAAAAAAAAAAAAAAAAAAGAAAGAAAGTAACAAGTCAACAGTCGCCTCCCCGCCCACCCTGCGGCCTTGTGGACTGCGGCCCGTGGGGGGAGGGGAAACACTCGCATACACCTTCCCACCGCCCCGCCCCCTTGGCGAAAGGGAGTTCGGGAGCAACCGAACCTGTTAACGGAACTTCGACCTGGAGGCGGAGCCAGGGCGTCCGTCGTTCAATCGCAGAGCCACCGTGGGCGAGATCTAACCAATGGAGTCTTTGGATATGGCTCCGCCCCTGTTGCTAATGTCCAATGGCTGAGCAGCACCCTGGCTGGAGGGCGGGTGGGCGGCGGGGCGGAGCCGCGCTGAGGCGTGTTAGGTGCGGGCCAATGAACGGCGGCGGCGGCGGCCCGTGGGCGGGGCCCAGGGGCGGGCGGAGCCGGGTTGGGCCTAGGCGGCGGGGCTGTCTCTGGCTGCCGTCCCGCCCCTCCTGTCCGGCCACCGCCGCCGCCACCGCCGCCGCCGCCGCCTGGGGGTTGGTTGAGGCGGACGGTGGGGTCCCGGCCGGAGTGTGGCGCCGCTGCCGCGCGGAGACGAAGCGGGCAGGTGAGTGCGGACGGCAAGCACCTGCGTGCGGGCTGAGGGGACGGGGTTCCACCGCTCCTTAACGAGGTGAGGCCGAGCGTGCGGGCTCCGAGGTCCGGTGCTCGGCCGCGGCCGAGTTCTCAGGGCCTGGGCGGCTGCGGGCTCCGAGGCCTGGCAGGCCCGTTCACTGAGGGGACTGGCGAGCGTCTGCAGCTTCCCTCAGCCACCGGGACGGGGGCGGGCGGCAGGTTCAGGGCGCGGCCTGGGCGCGGCCTGGGCGCCGCCCTCGGGTGCGGCCGGGGCCCGGAGCGCGCGCGGGGCGCTGGGACTGCGTGCGGCGGGCTGCAGCCTCGCTTTCCTTCCTCCGGCGGCAGGCGCACGCGGCTTGGGGCCGAGGCGCCTCTGCAGCTCTCTGTTGCCCACTGGGAGCCCGGCCCCCGCGCCTTGTCCTCCACTGTCCGCTCGCAAAGGCGGGCAGAGAAAATAGGTCAGGTTTCTTCCCACGCGCCCCTGGCCGAGGTCCACACGCGACGAGCGCGCTGCGAGAGAGAAGCATTCCGTGCTCTCGGAGTTTGCCATTCCAATTTCCAACTCTTCTTTCTCGCGGCTGCAGCCTGGGCATGCGACTCTGCCTCTTCTCCCCGCCTGCCACTCTTGGAGAAGGAGCTGATTAGTGACGTGCGCCACTGGCTGCGAGGGGCCTCACCCCCTCCGCGTCGTGTCGGGAGAGGACGTTGGTGCGTTTCAGGAGGGTGCACGAGTTGAAGATGACTTGGGACACGCTGTAATCCATTTCTAAACGCAAACGGTGTTGTTACCGAAGTAAACACACTTGAACAGGATGTTGACAGTCATTTTGCCTTGCGGACCCTCAAAAGATTTGAGGTTTTAGTGATAGATGTAACAACTGCATCCAAGAAGGCTGAGGCAGGGAATCATGAGTTTCAGGCCTGCCAGAGCTACATAAGGAGATCCTTTCAAAAACACACAAAAACTAAAACCAGACTTGGACATTGAAAGTGTGGGTTTTTCATATGTAAGTGATACAGTTCCCATTTCCCGTTCAAAGGTGATGCCGAGGGTGTTTTTAAAATGAGTTTTAAACAGTGATAGTCTTGGGGAGTTTTAAGTGGAAGCACCCTTAAAATGCAGCAGTAATAAAAGGACCTTTCCTCTCCAAGTTAAAAAGTTTGTATATAGACTCACTGGAACCGTTATATTACCTACAGTGTGTATGTAGGCTCCTACCTGTAGAGGCTCATTTTATAGATGGGTCTCTGGAGCGCTGTGATTGATATTTTGGTGGAATTCCAGCCATTTGGGAACGAGTTTTTCTAGGGCTTAAGAAAATAGTTTGCAAAGCCAAGTTCTGAAAAGCTACAGAAAACAAAAATCTTACTGGGACTCTAAACAGCCGTGGTCTTTATTGCCCCTACCTTCTTTTCATCGTGTGTTCCTCTCTCTTGCTTGAGATCTTAGTAATATCTGGATATGCAACTCTAGTTCCCTTGGAGGGAAGTAATTGCTGCTTCTCCCTCCTTTTTCACAGTGCAAACATCTCAGTGGAGCTATGCTGGACTTGAAGATCCAAACATTGTGCTGATGTGGGCTCTAGCAATGAGAGTTTCTGTTCCCTTTCTGTTTATAAATGTCCAGTAAAATTCTCACTGAAATGCTGTTAGCTGGGCCTTCAGCATAGCTAACAGTGTAGCCCCTGCTACTCAGGGGCCTGAGGCAGGAGGATCTTAGGTGTAAAGCTAGCCTAGACTGTGTGAGAGACCCTGACTGGCTGGGGATCTAGCTTAGTGTTAGAGTGTTTGCTTATTGTGTGAGAAGGCCTGAGCTCCATCTTCAGTATGAACATGTCATTGACTATCTTTTTTATGTGATGTATACTTAGGCCAAATTTAGAGATGATTAAACCATTTCTTTAGAAGCCACATGATTATCAGACAATGAGGAGGCTATTCAGTTTTTTATTGTTATTGTTCTGTAGGTCAACAACTAGAAAACTGTTTTTATGTTCAGCACTGTGGTGGACAGTCAGTAACCTAAATCTTGATCACACCTAAAAGAGAATGTTAAAGATGACAGTGCTCAACAAATTTTCACCAGGAGCACATAGAGTAGATTTGCTTGTAGTGAGTCTAGGAGAGTCCCCAGTCCACAGAGGATGTCCTGATCCCACCCTTAACTGCTTCAGACCTTATTTGCATCTAACTTGCACACTAACCTCTCTCAAGGTTTGAGTTGTCTGTATATTACTTCCAGTACTTATTATAATGTCTCTGCCATACAGATAGTCATCACATTGTGTCCTTCAGGGAGTAGTCACCAGAAGAGCTTTGTATATGTTCAGTAATGCTGAACTTTGTCTGTCCCCTTACCTATTTCCATCTGCTAGTGGCTGAATCTGCAATGGAACATTGGACTGATTGATACTGTGTGAATGGAATGTTGGTAAAACTGTGAGTGAAATATACTATGGCCTCTGCAAGCAGGGTGAGGCTTTCCAAGTTTTTGATCTGCTTTAGTTATAAAGTCTGTATCAGTTTGACTCAGAAGTAGCTGCTAGAAATGTAACTGTGTTTGTTGTGTGTAGTTTGCTGGAAGGTTCCAGTCTTTAGAAAGTGGTGGCCTGCTATTGGCTACAGGGCGGTGATTTTCCTGGAGCAGAAGAATTTCAGGGTGTTTCCTCTTAGGACTTAGAGCAAAGTCCTGGGAATGGAGGCAAGCTGTGTTGTTCTAAAGAAGCAGAGGAACCATTTGTTACAATTATATTATTTTAACACAACAGTAAATATATTGTTCTGCTGCAAAGAACAGCTGTGGCCAGGTATTTGCTTTTTCAATTAGCTCGTGATTTTCACTATTATGTTTGGACTCACTTTCTGTTAGAGAAGGATATTTGGAATTGTGTGGCCTTTTACTTCCGCTATAATGAGACCAATTCGTTCTGATTTGTATTCAGCCACTTGAGATTATTAATTATAGTAAAGGTCTCTTATTTTTCAGGTTTTCTAGTTTGTACCTTTGCTGCTTTATTTCACAAAATTGATTTCTTCCATTGGTTTTCATTTTATCTCTTCCTTATCCTTAAAATTGGAGTTATTTATCATTTAGAAATAAAAATACTAATTCTACAGTAATTTCTCTCTTGGTTAAACATTCTAACAACTTTTTGATTCTTTAAATTAATTTTTTTAATTAAAAAAATTGTGTGTGTGTGTGTGTGTGTGTCTGTCTGTCTGTCTGTCTGTGTAAGTATGTATTCCTGGGCTTATGAAGGTCAAAAAAAAAAGGATTACCTAGAACTGGATTTACTACATGGTTGTGAGCTGCCAGATGTGGATGTCAGGGACCAAATGCAGGTCCTCTGAAAGAACATGAAATGCTGTTATCTAAGTAATCATCTCTCTAATCCCTTAGTGATACATTTTCTCTTACAAAGAAGTTAAGACAAAACTTAAATATATTAATAGTCTCATGAAAAAAATCTTTAATTAGAAGAATATGCAGTAATAGTTTTTTGTGTTAAGTTTGTTTGGTAACTTAAGCCAGAAATAAACTTAATAGTTCCTGTTTCCACTTGGGAATCTCCTCTAGGTTTTAGAACTAAACACATCTTTAGACTGGGGCACAAAACAGGTAACAAGTTTCAAGTGAAAAAAAATGAAATAAAATAATTATGCATAAAATTCAATATAAAAGCTTAGAATTTTTTTCTTTTCTTGTTTAAAATAGTTTTCCTGTTAGTAGAGACAAGGATTTTGCTGAATTTAGGCCTTGAAAGGAAACTGAGTGATTTCTGATTACCAGCCCAAAGTGAATGTTTAACTTTTGGCAAGTCTCATCTCAGTAATGGGCTTGGGCGGGAGGGAGAGCAGATGAATAGAGCTAGAAGAAATGTTCTGTCTAGAGAAATAGAGATGGGATAGAGAGAGTACAAGTGATTGAATGTTTACAGTAGTGCTTTTATACATTTTTTTCTTTTTTATTGATACATAAAAATTGCACATACCCAGAACTCAGTAATACTTGGTGTTTTAGGGTTAACACTGTCTTTGACTCTGAGTTTCAGTTTCTTTTTGAAGTACTGGGTTAAGCCCAGGACCTCCCAGGCAAGTGGTATAAATCTCTAGGCCTTTACAAAAGCTCTTATTCTGAGGTAAGGTCTCTGTAGGCTGTATTGTGTTGTCCTTGAACTTTATGCTTGCTTGCTTTTTTTTTAAGACAGGGTTTCTCTGTGTAGCCCTGACTGTCCTGGAAATCTCTGTAGATTTTAAAGGTTGGCTTTAAACTTAGAGGTCCACATCCTTTGCCTTCTAGCACTGGGATCAAAGGCATCTGCCACCATTGTCTGTCTGTCTGTCTGTCTGGTTGTTCTTGAACTTTTGTCTCTCGCTTTAAGTTTCCAAGTAGCTGGATGACAGACACGTACCTTACACTGAGTTCTCTTCCCCACCCCTCTGCCCTCCCTGAGCTGGCACTCTTCTTGTCTCAGTCTCCCAATTCATTTCCATTTTAAAGATTACAATTCATTAGGGCATGGTGTGGACTTAAAGGCATTTACAACTAGGAAGTTTTAACAGCTTCAATTTTAGAAAATAGGTCTGACTTCAATGTCAACAATTTTCTAAGTACAACTAAGGAAAAGTAAGAATCAGGAATGAAAAGTACTATTAAAGTTGCTTTTACTCTGAAGGATTTATTAGTGACTAATGAAGTTTTTGGTTTGTTAATTACCATTTTCATGGTCTCATGGCTTCTGCAAGTTTTTGATCTTTAACAAGGATGTGAATTACAGAGATGAAGGAAGATTTGTCTGACTGGGGAAAGTTCCTTTATAAGTTTGGTTCATGTCCCATATTTAACTGAAGTCATTCCTGCATACTTGGACAAAACAAACAAAATAGCCTTATCCTTGGAAAAGCCAAAGAGAAAACCCTTATGCCCATATATTTTGTTGCTATAAGAATATGCTGTGTGCCTTTTTGAACATCAGGGATAGCAGTGATCATGGCTGGTTTTGAGCCAAATCCTCAACATATGACTGCTTATTGATAAAATCCATGGTTGAGAAGTACTCATGAAGCTCTGGCACCAGCTGAACTTATAATGTTATATACATTAATTTTTCTTATCTGTGAAGGGGTCATAATGACATTTTTCTCATCTGTGTATGAGGTGCTCACTTGGGTCCATGATAGATAGTGTGTGTCCAGGCCAGGCACTTAGAATGAGAACAGTTATTTTGGAAACTGCCACAATACATGGCAGGAATGGTACGTTTTCAGTAACCTGGAATGTAATGCACCTGTCTTACTGTACATAAGTTTATATGATATTCTCTCATCTTTTTTTCTTTTTTTCTTTTTTGGTTTTTCAAGACAGGGTTTCTCTGTATAGCCCTGGCTGTCCTGGAACTCACTTTGTAGACCAGACTGGCCTTGAACTCAGAAATCCGCCTGCCTCTGCCTCTCAAGGGCTGGGAGTAAAATGCGTGCGCCACCATGCCTGGCGATATCCTTTCTTTCTTTTTTTTTTTTTTTTTGGTTTTTCGAGACAGGGTTTCTCCGTACAGCCCTGGCTGTCCTGGAACTCACTCTGTAGACTAGGCTGGCCTCGAACTCAGAAATCCACCTGCCTCTGCTTCCCGAGTGCTGGGATTAAAGACATGCGCCACCACACCCAGCTTGATATCCTTTCATCTTAAAGGTTGTAATAGGGCTGTGTGTCCCGTGAGGCACTCAAGAAATATATACAGGACAAGAGAATGGATTTTCTGGTTGATAAATCACCTGGGACAACCTTACAAAAGTGAGTAAGATGTTGAGTTGAGTTCCGGTGGGGCAGGAGTACCACTGAAGTGCAGCTCCTTCAGATTGCCTCAGAAGGGCTTTTGCTGCCTTGCTCTCTCGAGGGCACTGTACAGAGTTGGTTCACTTTTGAGAAGTTGGGGAGGGTGACATGCTATAAACCTGGAAAAAGAGAACATGGAAGCCCTCTTCACAGATTTTGGACAGGTCACAGAGGAGTAGCTCATAAGTAAGAGACTGCTTCAGAAGTGAGCAGGCAGGACTGATGATGGCCATCAGTAGCCTACCTTTGATCAGAGAACTTCAAGGCTGAATGGAGTGCTTTAGGTTGTGAATTTGTTAGCTAGCCACGTTTTCAGACTAGAGTCAGATGGTGGATAGCGATGCATTGACAGTCGATGGTGACATAATGTTATGCATAAGGGTTTACATAATCATCTCAAAGGTGTCTGTCTGTCTTTCAGTCCTGATGCTCTGTAATTTTAGAATCTAGAATCTCATGTTTGGATTGTAAGTGCCTTCAAGGTGATTTAGCAGGTTACAGCTGTCCTGTCACCATTTAACACTGTTGTCTCTGTTTTAGAGCTGTAATAGAAGTCATTCCTGACTCCTTACTTTATTATTATTTTTAGGTGATTGTTTTAAATAGGAGGCTCATGGGGACTGAGTAGATTCCTTTATTTGAAGGGTGGTGTAGATAACAGAACATTGGGTTTTGATGCAGCATATAGAAAAGGTAAAGCTAATCTCCACGTGCAGGTTTTATCCTGGTGTCAGGGAGCAGAGTAGAAGACAGCCCAAGTTTTAGCTCAGGTCACCGCTTCTGAGGGCATGCATGGTTGTCAAAGACATATCCTGCTGGCAGGTTGGAATCAGGGGCTTATACTTTGCACAAGTTAGTCACATGGTCACTAGTTCTTTCATAGATGTCACCTGCTCATTTAGATAATAGATTTTTACCAGAGAGGGTCATTTTTTGTCAATGACCAGTTTATATAATTCCGACAAAGACAGATTTATGCTTTCCCCCCAAGTGTAGCTGACACTCATTGTGTTCAGCCTGCCTTTGCCCACTGTCATGCTTTGGCTTGATACTGGCAGGAAGAGATGGATACCTTTCTGTTTCTTCAGGTCCCTCATTTTCTCAGCATGCTATTCCTCACTGAAGTTAAAGTAATTAGACCTGGGCAGGCAGTTACTAGAGCTATAGAGCTGCAGGCTGATGTGGTTGGTTCCCTCACTTAACTGATGGCATTCAGACACACCTGATGCCTGCTGTAGGGATGCAGTAGTCACTGATGGTGGTCCATGATGCTGCTGTAGGGATGCAGTAGTCACTGATGGTGGTCCATGATGCTGCTTCTGCTGACTGACTGCCATGGGGGAGGCTTGAGTTCAGGGTTCATCAGCTCACTGTCAAGAAGCCAGGAGTTAATCTCAGTGTGCTTATAACTTAACAGCTCAAAACCTTTTATGCTGAAAGACAATCAGATGGTTTAAAATTTAGAATTATTGTTTAAATTTCTGGAAAAAATAGTCAATTTTTTTGTGGAAAGGAATGTTTTTGAATTCTCTAGTTACACTGCATATATATATATATATATATATATATATATATATATATATATATATATGTGTGTGTGTATATATATATATATATATATATATATATATATATATATATATATATACATACATATATATATGTATATATATATAATAGTCCAAATTATTTTATTAAGAGATTAAAACTTAGATCTATGTTTGTGTTGGTACTTAAGTAGCTACTGAGTCAAATCCGTTCTTTGAACTGCTTGCTTACCTTGACTTCTTGATTCCTTTGAGTCTATGGCATAGAGCACTTCCATTGATTCCGGAGTGTTGTGCCAGTTGGTGGGTACCAGCCATGGTGTAAGTTATTGTAGCATGGCATGCTGTGGGCCAGCCATGCTGGTGTAAGTTATTATGTGTGGCATGCTGGACCAAGCCAGAATGTGCTTCTGGTAACTGTCAGTTCCAGTTAAGCTGGCACCACGTGAAGCCAAGGCACCAACATGAAGCACCTTGTCAGTGCTGTGATTGGGACAGAAAATGTTGCCCTGTGTCTTTCTGTTTCCCAACCCGTTCTGTGTGTACTTAAATTGTGATGTTTGATTCTCATGGTCTACAGAATAGTTAGTGAAATGGGGAAGGGAGTGTGTACTGGCTAGTTTTTGTGTCAACTTGACACAGCTGGGTTATTACAGAGAAAGGAGCTTCAGTTGGGGAAATGCCTCCATGAGCTTTAGCTGTGAGGCATTTTCTCAATTAGTGATCAAGGGCCCCTTGTGGGTGGGGCCATCTCTGGGCTGGCAGTCTTGGGTTTAATAAGAGAGCAGGCTGAGCAAGCCAGGGGAAGCAAGCCAGTAAAGAACATCCCTCCATGGCCTCTGCATCA
Organism: Mus minutoides; assembly: GCA_902729485.2. Taxonomy (NCBI): domain Eukaryota; kingdom Metazoa; phylum Chordata; class Mammalia; order Rodentia; family Muridae; genus Mus; species Mus minutoides. Next base: position 1,891,669 of record LR749697.1, on the reverse strand, counting down.
GCTCCTGCTTCCTGACCTGCTTGAGTTCCAGTCCTGACTTCCTTGGTGATGAACAGCTATATGGAAATGTAAGCTGAATAAACCCTTTCCTCCCCAACTTGCTTCTTGGTCATGATGTTTTGTCCAGGAATAGAAACCCTGACTAAGACAGGAGTGTTTCCTATTCTTCTATACACATTAGCTGGCTTCACCCCCTTAGGTGTATTTTACAGCTGGAAGCTTGGAGCAGGAAGAAGCACAGGAGCAGAACCTCCTTCAGAAGACATAGCTGCCAAGTTGGGACAGTGCAAATTACATTGAGAAGCAGATGGTGCTGGGTCAGAGTTAGGTTTCCTAGGCAAATTGCCAAAAAGCTACTATCAAAAGTGTTTGTTCTAGTTGTACTTAGTTCAAAGCAGCATTTTCAGGAAGAACTTAATTAAAGTATCCTGGTGGCAGGGAGCAGAGTAGAAGACAGCCCAAGTTTTAGCTCAGGTCACTGCTTCTGTGAGGGCATGCATGGTTGTCAAAGACATATCCTGCTGGCAGGCTGGAATCAGGGGCTTATACTTTGTACAAGTTAGTCACATGGTCACTAGTTCTTTCATAGATGTCACCTGCTCATTTAGATAATAGATTTTTACCAGAGAGGGTCATTTTTTGTCAATGACCAGTTTATATAATTTTTTCCATTTTAATTATGAATGCAAGTCATGTTTTTGCAACTGAATGTCATCTATTAGTATATATGAGTTATACTGTGTAATAATGACATAAGTATTTAGTCCCTACCCTGTCACCTTCTCCTCTAGCCATGGTCCCCAAAGTTTGGTCTATTTAGTTCCCTGTATAGATTAGAATGGGGAATAATTCAATGGTGAAAGTTGTCAGTAGTCACAGTTGTCCCTTTTTGCCAGTCAGCCTGCAATTAACAGTTATGTTTGTTTCCCTGTCTGTTACGTAGGGAGATGGCTGTTTGGCTTGCTGAGTAGTCTGTACTGATTTAAAAGGGCCAGGCTTGAGGATCCTGTACCTTTTACAAACTTCTGGGTGGTGAGTGGAGACAGGTGGCTGGACTTACAGCAAGGCCTACTTCTGTAGGTTTCAACTGAGAGTGAAACTCTGCTGGTTTCCCCAGTAGTCCGTCCGTCCGTCCGTCCTCCCTCCCTCCGTAAAGTAATACTTACTGTTGTGGTTGCTGTCTAGGCCTCACTTCTGATTCTCCCACGATAGTTCATATGCTATTTCAGTCTAAACTTCAGGGGAGAGTATCTTTCACTTACCCTTGTGCTATACAGCTAGCATTTCTAATGAGAGCAAGGGGGAAAGGGACAGAGAAAGAGTAAGTGCATAGGTGCTTAATTTAGCATGTTTACATGAATATGTAGAACGAATATTAGTAATAAATATTTGGTCTTTATAGGACACTGATGAGTGAGTACCCCCCCCCCCCACTCAGACTGTTAAAGATGTGCTTGGTACCTCTGGACAGCTCTGCTTAAAAGTTGGAAACAGGCACCCAAGTTAGCTGAATCACAAAATGAACCATTGTGTGTAGCAAACTTTTGAATCATAAGTGTGAAGTCTGGGTAATTATTTCAAATCCACAAGGTTAGGGAAATCACACAGCATAGATGAATTTTGTTAGTGAAAACTGTCAAAGCAGAATTGGGTTTAGGAAATGACTTTACTACCTGATTCTCTCAGTCATCCTTCTTCCTTCCTTCCTTGCCCCTGTCTTCAGTTACTTGGGCATTTGGAGAATTATCTCTGCTGCTTTGCTTTGGGTATGACTTAATTTCTGGCCTCAACTCTGAGACCTACAGGTCTGGCTTTCCCTGGTTTTGATGTCCTTCACACTGGTCACTATTACCTACCCAGGGGATAGGGAGAGCTTGTTTACTCAAGTGCCTTTAGGTTTAGAGTCAGCCTGGATCGTGCAGCTGATCCATGGCTTCAAGCTGGGGTCTGTTGCTTGGTGCCTCTGGTCTCTTGGTCAAGTCACAGCATCCTCTCAGCTTCTTAACAGCTGGAGTCCTCAGTATTGACCTTACTAGGCTGTGGTGGCCACATGGACAAATGCTTGTGGCCCTTGTAGCAAGTATCCCCTTTCCCCCTGAGCTTCCAGCTGTGCTTGGTCATAGCTCTTCCTTTGGTACCAGAAACAAATGATATCCTGCGTTGCTGCCTTCAGAGAGACAAAAAAATATGAATGTATTTCCAGAGGTTCTGTTATTTAATATACGAAAGTCTTTCCGTATATGCACAATGGTCAAGCTGTGTTTCACCCACCCTGTATAAATGTATATTTTTACTTTAGGAATTGTCCTCATTCTTCAGTAGAACTCATGAAACATGAAGTTATTGTTTCATGACTGTTTGTATAGTTTGTATATGAGAACCCTGGAAACTTACCTTTTGAGTGGAACAGATTAAGAGACTGCCCAACTTAGAATCCTGTGCTTTAGGGAGATGTGTTCTATTGGGAACCAGACAGTTACTCTCCTTCCCTTTTGTAAGTGGAGATTCTGTGTGGACCAGGGCTGATTACTTCTGTCTCTTGGAAGCTGCAGGACTGTGGGAGGGAAGCAGTCCAAAGAAACAAGAGACCAAATCCTAATATAAACAAAGCCTTTATCATCTGTTAATGATCTTACCTTTGAACTTTCCTCACTGATTTTCATAGGAGTGATAGCTTCAAGAAAGAGCTTAGATAATCCCAGCACTCGGGAGGCAGAGGCAGGCGGATTTCTGAGTTTGAGGCCAGCCTGGTCTGCAAAGTGAGTTCCAGGACAGCCAGGGCTATACAGAGAAATCCTGTCTCGAAAAACCAAAAAAAAAAAAAAAAAAAAAAAGAGCTTAGAATTCCCTAAGGCAGTCCCTGTTGACAGTTTTTGCATGACCTCAAAGTATGTGGGAAACGGTACCAGAATCCTAGACAAGACATGGCTGTGTTCCAGAACGCAGACCAACCCATGGAGCTAAGTAGTGTAAAGGATAGAGTGAAGCCAAGCAGGTAGAGTAGGGTGAGATGGTCCATCCTTCTAATAAGGTGAACTTGCTGGGGGGTCAGGTGTTAACTTGAGCGAAAGAAACCTGTACAGTATATAAACAAGATTGTGTATGTAAAGTTCAAGAAGAGGAAACTGGTAAAGGGGGCTAGAAAGAAGGTAAGCTAGGTGATGCCTCTAGAGATACTGTGGACTGGAAAGGGCCTGGTAGGTGGTTGGGGTGCACTGGATGGTCTCCTCACTTTACTGGAGGTGGAAACTGTGTGGCATATGGATAAGCCAATGAAGCTGTGTACAGTCCAACTGTGGACAATAGTGGAAGAGACTGGAATCAGGGAGAGAAGGGTCAAACCTGGACTTTGAGGAGAGAGAGGGAGCGCGCATGCGTGCGCACACACATAAACACACACTTCAAAGGTTAAATTACTGACAGGGTTTCCAAGTTTTATCTTTTAATACATTTGTGTCTATCAGTGTTTCTAGAAGCTGACCATTTTTGGACTTAATTATTTTATTTGTATTGTTGTACTTAGCTGTATGACAGTTACTGCCAAAGAACACTGGATCTTTCACATCACTGTGACATAGTTAATGGTCTTTCACACAGAATAGGCATTCGACGTTTTCTGTATATCTCCAGGGAATAGACACTTGGGCAGCAGCTGTAGGATCACAGGTTTAGCCCCATTACAATTCTGAGGATGCTTTACTTGGCAGCTTAGTGTAGTATCCACTGTGGAACAACTGCTCTGTGCTGAGGTCTGAGCTGTGGGGTTGGACTTAGGAATATAAATAAGATATATAGAGTTCCCTCAAGAAGCCTGGTGTCCCGGGCAAGATGGAGAGGATTGGGCTTTGCATTAGTCTTGTACCACAGTAATTGAAGAACATTCAAGAAATTACAGGGGTGTGAAGGGCAGAAAACTATGACTGAGACCACTCGAGAAGCTTTTAGGGGATAGAAGTTTGAGAAGAAGGAGTAATGAATGAACAAGTGACAGGAGGACTGGCAGGGAAGAGGTGGAGAGATGTATTCAAAGGTACAGGTAATTCGTACTAGGACTTTGCCTTTGGATAGCTGGCACATAAGGTGCTGTGGAATGGGATAGGAGGAGGAAGGGTTGGTTTAGTAGCAGAAAGGGGTTTGGTCATAGAAAGAGACAGACTGTTGTCAGAGCCTAAGCAGGAGGTATGTAGAATGAAGTTGCTAGAGATACTCAGGTGTAAGCTGGGTAGTGACTGGCAGGGGTTGTTTTGTGATGGATTTAACCAGTATTTAACCTTGTTGGTCAGGAAGAACTTTTAAACTCTTTTGACCCTGGACTACCATGTGCTTCCTGATATATAAATGGAGGCAGTGTGGGAGTGGTGCTGCTCAATGTAAATAATAGCTTAAATTTCTTACCTGCTAGGTGACCTTGGACAGAGAAAGGATATGATCATCCAAGGAGCTGATCTTAACTTCTGCCTGATAGAAGGCAGACACTGAATATAGGGAGGTTGCTGTGGCTGCTTGAATGAATCCTTGCAGGTAGGCTAACACCAGTGAACTGGGAAGTTGAGGGACAGAGGATCTAGGAAGTAAAGTCTGTTTACAGTCCTGGCATCACTAAACCACTTGGGGGGGAGCAACATGCCTGTAGGCCATTCCTGTTAAGAGCAGAAGGGTCTAAGAGCTTTTCCTCACAGTGCTGATCTTGAGTCATTTAGAGAGTCAGTCACAGGATAGCAGGTCTTGACAATAGGATGGAGCCAGAGGCCAGCTGCATGTCACCAGCAGTGTGCTTCTGCAGTCCTTGCAGGCCAGCGGGTCTGCTATATTTGGAAGTATGATTAAAAAGTTATTACTACTGGGAACCTTGGTGGCTTTCATTTCTTGCAGGCTGAGTTCTGTGACTCTGTAGACGTACCATACCTCCGTGGATCTGGGTGGGCTTGATTCCCACAGAAAGGCTTGGTGCTCTGTCTAGCCTGTGTCATTGTTCTTAGTTGAGTGTCAGTGATGATGGCGAGGGAGCACCTGCCTCCCTTCTGGAACTCATTGGAAGAAGTGCCTAAACTCCTCCTCCTGCTCCTGCCCATCTTTTGATCTCAAAGCAGCTACTTGCTTTTAGTTTCCTAACTGTTTTACCTGTTGTACTGATGCCCTTGTACCCAGGGTGACTGACAGACACCTAGTGCTTCGCACCCTTTCACTAGATGGAAGATAAGCTACATGTGATTTGATGCATTAGATGTGAAAGGGAAGGTGGGACCTCTTTGTAAAGAATGCTTTTTTCCTATGTTAGCACCTGCCTTATTTATGTGGCTTTAGTGACAATGACATTAGTAGGTGAATCACATTCTAAACTTTGTCCTATCACAGTTCTTCATAGCAGTCATTTCTTTCCCTTTTTGATGTTGCACATTAAACCCAGGTTGTGTCCTCCACCATTAAACGCCATGCCCATTATTACATCAGCCCATCCATCTATTTATTATAATAAATGACCAAAGTAGGCATTGTGTCTTCCCAGAGAATGGTCTAAGTCATCATCCCAGGGCTCCATGAATGGGGTGTCACTGGGGTAGCTTGTGCTGCCACAATGAGCTTCTTTCCAAAAAAATTGGATCAGCAAGGAGCTTACCTAACCCTCATTGGGCCTCTCCTTATTTGCTGACTCGCTTCACCAGGCTCTACTTGTGAATGGCCTGAGCCTTGCTTCCTGTAGACATATATGTCAGCTCCTCAAGGTCTTTACTCAGAGTGCCATTGTTATGTCCTTTGTCCTCATTTATCTGTGAGTATCCTAGTCATTTCTCATGTGTCTGCTGGCACAAGGTTCATGTGGCTAAAAGTGCACGACTGACCAGAGATGAGGACTCCTGTACAAGGCCAGGGTCTGCATGGCCTGGGAAGCTTGTCTTCAGTGCTTACACTTGCTTTTTAAAGCATTTTGGGTTTTCTATGGAACGGAATATAGGCATTAGACTAGTTATCCAAAATATGTATCTTCAGTGTTTGTCTGGGAGGACTAAATTATCACTATGGGAAATGGTTGTTTTAAGGAGGAGTGACTTAGGATCTAGTATTTCTGACCTTCCTCTACTGTGTGTGTGTCTGGTATATACATCAGCACTATCCCCTAGTTGTCCTGTAGTAATGCATCAGTACGCATTGTGAAACTCAGTGTAGCTACAATGTGTAGAGTAGGATTGGCCTCTGCCCTGCTTTCACAGGTGAGAAGGAGTGCACTTGTCTGCTGAGACTGCTATGCATGCTTCTCTCTCCTGTTTGGAGGCCTCGGGTTATTTATACATTTTTTCCCCTTAAGAAAATTCAAGATATGAATTGAAGTAAGACCTTAGCATTGAAAAATGAAGATGTTCCCATGCCACATCTCATTTCTTATTATTTTTTGATGTTATAACTTTCATTTCTTTGTCTTTTCTCTCTTTGTAGTCAGAAAATGGGTAAGAAGAGTCGAGTAAAAACTCAGAAATCAGGTACTGGGGCTACAGCCACCGTGTCACCAAAGGAAATTTTGAACCTGACAAGTGAGCTGTTGCAGAGTAAGTGTCCTGTTCTCCACCCCACCCCCACCCCACCAGCTGTCCTTGCCACACGTGGCAATGCCTTTCACTCCTGCAGGGGTGTGGGGCTCCCTGGGACAGGGCCTTCCTTACAGTAGCATATGCTCTGCCATTCTTAGAAGCCGTGGACCTGGGCAGGACCTGGCATGGCAGAGCTTCCCTCAGCCCCGCTGCACAGTGGGGGTGCCTGTGTGGGCATGGACCTGTCAGCCGTTGGGCACGATCCTTTCCAGACCCATGGTCAAGAACAGTTCCACTGCTCTGTAGCAGTGTGGCCTTGTGTGAGCTGCGGAGGCCCAGTGTCCACTAACACACACAGGTCACTGTCCCCAGCCCTGGACAAGTGCCACAGGAGATGTGGCATAGCCCTAAGCAAGCCCATCATACCTCCCAGGGAGCCTTCCTTCTAGAACAGAATAGCTCACCTGTATTCTCAGTGATTACATAAGTATGTTTCTGGTTTTTACATGAAGGCTGAGAGTTCCTAGTTTAAAGTGAAATATTGCCCACACTTTTTAAAGCTAAAATACTTTGATAATTTTGAGTTGTAGGTTCAAATTGGTGCTGCTGATAACTTGAGCACAGCCATAATTTTTTGCTCTTATATTTAGGTTGACCTTTCCCCCTTATGCATAGGTAATAGGACAGCTAAAACTCAAGTCAAAATAGAGCTTTTCTTCAAAAATAGAGAGTGGCCAGTAGTCAAGCTGCTGTGAGGCGGCTCCCTGGTGCTTTGAGCCTGCCTACCCTGCATCCTGTCACTGCTTTCCCTCCCTCCTGTTGGAGCACAGGTGGCTTCACCCCCACTCCTGCTCTGCTGTTACCTGTCAGGGCCTCAGTCAGCACTTGGTGGGGGAAAGAAGGAAGTCAGACTAGTTAACCTGAAAAGTTAGGTGTCAGCACATAATCAGATCATGTTAACTATTTGCCACATGCTCTCCCCTGTAGTGAGATGGGGGTAGTAGGTTTGGTAGGGGTATGGGAAGGAGGCTGTCTTTAAGCTATTGTAATACTTAATGAGGCTGTGTTCCCAGGAGGCTGATTGCCAGTATGTTCCAGAATAACCAGCCCTGGCCCCTAGTAAGTGTTGGTTCTGCAGTTCAGCTTCTTCAGAAGTCTTTTAGCTTCTTTTCCAGCATGACTGTGTCGTATCTTTTGTAGCACATATACATGGATGTGAAATGTTTGTCAACTAATTGACCTTATGTTCAGTTTAGCAGGTTTCCTTTGAGAGCAGCCATTGTTGTGGGACTCAGCTAGAAAGGCACCTTCGCCATCTAGAAGAAGTCAGGGAAAATACTTTTCAGTTTAGCTTTGCTTTCAGATTTCAGCTCTTGCAGATGTATTCTGAGGAGAGTTACTAGAAGGGATGGGAGCATACATGGGGACGCTGGGCTGAAGCTAGGGGAGGGGTATCCTTGGTTATCAGGTCATTTGCATGCTTAGAAAAATGTACAGAGTATATCCATTTGCTTTCTAGGTCATGAACATATACTTACATGGCTAGAGTAGCTCTGTCCTTGAATGTAAGTCAGGAACGAGATGGAAACCTTCCTTGTTTTGCAGACTAGTGGGTTAAAGTGGAGGAGGAGTTCTCACGCAGTGGCTTTCACCTTACAGAATGTAGCAGTCCTGCACCCGGCCCAGGGAAAGAATGGGAAGAGTACACGCAGATCCGGGCTTTGGTTGAGAAAATACGGAAGAAGCAAAAAGGTAAAATTGTTGGAATGACACTGCTGAGGGAAGCTGGGCATAGGCTAGTGGGTTCTGAGTGCAAGCCTCAGGTGATAGATAGTGCCTGTGATAGAAAACTAGGGCAGCACCCAGAGTCCCACATGGCCTGCTGCTGTCCACTTGAGTGAAAGGAGTAAGTGCTGAGCTCCAGGGGGCAACATTTGTGCCCAGGGGATAAAAAGACATGACCTTTATTTTTATTGGATGGCATATGTATGGGCCTCATTAAGTCTTGTTTATTTGACAGTGAAGTGGTGTTGGTTAGTGTCTTACCCGGTGTTTAGGATTGACTTCAGTCCATCATTTTTCTTCCTGGCAGTGTTACTATGTAGCTGTTAACCTTTTGTATTAGCCTTTCTGGTTGTTGGGATTATAGTCATGCACCACCACATCCAGCCCCAGCCCATCTTGATTAAGAGATAGTTACATTTTCTCTTTCTTTCTTTCTTTCTTTCTTTCTTTCTTTCTTTCTTTCTTTCTTTCTTTCATTCATTCATTTATTTTATGTATTTGAGTACACTGTAGCTGTCTTCAGACACACCAGAAGAGGGCATCAAATCCCATTACAAATAGTTGTGAGCCACCATGTGGTTGTTGGGAACTGAACTCAGGACCTCTGGAAGAGCAGCCAGTGCTCCTAACTGCTGAGCTGTCTCTTCAGCCTCTACCTCTTAGAGATTGGCTTTCATTTCATGCTTATGAGTTTCTTGCCTACATGTATGTGCATCAATGCAGTGCCTGTGGAAGCCAGAAGAGGGAGTCAGATGCCCAGGAACTGTTATAGACTGATGTGCTCCACCATGTGGGTGCTAGGAATTAATTGAACCTGGGACCTCTAGAAGAGCAGCCAGTGCTATTAACTGCTGAGTCATCTCTCTGGGCCCTGCACTGTACTTCTTAAGCTGTGTTTTTACGGGACATATGTAGTAGCCATCTTAATTATTCTTAGCCAGGTTGGCAAAAGGACTGTCAGTTTGAAAAAGCTATAGAGCACAAAAAGAATATTGATATGCACAGCCATGTGGAAGGTAGCAGAGAAAGCAATAAGGAGTACACACTACAAAAGATGACCCTGAATAATCTGAAAAAAAGTGATTGTTTTCCACTTGCAGCCTTAAGTAACCGTCTGTTCTCTTTGGACACCTGAAATGGCGTAGTCTGTATATAGCTTGGATGGCCTTGGACTCCAAGTCCAGGAGAACAGGTTTCCAATTGGTTCATGTGGACTTGATGATGTTAATTATCTCTCATCAAGTTGCCAAAAACACCTCTGCCTACCTGAGTCTGCCTTCTGAGATAGTGTTAGTGGGCTGCACTGAAGTTACAGAAGGAGCAGAGCGAAGCTTTACTTTCAACTTTACTGTCTTCCTAATTTCTGTCCATGCCTGGCACGGCAAAGAGGTGTGTCAGGGTGGTGAGATGGGTCAGGTTCAGTGCCTGTCTCCTCACGATAGTAGCATGCCTCCTGCTTCTCCTAATCGTAATGGGACAGTTACTCCAATGCATGACTTTTCATCTTTGTGAATATTTTAAACCTGATGGAAAGTCTAGAAAAGAAAGTGGATGAGAGTCTCTACCCAGATTGTGCACTCGCTGGACTCACATTGGCTCAGGTCCTCCCTCCTTCCTTTCCACTTGCTCATCCCCACCCTCCACCTTTCTTTTGATTTCTGTATTTGGTTTAAGAAATAAAAGATTCCAGATGGAGCAGTAGCTCTACACTGCTCTTCCAAAGGTCTTTGTCTTTACTATGAACACTTTTTGACTCTACCTGAATATCATATAACTATAAATAGAAATATAATCATGTAAATTTATATAATTTCTGTCATGCTTGAATTTACATATTTTCTATAGTTATACTTTACTATTTTGTGTGTTTGAGTGTTTTGCTTACATGCATGTAAGTACATCATGTGCATGTCTGATGCTTGTGGAGGCCAAAAGAGGGTGTTAGGTACTCTGGGACTAGTGTTATGGCCTACTATGTGGGTGCTGGGAACCAAGCCTGAGTCCTTTTTGAGAGCAGCCACATGCCTGAGTTTTAAGCACATGCTATACTCATGTTTTTTGTGTGTGGACACCCTCAGATCATACTTACAGACTGCCTGTGTTAGCCCTGCATCTTTGTGTTCTTAGTGTCAGACCTGCAAAACATTCTCCTCTCTTCCAACTAGCAGTGCACAGAGACAAGCTGCTGATGTTATTTGATGGGGACATTGTAAGGAGAGAGATGGCATGTGGCAGATCCCAACCACAGTTGTGGTAACTAAGTCTTCTTTCCCTTTGCCATTGATACTATGTAGCCGAGGCACTTTATGTTCCATGTTCTTGTCACATGGTGTCAGAACAGACTAGTGCTCTGACTGGCAGAGTTTGGGGTTTTAATTTCCCTTTCCTGGAGCTTGCTCAGGTATGTACCATGACTACCTGGTGGTTAATTTTGATTATTCAGGGTAGGGGTGTTAAGATGAGGGCTAGTGTGAGCTGTGCTCTGCCTTTATGCTCTAGAGCCATGTGATGAAATGTGTCCTAAAGTAGCTCTTGTTTCCAACATGGATGATATAGGTCTGTCTGTTACTTTTGATGGGAAAAGAGAAGATTACTTCCCTGATCTAATGAAATGGGCCTCTGAAAACGGGGCTTCTGTCGAGGGTTTTGAAATGGTTAACTTCAAAGAAGAGGGCTTTGGTTTGAGAGCAACAAGAGACATCAAGGTGAGTTTATTATCTGTTGGTCTAAGGGGGTTTAAGTGTGTTTGAACCATTGTATGGTTTTGAGATTGAGCTCAAGGTATGGGACAGAGACCTCTGAGGACCGTCTAAAGCTTTGTGGGTATGTAGGCAGCATTCTCCATCCTTGTGGGCTGCAGTGCCTTTATCTGACCACATGGGCCTCAGTCTGACAGCATTCTTGGGAGCCCTGCTAGTTGATTGATCCTCCTGGAGATCTGTGTCATTAACCTTGCCCTAGAGCAAGGCCTTTACAGGCCTCTGTGAGGAGACTATAGAATGTATCTGATAGGATTTTGAGACTTACAAAGGAAAAGGAACTGGACTTAATGGCAGGAGAGAGAACACCTCCAATCCTGTGATGAATAGGGATGTAGGAGGGGGAGGCAGCCTAGACGGTAGGCCTTGTTCTGGATAACCTAGTGGCTGAAAGTTCTACTAATAGAAATGCTGCAGTAGCAGAGGAGAGGAGAACTGGGCATCTGGGGAGAAATGCTTTTCAGACAGCCTCTCTGCTCCTTAGTTCTACTGTCCTAAAGAGGAGGGGTCACTTAGTCACTCAGCTTGTTTGCCAGTGGGGAGAAAGAACTGAGCTTAGCCTGTGGGTGCTGGTTGCCCCAGGATATTCATTCTGCTTTGTACTTTCCACCCTGTGCCTTACAGGGCAAGCTCACATAAGGGCTTGGAGGGAGCTGGTGTGCCTGAGGTTAGGTGTGAGCATCTGCCTGCTTCTAGAACTCTGAAGAATATATTTTGAATGACCCTTTACTATAGTCCCGTATCTCAGTTACTGAAGAGCTTGAGTAGAAGAAATGGATATTAGTTCGGTCTCCTCAGACCTCCAATAACTTCTAACCAAGCACTCATTAACCTGTTGTTCTCACAACTCTGGCATATTAGGTATCTGTTGAGTACCTACTGTGTGAGGAATATTCATTTATTATTGTGTCAGATTCATAGAAAAATATAGGACTTCTTCATGTATGATACTTATAATCTATTGTGGGGGACAAAGCAGAAAAGCATTCAAATAGTGGCACTAACAGGCAGAATGTCACAGGCTTTTCTCTTGTGTCAGATGAGAAACCTCATTCATGCCAGTATTGCCCAATATCTTAGCTGTGGTCTTACTGGTGCTTTTCTTGGGAACAGTGTCTTCACAGTCTGGAGGCTGGAAGGTGGAAGGTTAAGGTGCTGTGCATGGGGTTCTGCTGGGGCCTTCTTCATACTTCACACCTGACCCGGCCCTGGCATGGTCCTACATGACAGAGCTCTAGGCATAGGCTAAGCAGCAGAGGTAAACATGAGCATACCCAAAAGAAGTGTCACACATCTAAAGATGTGCTAGTCCATTTGGAGCAGGTTAGTGAGGCTGAGGATGTTTGGGCCAGTGCCGTAGCTGCTGCTATGATTTGAATCCCTGTGCAGCAGCAGCTCTGCTCTGGTTTATTGCCTCAGTAGAAGAAGCAGTTCACTTTTAACACATGAAGGCTGCCTTGGGTTAGAGGTAGGGATTATCTCATTTTTAGAACTTGAAAGTCTAAGTATAGCACACAGTAACACAGACTTTTATGTTCCACTCCAGATGTTCTACTTGCTTCAAAGTAGCTGAAAGTCTTGTTCTATGTTATCAGCATAAAGACTGTATGGTGCTAGTTTTCCTCACAGAATTTTAGATTATGCTTATACTCTTTTAACTATAGCTCACTTGTGAATATTTAAAACATATCTGGTATTTAGAAGTGCTGATATAAAGCTATATTGTATTTCCTTGTGGTTGGCTTTCTGATAGAGTTGAAATTATTGTAGCATGTTGTGAGATTCTACTGTTTTCTTATTTTTTTTCTCTAGGCAGAAGAATTATTTTTATGGGTTCCACGAAAGTTACTAATGACTGTTGAATCTGCTAAGAATTCAGTATTGGGTAAGAATAATTTATTTAAGGCAATGTACAAGGTATACAAATTTCATTTCCCACAATAAAAGATCATGCTTGGTTGTTTTTTCAGCTTATGACATAGTCCCTCAAATCCATGTTAAAGTTTTCTATTTTATATCCAAAGAAAGATGCATGTGACATGAACTATTATATGATCTTGGAATTTTGTGCTGTGATTTTAGCATGTTTTGAGTTGTGGCCTTTTAAATGAGTCCATGACACTTACCCTGCTAACTTCTGGGTTGATTTAGGGCCCCTGTATTCCCAAGACCGAATTCTCCAAGCTATGGGAAACATTGCACTGGCCTTTCATCTGCTGTGCGAGCGAGCCAGCCCCAACTCTTTCTGGCAGCCATACATTCAGACCCTCCCCAGTGAATATGACACCCCTCTCTACTTCGAAGAAGAGGAAGTGCGATGTCTTCAGTCAACACAAGCCATCCATGATGTCTTCAGCCAGTATAAAAACACAGCACGCCAGTATGCCTATTTCTATAAAGTTATCCAGGTGAGCAGGGCAGGGAGGAGTGGCACGTGTCTTACAGGTCACGAACTTGCCTTCGGAGCTTGAGGGTACTCAGGCACCTTTGTCGATTCCACTTTTGTAGAACTGCTACCACATCGTTTTAAATGAATCTGGCTTCGTCAGCATCCAGGATCAATACAAGCAGAAGTGCTCTCTCACTGACTAAAGTTGCTGAGCTTTTTGAAAATGAGATTATAAGATTTTACAAGTTGTGAACTTTATCAAATAAAAGAAGGTTCCCAGCCGGGCGTGGTGGTGCACGCCTTTAATCCCAGCACTTGGGAGGCAGAGGCAGGTGGATCTCTGGGTTCAAGGCCAGACTCGTCTACAGAGTGAGTTCCAGGACAGCCAGGGCTATACAGAGAAACCCTGTCTCAAAACAAAAAACAAAACAAAACAAAACAAAAAAAACAAAAAAAAGAAGGTTCCCTGTGTGTAATGTTTCTAGGAAAATTAGAATTGATTTTTAGGAGCTGCATAGATGGCTCAGAGGTTAAGAGTCCATACTGTTCTTGCAAAAGACCAGGGTTCAATTCCCAGCACTTGCGTGATGGTTTATAGTCCAGGGGGTCTGGTGCCCTTTTCTGACTTCCTAGGGTACAAGGCATGCATACAGTGCACAGACATACATACAGACAAAACACTCAGAGAAAATGAATAAATGTAATAAAAATTAAAAACTTAAAAACATTAGGAAACAGAAATTGGTAAAAGTTAAAATTAATTTCTACTATATTCATTAGTTGAAAAAAATTGACAGTTATGTTAACTGCAAGGTGATTTGCTTATGTTTTTCAAAGTGTACTACCATTTATTACGTATTATATTCTAGGTAGTTCTAAATGAAAGTGCCATACACACATCTCTAGAAGGTTGGTTTGACTTTGTGTGTTTTGGTGTTTCATCTTCCCTTTTCCGGAAGGGGCAGAGCCAGTACTGCAGCTCCCCACTGAAGCCGAACAAGAGGTGTCTTTTCCAGACTCCCCTTTGCAGTACTTGGGTCTGCCTCTGCCCTGCTACACCTGACCCTGGAGAACAGGAATGGTAGCTGCTTGTTCCCTTCCTTTTCTTGGACAGTTTGATAACCTGGATTGGGTTGATGTGGTTATTTTGTAAATCATCTGTCCTACAGTGTTTTGTTTCATTTTTGAAATTTAGTAATCTTACTTTATTGCTTAATGAAATAGTTTTATTTATTACCTTATTCATTCATTTTTATTTATTTATTTATTTCTTTTTCCCTTGTTTGTCAACCCCGCTCGCTCTGCTCGACCCCACTCGCTCCCGGCCGCCCCTTACGCCCCCCCCCCCCCCCCCCCCCCCCCCCCCCCCCCCCCCCCCCCCCCCCCCCCCCCCCCCC
>LR749697.1:1831543-1876715 GCA_902729485.2 Mus minutoides | reverse complement strand
GGTTGGTCTCTCCGGTCCAAGGATTCATTTTTTATTATTCTTCATAAGTACGCTGTAGCTGACTTCAGACACACCAGAGGAGGGTGTCAGATCTTGTTATGGGTGGTTGTAAGCCACCATGTGGTTGCTGGGATTTGAACTCATCACCTTCGGAAGAGCAGTCGGGTGCTCTAACCCGCTGAGCCATCTCACCAGCCCCATTCATTCATTTATTGTTGTAAAGTTGACTTAATTTGTATGTGTGTGCATAGAACCTAGGGCCTTCTGCTCCCTGGGCGAGCACTTTCCCACGGCTTTCCATTCACTGTTTTACCTTTACAGCATGCCTGTAAGGTAAATAGGATAGGAGTATCCCTCGCAGAGATACTTTTCCCCTCCTGCCAGATGTTCCAACTATTTCAAAGGTCAGAGGATTCTTGCCTCAAATAGGAATTGTTTTGCCTTTCTAACCTCAAGGTTTAGGACATTATGAAGAATGTAATACGTAGGTTTTCTTTCAGGCTTATCTAATTTAAAAAATTTGTTGATGGAGCTAGATTTAAAAACTTTGCGTCTTTGTTTATGATGTCCTGGAGTCCTACATCTGACATCTGGTGTGGCCTTTGTCTTCTGGAAGTGCTATGCTTTGATTTTATTTTATTGTAATGAGCGCCTTGGCATTAAGAGTACCTCTGACACTCTGCCTGTCTGTCCTGTCCTGTCGGTCCCCTTAAGTGATAGTCCCTAAGCTGGACAATTCTGAGGCAGAATGAAACAGTAGAAGATAATCTGTCCAGTGGCCATGTGGGAAGAACACAGGCTTTGTAGTAAGACAAACCTCTGGAAAACCTGATTCCATCACAGTTGCTGTTTAAGTGGAATTTGTAGTAACTGAGGGTGGGCTCTGAAGCCAACTTGCCAGAGCTTACCTACTTCACTCTCCACTGCTTAGCAATGTGCTGTGCCTCAGTGGGCAGTTTCTGTGCTTCCCTTGGCTGTAAGGTGGGAAGGTACTGCCCAAAATTGCAGGGGAAGGTGGACAGAAGGAGGTGAACTGTGTGAATGAAGCCCTGGGCTGCAGACACTCCATTGTGTAATTGTCGCTGTCACAAGGCTGGGTGTCTCTGAGGGTTCATGGAGAGCTGCTGGTCTTGTCTGTTAGAATCCTAAAGAAGTTGGATTTAATATTGACTGCAGGAACAGGAGGATGAATTTGCTAGTGAGAGTGAGGGCAAGCAAGTAGAAAACAGTCTCCTTCCATGTCTTTTGATGTGAGCCACCACCAGAAAGTACCATCCAGGTTGGTAGATCTTTTTTCAAATGATCTGATTAAGAAAATTCTCTCACAGGAGTAACCAACAACTTGGGTCCCTGTCAATTCCAGATGTTGTCAAGTTGACAGCCAAAATTAGCCATTACACTTGTTAAACCATCTTTTGAGTCCAGCTGTTTTTCTTGTTTTAGGTTATTCTCATCGCATCTGGAAGTGTTGAATAGTAAATCAGAGTAAATACAGATGTTTTTGTTGTCTGCTGCTATTCTGTTTGTGTGGTGCTGTCCCTCTTCCTCATGCCTTCTCAGAGTTGGGTGTTAGGCAGCTAGTAGCTCAGTGCAGCATCACTGGCTCAGCACTTAGGAAGAGCGAGGAGACCCACTTTAACATTTCATCACATGATCTGTCCTTGGGAGTGTCTTCGTTTTTTGTGTTAGTGTTTTGATTTTTCATTGAAGATCTTCATTTTCCCCAGGGACGTGAAAACCCTTCCCCAGACAAATACACATCTGAGCTCTGCCACAGATGTTTGCAGGGCACAGGTAAGAGGTGTCCATGTCCCATTCCTAGTTGTTACTGTTTCCTCCTAGAGTCGTTTTCCCGGGTGCTGGGTTGATGGCTGGCTCCTTTGTTAGGGCTCAGAGTCAGTGTGTTTGTGATGTGCTCCTGTCCTTGGCAGATCTATAGAGAGTCACACTGTTCTCCAGCGTTATGACTAACTTCTACTAATCATACATGTCTTTAGGATTTACATTTCTCTCTACTGCACTTTTAGTTTAATGCTATGTTGGTCTTTTGTCTTTTGCTTGTCTTAAGTCATTGTTCTCCCAGCATATTGCTTTGGTCAAGGGCTTCTTGGTGTGGGCACTTTGTTAGTTCATCGGTTTGTGAACAGGAGTCAGAGAAGAAAGGACTGGCGGTGGAAGGCAGACCTAGCTTTTATAACTTGCAGTTTTCTGGCTATGAAAATGTTCCTGTCAGAATATACCATAGGTCAGTGTACCATGTGACACTTCTGCAGGGGAGTATGCAACCAGTTTTGTGATAGAAATCAGTGGAAAAGTAGGATTTGGCTTCAATCATATGTGAAACTATGTACTTGTGAAAGTGAGTCAAATGGAGTTAGATTTTACGTTCCTTACTCAGTTGAATGATAATGTGGAAAAGAAACAGGTCTGAGGATAGGCTGTCTTGTAACTGATAGTCGTTATCAGGTACTGTGACATGGGGCATCAACTTGTGTTGAGACAGAATTTTTATAGAGACACATTTTCCTTTGTTCAGACTTTAAAATTTGACATCTAATAGGACTTAAAGTCCATTCATTTCCCAGTTTAGGTGAAGTGTTTCATGATACCAGGATTTACTCTGTAGAGAATATGATTTATGTATTAATTACTTTTACCTTGTTAATTAATTACAGTTACCTTGTTTCAAAGTAAGAGAATTCACTCAGAGTGAATTTTTTTTTTCCTGCCTCTTGCTTCACAGTAGAGTATGGTAGTCTTGAATTGCATAGCTTGCCAGGGCTATGGTGGCAGAAGAGGTGAGCAATCATAGTCTCAGTTACTGCTACACCTGCCTGACAAGAGGCAGAAAGAGATGCCATTTTTGGTTCTCGGTATGCCATGGCAGTGGAGGCTGATCACAGGCAGTTGTTTGTCTTATTTGCTGCCATTTGACTTGGATCTGTTACATAGCAGTGCAGATGTGTGCCTGCTGTCACTTGTGCAGGTCCCATAGCTCACAGCCTTTCAGGAACATGCACTAAATTAGATGAAAAACCCTGATACAGGCTTGTAGTGTCCATGATTAGAGGTCAGAAACTGCAGGTGGTATCCAACTCTGTGTGTGTACACATGTGTGTTTACTTACTTTATAAATTAGGTACAATAAGAGATTGATAATAACTACTAATAAAATAGTAATTACAATAGTGTACTATAATAAAATAGCATCATTACTGATGCTTTTGGGCCATTGTTAAGCTAAATACAGGTCACTCGAATCTAAGTATTGCATTATCTAGACACTGGTAAGTGACTAAAGAGGTGGTAGATACAGCATGGACACTCAAAACAGAGGATGACTCACATCCCTGACAGAACACAAAGGACAGCACGGGAGTTGATCATATTCCTCAAAAGAGCATGCAAGTTAAATGTTGGAGATTATTTCTTGAATTTCCCATTTAATACTTTTGTATTACAGTTGACCACGATTAGCTGAAATAGTGGAAAGAAAAATCTTTGATGAGGAGAGTTACAGTGTTCCAGAACTTGGGGACCAGTATACCCAGTGTCCTAACTAGGTACACATGTAGGTATGTGTGCTGGTTGTGTTTTGGGAAGAGGAAGTCATAACTGAGAAAATGATTCCATAAGATGGCCTATATGTAAGTCCATGGGAGTTTTTCTTAATTAATGGTTGATGTGGATGAGCCCAGCTTACTGTGGGTGGGGCCATCCCTGGTTAGGTGGTCCTGGGTTCTATAAGAAAGTAGGCTGAGCAAGTTATGGGGAGCAAGCTAAAAAAAACAGCACCCTTCCATGACCTCTGTGTTAGCTTCTGCCTCCAGGTTCCTGTCCTGAGTTCTTGTCCTGGCTTCCTTTAGTGATGGCCTATAAGCTCTTAAGGTGAAATTAGCACCTTCCTCCCCCAGGTTGTTTTTGGTCGTGGTGTTAATTACTAGAGTAGAAACCTAACCAAGATGGTTTGTACACTTCCCCAGGTTGCTGGAATATGCTGTCCATGCCTATCACTCTCTTATGGTAGCAGAAATAGTTTCCCAGTTATATTCCTGATGGTCACTTCTGGCCAGTGTGGGCTTGTCCCCTTATTCTATTTCTCCCACTTTAACTGGGTCTTTTCCTTTTACCTGGAAATCAATTTTAGGAGTCTTTAATCCTGAATAAACTAACCAGTCCTCTCTGGCTTCAGCTCTTTGTGTGATTGCTACTCCATCTGTCTCTTTGGATTTAACCCCTTATAGCTACTTAACTATTTTACTAAACTGATAGTGTAAAGTATTACAGTTAGAGACAGCTACTGGTGGGGATAAAGAAGTACATGCATTTGTGGTGTGTGTGTTGGTGTGCACGCGCATGTGCACATGTGTGCATTTGTGGTGTGTGTGTTGGTGTGCACGCGCATGCGCATGTGTGCATTGGTGTGTGTGTTGGTGTGCACGCGCATGCGCATGTGTGCATTGGTGTGTGTGTTGGTGTGCACGCGCATGTGCACATGTGTGCATTGGTGTGTGTGTTGGTGTGCACGCGCATGTGCACATGTGTGCATTGGTGTGTGTGTTGGTGTGCACGCGCATGTGCACATGTGTGCATTGCTAGGGATTGTACCCAGCCTCATTGAACCACACCCCTAACTTCACAAAAGTTTTCTGTAACCCTGACACCTTGTCGGAAAGTATTTGGTAGAAATCATTCATTTGTTGAGATTATGCATTTTTAGCAACAATGCAAAGAAGTCACCCTGCTCAGTTGTTTACTTGTAGTTTGAAATGATTTTATAGTTATAGACAAATTACAAATGTAAGGTGTAGAGCTCACCTTCACTCTGCTTGCTCTGGCTTGGTGTGGTGCTTATACAGCTGTAGTGTAAGATGGTAGCCAGGTTAGTGGTGGCATAGAGCTCTCCCTCACCGCACTTCTTTGCTTGCCGTTGTCTAGTGTGTCAGTCACCTGATACTGTTTTGAAGAATACTTTGGCAGACACTTTGTAGACAACACTCATTTAATATTTATCTAAAGTTTTTCACTTTAGGCTGAGATTATGTTTTTGACAAGAGTCCCATACAAGTCAAGTTTGTCCTCCTCAGGGAACACATAAATTAATGTGCTTTATTAATGACTTTTTCCAATAAATTGGATGCTTTGATAGAAAGCAAATCCCCTATTCTCATTTAACTAGTTTTCGTGCTTATCACTGCCCTCTGCAGGAGGTATGTATCACTGTGGCATGTGCCAGCTGCAAGTTTTCTGCTTTGTTTTTTCTTCTGTAGGTACTGAAATTTGAGGTATAGCTGCACCTACTTCCTCATTTATTGATTCATTCAGTGGTTCATATCAACAAGGATTCCTGGATACTTACTTAATTTGATGGGTTAGATGATCCATTGCTCTTACTATTGATTTGATGCAGTGTTTTAAATGGCTCTGTATATGACAATTGATTTGTCCTTTAGTTTTAAGTATTTGGAGAAAATCCTATGCAGCATTTGCCATAACCTAAATGTATGGAATTATGTTAAATAGGAATTTGTTGAAATGACTGACTCTTGCATTACACATTACTTACAGAGTTTCTTTAGCATCAGAGTGGGAAATAGCTATGGGTAATGCTTTCTAGTGCTGCCCTCTGTCCATCCTAACTTAAACATTGTGCTTTGTTCTTAGCTGACTTTATAAGAAATGCTACAGCTACTAAGTCAGAGCTACGAACAGCAGTAGGAACAAAGTCAGAGGTGATGGCCAAGTGGCTGAAGCCAGTTTAGTGACTGCAGGTGTGAGATGAGTGAGCATTGGGTTCTGCAGGTGTGAGATGAGTGAGCATTGGGTTCTTACGGCCGGCCGGCTGTGGGAGCCACAAGCTGAAGTCGGGAGGTGTAGAAGAGCAGTAACAGTTTCGGCTTTCACGGTGTTCTTGTGACTTGGCTGGGAACGTTTTCTGTTCAGGTAAGCAACATCCATTTGCAGAGAACTTATAAGGCTGTCCTGAAGAAGCACAAGAGTGAGGGTAGAAAGAGCTGCTGTGCCGATCAGCAGCAGCTCATGACCATGCCTTTGTGAAGGGAGAAGCTTCATAAAAGGACTCTCTGGCTGGCTTACTTGTTTTTAAGAACTACACCAGCTACAGCCTCAGACCTCCTTGGCTCTCTTCTGAGTGCTTTGACCTTTCCAGTGATCCAGGTGGGAGGGATGCCTCTCCATTGTGCACATGAGGAATGGTAGATGGAGGAGCTGCTTCCAGGTGTGACGGTGTCTGCAATTTTTGAAGTGAGTTTAGGGCAGTGCTGTAGGACCCAGGCCTTGAGCTTCTAACCATAGAGCCAGTCATTGTGTTTTAAAGTTATTTGTAGTTTTAATTTTAGGGCCAAGAAGTTATAGTTTAAGGGGAGAGTAGTTTGTATAAAAGTTCTTTACGTGTATAGAAAGTTGGATGTACCCTATTGGCTGGGAGGGTCATGTGCATACAGCGCCATTCTGTGAGCTTAGTGGGCATTCTCTTAGCACCCTAGTGAAATGTCTAGCCCTGTAGATCACCTCTCTGTCAGAGTTGGAACTTATGCATCCTTGGAGGGTATAAGTTCTTTACATTATCCCTGGGTTCTGCAGAAGCTGGCAGTGTACCATCTCTTCATTGTTATCCTTACCTGGCCAATTCATGGTGCAAAAACATGCAAATAAACCAGAAGTCAAGAAGGAGCACAGGCAGACTGTTATACCTTCTGTAGAGATGGCAATGCTGTTGCTGACTTTGTCGGAACTGGTGGTTATCTTAAAATGTCTATGTGTCCTTGTTTGTTCCTGAAGCCATTCTCATCCTTTTTAATGTGAGTTCAGTGTATGAGAGTGCCTTTATTCTTTGTGAGGTTCCCACATTTGCATATTACTCATTTAAATGTGTATCTGATGCTAATTATGTTCATGAATGTTGTGGTTTTGTTGTTTTAAAATTTAATCTGAGTTTCTCACTATGTCCACTTGTTTGTATAATGCCGTAACAATTCAAATATAGTCTTTATCTTCTAGGAATTTAGTGCCCTTTGTTTTCTCTATTTTTCTTTTCCTTTATTTCCAATGGCCTCTGTAAGACATTTTTTTCTCAGTGTCCATGTTTCTGTCTCAGGGAAAGCCATACCTTGTATAGTATTGGTGCTGAGAGTAGGCAGAGGACAATACTGTGGTGTGTCCGTGTGAGCCATTGAGAGCTGTGATTACACGGACATCACTAGGCACCAGAGTGTGGTAGAGATCCTAGGGATGCAGGACAGGTCCACTGAGATGCAGCCCTGCTCTGACTGCAAGTTCAGTTTAGAGGACTCCAGAGCCCTCACTTTAGTCATCTGCTGACCTCCCCACTCACTCCAGAATGGCCAAAGCTACTGCTCACATTGTATGTGTGATGGGCTTTTCACAGACTTCAAAGGGTCTAGGGCAGACTGTGTTGTCAGTCAAATGTTGTTTTGCTGGACAGGGTCTTGTTCTAATAGCTCAAGCTGGCCCAGACTTCTGATCCTAGCTCCATGTATGTTATCTTCCTGCCTCGACTGTTCAGCTGTTGGCATTATAAGCATGTGGCCAACATGCCTTGTTAATTCTGGTTTTGTCTGTGTTTTTTAAATGGGGGATATTTGCCTGCATCTTATGTTCACATTTTGGAGTTTCCAGGATATGGAGAAGATCCTCAGCAATGATTCCATGGTGATGTGGATGAGCTCTCTCAAGAGTCAAGGTCTGTTTTAATGTAGATTATGAAGTATTGTCCTTTCTTTAGATTCACCTTTCTGTCCTTGGGCATGCACGCTCTTGACCCTTCCAGGTAGGATATGTCTCCTTAGCTAAGGGATCATTTGGGAATATAAATGATGTGCTTTCATTCCCCTAGCTCTCCTTATATTTGGGTAAACTGGAGAGCAAGGCTTCGCAATGGTGCTTATTGGTCCCTCCCTCTTACCACCCCCTTCCTCTGGCCTTCCCTCAGAGCTTCTAGGACTGATGAGCCTTCGCTGCCTTCCCCAAACTTCCAAAGCAACTCCTTTACCTTCTGGTTTCAGCTTAGAATCTTTCTGAGTGTGTATTGTCATCTACTCTATGATGCTTAATTCTTTATAGCTGTACCACTCTCTAGATTTGCCTTTGTCTTTGTTACCTGTGTCTTCTGGCATGTGAGCATCATGGACAGGGACCTGTCCTTCTTGACCACTAGTGTTGCCGCTGAATGAGAGGAATCATTGCCTCCTCCTTGTTCTCTTGGTCACATATGGCCAGGGCATGCTGGAAGGGAGTATGTGTGTGACATACAGTCCAGCCAGAAGACCAGTTTTCCTGGTAAATCTTAGAGATCTTTACAGTTAGAACTGACAGTTTACTTACAACAAACTGAATATGATGAGTTTGGGAGGACCAAGGAGGATTTTAAGATGTCTGTAATGTACTGCTTCAAGTTTATCTTCTTGTTCTTTCTAGGTCTGAAACAGAAAATATTGGTTTTAAATTTCCAACTTCTTCTCTTCTGGTAGAGCCTAAGATGCAGCACGAGCGGCCTGTGGGGCTTTGCCTGTGGATTGCATTTGGATTTAGAATGCATTGTTTCAAGCAGATGCCTTTTGTATGCAAAAATCAGATCTGGAGCAAATTGTCATTGTTAAGTTTTAAGTTTGTGAACATGAGGGTTTAATGGAAGTGCTCACCCAGCCTTTATCTTGATGACATGTACAAGTATGTCTGAAGGAAAAGCTGTCAGGATGAGGAGACTTCATCTTCTATGTGCCGCTGACTTGAAAACAATTCTAATACCTTCTAAAATGTTTGTGCCAGTCTTGTGGTTTTTTTGTATTTTTTTTTCATAAATGCTGTGATGGCATTTAAAATTAATACACCATTTGTTTATTTGCTAGTATTTACATCAGAAATGCAGTTGTCAGCCGGGCATGGTGGCACACGCCTTTAATCCCAGCACTCAGGAGGCAGAGGCAGGCAGATTTCTGAGTTCAAGGCCATCCTGGTCTACAAAGTAAGTTCCAGGACAGCCAGGGCTATACAGAGAAACCCTGTCTCCAAAAAAAAAAAAAAAAAAAGAAAGAAAGAAAGAAAGAAATGCTATTGTTAGCCTTGAAATTCTTGCTCTTACTGTCTTTTTGTAAGTTTCAAGTAAGTCACAGGCCCTGGCCCCTGAACCAGAAGGACACTGGCTTTTTATCAATGGCCACGTCTTCTGTGACTTGTATGATGTTGTTTACTGGCACCTGAAGGTGGATCCTTGATCAGTTACTGTGTGGATTCATTCTGCAGTGGCAAAGTGTGGCTTGCAGTATTGAAATGTGAGGAGTGAGCCAGGCAGTGGTGGTGCACACCTTTAATCCCAGCACTTGGGAGGCAGAGGCAGGTGGATTTCTGAGTTCGAGGCCAGCCTGGTCTACAGAGTAAGTTCCAGAACAGCCAGAGCTTTACAGAGAAACCCTGTCACAAAGAAATGTTAGGAGTGGGGCTCCAAAATAAAACAAGATCTATAAGGAAGGGGTAGTAGTCAATGTCAGTCTCATGCAGTTACCTCATTACATTAAAGTCCTGTGTATTTAGTGACTCTGACCCCTGTCTTATTTTGTTTTGTTTTGTTTTTTCGAGACAGGGTTTCTCAGTGTAGCCCTGGCTGTCGTGGAACTCACTTTGTAGACCAGGTTGGCCTCAAACTCAGAAATCGGCCTGCCTCTGCTTCCCGAGTGCTGGGATTAAAGGCGTGCACCACTACACCTGGCCTTCTTTTGTATGAAGGAAAACCCTGTCTTGAGAAACAAAAAAAAAAAAAAAAAAAAAAATCAATTGGTAGCCTTCTGTGGCAGAGAGGGACCTTTAGAATGGATTGCCCTCTAGTGGCTTTCTGATTTGGCCTACCCCCCCTAGCCAACACCACAAGTGTCACTCATCTGTGAGAAGCTTTGCCAAGTGCTGGCTCTGCAGAGAGACCTATGCTTCTGTCCAAAAGGAGCTGTCTGTTAAATCCAGTCCAGCATTACAAAGCCAGAATGGAGTCCAGCTACAGTCAGGGAGAGGAGCAGCAGCAGCGAAGAATCAGACACAGAAGTACGGTTTCTCACTGACCATAGGCCAGCCTAGTGTGTCGTGTGATGGGAAGTAGGCTAAGGAGTTGAAGGAGGGATGCAGAAAAGAGGGAAGAGCATTAACAAGGTCATACTTTCCTAGGTGTCAGGGTCTGCATTGTGTATGACTGTAAGAGCTCATCAGACTCCTCCCCCTTGGCGAGTGAGGAACAGCCAGTGAAAGCGTCCTCTGCTTGAGGACTTTGTTCCTGCTCATTGTGGGGTGTGATGCTTGCCAGCGCTTCTAACTTCCTTCTCTGTTCAAGCAGCTAAGCTCACTTTGTCTTAAACCTTGGGGTGTTGGTTCATCATTTCTTTATATCCTGCTGTGTCCAGTTACTGCTGCCTGTTTGCACATGGGTATGAGCTATGCCTGCAGCATGGGCAACCTATTGCTACAACCCCAAAGAAGAATGGCTGCTTCTCTAGCTGTCATCAGTTGCCAATAGCTTTTCATCTAGAGGTTAGGCCTAAGCTGTGTCCTGTCCTGTCCTGTCCTGCCTTTCATGGCACACCTCCCCATCCTCCTGCTCATCCCTTCTTTCTGCCCCTCTTCTGCATGTTGTCCCAGGTAGAGCAGAGCACTCACAGTCTAAAGTGTAAACTCTTTTCAAGAGTTGTTTACAGTGTATTCAGGCTGTGTAGATGGCAAATAACAGGGAAAGAGGAAGGCATGACCATTGATAAATGATTATCAATAATGAACAGACTCCATTGACTCTCAGAATAGCTACTGTTAATGTAATATGTAACTTAAAAAGAGGTAGGGGATAGTTAATAACCCCTTGTAGCAAAAGTGAACAGCTTGGGGAAATTCCCTGTTGATTTTTAGCTTTTTTTTTTTTAATGAAATTTAAACTATATCACAGCAATGTTATGATATGGCAGCTCTCCAGTGTCCTTTTCTCACTAGCCACCCACCCTTTTCAAGGAGTGTCCATGTCTTAACTTTCACCAGAGCTTGCTTACAAATCTTGTGTAAATAGGGGTGAGCTCATGGACTCTTTTGCATCTCTTGCCCCCTGTAATGTTTGGATTTGTCCATGTTGCTGGATATGGCAACAGGCTAGCCCCTTTCCATTGCTCTGTAAGCTTTTTTTATATAAATTTGTCCCCTCTCCTTGTTTCTGAGATAGGGTCTTACCTTGTAGCTCAGGCTAGCCTGGAGCTCTCAGTGCAGCCCTGTTATAAGTAGCCTTATATTTGTTTTTTCTATGGACATTACTTGAATACAGTGTCAGTTCTCTTGCCTCAGACTCCCAAGTGCTGGGATTACAAGTGATGCCAGGCTTGAAGAGACCTGCTTTTCCTTCCATTCTTCTGTCCACGGAGACTTTGATTATCTGCTGGGCTTGAGCTATATATTACTTTCTTTTCTCATTGCTGTGACAAATAACTTAAGTGAAAAAGCTCTTAGAGACTATATGTACCCTGTGGCTGGTCACATGGCATCCAAAGTCAAGACACAGTGAGGAAGGAGTCTTGATATTGAGCTCCCTCTCTCCTCTTTTGACTTAGTACAGGGCTCTAGCCCACATTCTGGGTGGGGCTTTCTTTCTTAGTGAAACTGCTGGAAACACCCTCAAAGGTACTTCCTGAGGTATGTCTCCTAAGTGATTCTACATCCAGTCAAGTGGACAAAGAAATTAACCAGCATGGGCAGGTGAGAAAGAGCTGGGGGCGGAGGGGGGGGGGAGGCAGACAGACAGACACAGAGAGAAAGAGAGAGACAGGCAGACAGAGACAGAGAGAGAGAGAGAGCGTGTGTGTGAAAGAGAGGGAAGGGGAGAGTGTCAGTGGACATGAGTGTATATACGTGTGTACTCATGCACAAGCACATGTGTAACATAGTCATGTGGAACAGCTGGACAGCTTTGTGGAGTCAGTTCTGTCTTTATCTCCGTTGCTGGTGGGATTGAACTCAGACCGTCAAGCTTGCATAGCAAAAGCTTTACCCATTGGACGTCTTATTGGCACAGTTATAAGTAGTCTTGTATCAGCCTGGTGTGGTGGCGCACGCCTTTAATCCCAGCACTCGGGAGGCAGAGGCAGGCGGATTTCTGAGTTCGAGGCCAGCCTGGTCTACAAAGTGAGTTCCAGGACAGCCAGGGCTATACAGAGAAACCCTGTCTCGAAAAACAAAAAACAAACAAACAAACAAAAAGTAGTCTTGTATCTGTCTGCCTGCGGATATACACCTTCCTTTCTTCTGGGCATTCTCTTGAGAGGAGGATTGCTGGAATATTGAGGGGCTGCCTGTTTAGTCTCAGTCAACATTGCTAAACAGTTACTCCCAAGTGCCAAACTAGTTTATACTCTAACCAGCAGTCATTTCTACTTGTTATACTTCTTCACCAACACCTTGTCTTCTGGGACGTTGGGGCAGGCGTGCCCTTTTATCTTGTTGTGGTTCTGATTTACATTGATGACTGAAGGTAGTAAGCATGTTTCTATTGGCTTACCAGCTCCGTAGACATCTTTTGACACAAGATCTGTTCAGTCTTTTGCTCTTTTAAATACATGTTTTATTCAACCCTGTAGATCCTAAATTCATCCTATAAACACAGTATATATCTGAAACACTCTGTAAATCAGTAAAAAATTATTAAGAATTTTGCATAATTTTAAAATATTTTTTGAGATATTATATTTTAGAGAAATATGTAATATTATTTTTATGATTATGGTAAGATATATATATAAAACCAATAAATAATTACTTTCATAATGTTCTGTATGTAACCTTCATTATTAAGTATATCTCAAGCTTTTCTACCACTCAAGACAGAAAGTCTTCATATGAAGTAGTAACTGCCTACCTTCTACGGGCTGATTTTCGATTGACACTCTCTTCGGGATATGTGTCCAGAAGATGTGGGTTTGTGACTTGTGAAGTCACTTTTCAAATTTCATATTTCAGTGAATAGACATTCTTAATTTTAAGGACGCCTCTGTTACCAGTCTTATTTTAAAGATAGTGCTTTTTGTGTTCATCTTAAGATTTTTGTTTGTTTGTTTTTGTTTTTGTTTTTTTATTTTTTTTGGTTTTTTGGTCCAGGCCAGAAATTCTCAACTGTGAGGGTTTGCCCATTGGGTAGTGGAGACATTTTGACTGTTGCAGCTGGATCATGACTGCTATAAACACCTTACATTTCAACAAAAGCTGATAGGGGCTAGATACCAACAGACTAAAGTTGGGGCTCAGGCCTAGGAGAAGATGTGATGCTATGTTTATTAATGCATTTGCTTTTAGAAGTATTACAGTCTCTGGAGAAAACTCTTGGGCTCTCAAGCATGTATGCCCCAAATCTTTTGTTTGCTTGTTTGTTTGTTTTTGAGGCAGGGTTTTTCTGTATAGCCCTGGCTGTCCTGGAACTCACTTTGTAGACCAGGCTGGCCCTGAACTCAGAAATTCACCTGTCTCTGCCTCCTGAGTGCTGGGATTAAAGGCATGCGCCACCATGCCCGGCTCCCAAATCTTTTGTTTAAAACAAAACTTGGTTTTATTTACGATGGAGAGCTTTTATGGGTTATAGTGACAGGTGGGACCAAGGTGGAGGTGGTGTTCGGTTGTTTAATGGCAGTATATGAACATGACCTGGCTTTTACAAAAGGTAGATACTGTATCCTTTTCAGTCTGACCACTAGCAGATTTCATGCAGGCAAAACACTAATGCACATATAAAATCTTTAAGAATTGCTTTAAGGTTACAACTGTAATGAAAACTGAAATCGGGGCTGGTGAGATGGCTCAGTGGGTAAGAGCACCCGACTGCTCTTCCGAAGGTGATAAGTTCAAATCCCAGCAACCACATGGTGGCTCACAACTATCCGATCTGGCTCCCTCTTCTGGAGTGTCCGAAGACAGCTACAGTGTACTTACGTATAATAAATAAAATAAATCTTAAAAAAAAAAAAAAGAAAACTGAAATCCTGACTGCTTTCCTGAACAAAGGAGTACATTCAGGAAGCAACTTGACTGTGAACTCTTGCTTTTATCAGAATTGCCATCTGGTTCTTGGCACACAGTGAGAATGAGGGACTGGGTGCTTGCTGGATAGGGAGGAATTTGTCCTTCTATTTTTATCATTGTATTTCAGTTGTGTTTCCACTCATAAGATCGCCTGTTTATTCATACAGATTGTGGTAACTTCCCCATTAAAATCTTAGGAGAGGTGGGGGAGGAGAAGTACTGAACCTTGTGGTAGCCAGTGCTCAGCAGGCCATGGTGAGGAGATACTTCCTCTGGGTGCACAGCCCGAGGAGATTCGGAGTAGTCTTAATGCTAAAATCTACTAACTTTAAAATCGGAATCAGTAGCCGTAGGGTGGTCACATGAGGAGACTCATATCTAGGGTGTATTATAGGATGATAACTATTCTACTGTTGGTGACCCCTGGAAGATTGACTTGATAATTAATAAATCAGTTGACACAGGTTTATTAGACTCCAAGTTTTGTTTTAAAACTCACAAATACAAGCTGTTGTGTAGGGTACTGCTGCTGTCTCTGGCATTCTTCTGAACTTGTGTGAGTGCTGTGGGTGGAAGGAGTGTGAGCTTGGAATTAGAAATGCATTGTGGGGGTTGTCAGGTAACTTAGTTTGGTTCCTTATCCAGTAGCTGATGGTAACTGACTTATGTTGGGAAGATTGCCTGAGAAGTTTGAGGTGTAAACTTCACCAAATGATAGGGCTTGGATCTGTGGACTTTTTCTAATGATGGTTAACTATGTGTTTTCAGTGTTACGTTCATGTGTATGAAGCACCATGGCAGGCAGATGGAACCTAGGGACTCTTGCACCTACTAGGTGTATGGCCTGGAGCTTTCTCCAAGCCTCAGTTTATATGAAATGGAGTTAATGATAGTATTGGTCACACAGGGGTATTTAAACCCTTAAGCACCTATAAAATCTTGAGCATAATTTTGAGCCTGGCACCTCTGTCACACGATGAATGTTGGTTGTGCCCTTACAGTGTGTCTGTTAGAGCTGATAGTGAAACCCAGGACTACTCAAGCCACTTTTGCCCTGTACTGACTGTCCCCACATGAAGTTAGTTCTTTTTTCCTTTTCTTTTCTTCTCTTTTTTTATCAGATATTTTCTTTTCTTTTTTAAAAGATTTATTTATTTATTTTATGTATATGAGTACACTGTAGCTGTACAGATGGTTTTGAGCCTTCATGTGGTTGTTGGAAATTGAATTTTTAGGACCTCTGCTCATTTTGGTCAACCCTGCTCGCTCCGGTGGGCCCCACTCACTCAATCCTGTTTGCTCTGGCCCAAAGATTTATTTATTATTATACATAAATACACTGTAGTTGACTTCAGACGTACCAGAAGAGGGCGTCATATCTCATTACGGGTGGTTGTGAGCCACCATGTGGTTACTGGGATTTGAACTCAGGACCTTTAGGAGAGCAGTCAGTGCTCTTACCCACTGAGCCTTCTCGCCAGTCCCAAGATACTTTCTTTATTTACATTTCAAATGCTATCCCCTGTCCTAGTTTCCTCTCTGAAAATCCCCTATCCCTTCCCCCTCCCCCTGCTCACTAACCCACCTACTCCTGCTTCCTGGCCCTGGCATTCACCTATACTGGGCATAGAATCTTCTCAAGACCAAGGGCCTCTCCTCCCATTGATGGCCATCTAGGCCATCCTCTGTTACATATGCAGCTACAGACACGAGCCCTACCAGGTTTTTTCTTTGATTGGTGGTTTAGTCCCAGGGAGCTCTCCTGTATTGCTCCTCCTGTAGGGCTGCCAACCCTTTCAGCTCCTTTTGGGGGTTAGTTCTTAAAGCACTACACTGGGCAGCACAGCAGGCATTATGGGTTCTGGGAAAAGTATGTTGGTGAGTCAGGTGCCTACCTGCTGTAACTGTCTGCTGAGTGCATTTGTATCATTTTAAGGGCATATTAAATACTCCAGAGAAAACCAGCATAACTTTTGGTGTAAGAGACTGTTTTCAACTTTTTCCTTTTAACAAATGTTTACATTTATATTGTCATGTGTGCGTAGCCTGACATAGATGCAGAGGTTATAGGACAGCTTGTAGGAGGAGGGTTTCTTCTCCACCATGTGGATTCTTAGGGGTTGAATTCAGGTTGTCAGGCTTGGCAGCAAACACTTTGACCCAGGATCCCACTCCTTTTTAAATGAAACTTTTTTGTGTGGTGAGGGGGCTGCTGAGAAGCAAACCCAGAGTCTTACCTCATGCACTGTAGGCAAGTACTCTGCCACCAAACTACACAGTTCCATCTCTAAATGGGACTTTAAAAACAAGGATTAAGTTGTAAGTATTGTATGTATATCCAATACGAATACATAAATAAAATAGGAGTTGGATCTTTTGTATTTGACAGAGTTTTGGTGAGCCAGAACCTCAGGATGACAGAACCCTAGCATGGGTTCATTCCTCTAGCCTTGGTCTAGAATGTGCCCAAGGACACTAATGCCATGTCTTAACATTCTCCGTGCTGCAGCTAGCACAGGACCCGCTCCCTAGATTCAATGCAAGTATAAGTGGCCTGGGTTCCCTTCCTGAGTCTGCGGTGTGTTCACAAAGGCTTACCCAAAGGCCAGTGTCCTGGGCCACAGACCTAGAAAGCTGCTCTAGCGCATCTTGCTGTTTCCTTCCGCTTCACAGCTCTCATCTGTGTCAAGGAATGAAAGCAGGTGTGTGGCATCAAAGACCAAGATAAACCCTTAGTGCACTTGACGGGCCTTATGGAGGTCTGCAGATTACCTGGTTTTCATATGGAAGTTTGGAAGATGGATGCGGTTCAGATCCTGTATTGCATTTGGTTCTGGTTCTGATCCAACTGAGAGAGATCAGTTTGCTGCATAGCAACTGGCCAGAGTACATAACATGTGTTTTAAAAGCTGTGCATGTGGCCAGGAGCCACCCATTTGAACTGAAATAGAAACCTTGTAGTGAGGAGAGTCACAGTGGAGCATAATGGAATGAGCAGAGGGCAGAAGCCGCCATCACGCCAGTAGCACAGACAGTACAGACAGCAGCCTCTGCTAGCCAAAGAAAAGCCAGGTGCCCTCATCAGTCTTGTCGTCTTTTACCTTGCTCCTGTAGCAGAACATACCCTTGTAAAGACATCTTCCTTTTTTCTTCTTTCTTCCTGTGAACATATTCAGTCCTCTTTCTTAAAGGCAGAAAGGGAGTAGAAATACCAAGTGCCTTGTTGGAATGAGGGAGCCAGGGTTTCACCAGCCTGCAGCAGACATACAAGGAGTGAGAAAAATCCTGCCGTTGTTGGGCAGCCCTGAGGTTTCACTTTACTGTGGCAAATCCTAGACCATCTTTACTGAGAAAGTGCGATGTGCTTGTGTGAATTTTCTTAGATATGTGTACTTGGAAGTTAACAATTTTAAAAAATTTGTTTTCTAGAGGCTTAAAACAACACATTTATTATCTCATGTTTTATAGAGGCTTAAGCCAACATTATCTTATATTCTTTTTAGGCCAGGAGTACAGGCCTGGCCTGACTGGATGCCTGCTTCCATGGCTCTTACAGGGGCATATCGCATGGTTCTGTCTGAAGGTCAGCTCCTGAGCGTGTCTCTGTGGCTAGCTATAAGATGTACCCCCTTAGGCTGTTTCTTGTTGTTGGCTGGAGGCTACTCTCAGTTCTTTGCCATGTTAGGCCTTTATTTTGTGGTGTTCATGTTGGCTGTATTGGGGTTGAGCCAGAGGCCTTGTATACTCTAGGCCTTGCACTCCATCACTGACCTATGTCCACAGCTTTTCCCTTTGAGATGGAGTCTCGCTGAGGTGTCTAGTCTGCCTTTGGCCTCACTATATAGCCGAGGAAGACCTTGAACTTGTGACTCTCCTGCGTTGTTATAAACTGGGTCTATAGTCCTCTGCTATTAAGCCTGGCTAGTTTTTGAACATTCTCAGTCCTTGTTGCCCTTTATGGTGGCTTGAATGAGATACACCCCCGGCCCCATACTTTGAAGCATTTGAATACTTGGTCTCCAGTTTCAAAGCTTCGTGCCATTTCTAGCCATATAATTCATTCATTCTTTCTTGGTTGTGATTTAAGATGAGCACTGTGTTTGCTGTTTCAGCTGCCATACTTGCCACTTCCCTCCTATGAAACCTTTACCCTCTGGGACTGTAAGCCAAGTAACCCCTTCCTTCTGTAAGTTGCCATAGTCTTGGTGTTTTGTCACCACAGTAGCAAAGTAGCCTTTCTCCTCTCGCTCTGTTAGATTCATCCTTTCATAGGCTGCCTTCCTCGAAGGAGAACCTCTTTATTTCTACTTTATTTACCAGTGTTTCCTAAGTCCTTTTTTTCTGGAAAGTTGTAACTCATTGGTGTCTCTCAGATACCATTAAAAGTAGGTGGTGGAGAAACTAAGGTTAGACAGGTGAGCTGCAAGGCCCACATATAGAACTACCTGTCCCCAGTGCCTCTCCCTAGGCTACATCCCTGCTGCGGGACCTTGTGTTTGGATGTCACCAGCTTGGCCCTTTTTACCCTCCACTCTCCTGCACACAGTCCTTGAGCAAGCACTTCCTACTCTTGCTGCGCCTTATGCTCTCTGCCCCAGATGTCAGAGCTTGGCCTTCTGGAGCCTGGCCCCCCTGCCACCTGCTCCATGTGTCACTACAAGATCAGCTTTTGCTGACAGTGCCTGCAGCCTCTGCTTTGTAATTCCAGCATGTACTTAGTATCTTAGTGTATGATATTTTCAACGTTTGGACTCCAGCCTTGCTGGTACTTACTTGGAGAGGGCAGAAGGCCCTCCTGCTGTTCCATTCCCATGAAGGCTGGCACATGACAGACAGCACCACTTTGGTGAGTTGGTGAGTGAGCTGTGCTCCATGTAAGTGTTTCTGCTTAGATGGAAGGATATCCTGGGACTCAGAACCCCAGGAACCACACAGCTCTGAGAGGAAGCCATTTCAGCTCCCAGGGGTAGGTATCCCCAGCTGAGCTCAGGAGCTCAGGAGCCTCAGCTCCCTTACACTTCTTTGCTTCTTCCCTTCTTCTCTTCATTGCTTCTCAGCTTATTCCAATGAGAATCACACCAGGCATCAAATCTTATGAAAGATTTATTGCAGAGTCCAGGGTGTGGAGGGAAGGATCCAGGGATGGCTGTCCTCTGTTCCCAAGAGTGGACAGCAGGGAATTGAACAACGTACAGGGCATGTATAAGAATTCTTAGGGGCGGATCTTTTTGGCACAAAGATCTCCAGAGTGAGGATTGGTGGGATTTCCTGTTCAGGGATTGGTGGGGTTTTGTGAGAAGCTCAGGGATTGGTGGGTTTTTCCTGCTCAGGAATTGACTCTTTTTCACACACACACACACACACACACACACACACACCCCTTTCCCTGCATCAGGCCCACAGATTGGGATGGGAAGTTCTTCCTCACCACAGGCAGCTTTGGCTGAGGAGGCTGGAAAGGTGGTGTTGCCACTGTGGAAGCTCCTGTGGGACAGTGGTGTTTCAAGAAGACTAGGCTGAGGTAGGAAAGGAGATGCAGCACACTGTGCACAGTTCTTGTAACAGCTGCGGACTGGGGACGCGTTGGGGTGCTGCCATTTTGACAGCTCCCGCGGGGGCATCTTATGCTGGCCGTAGGCTGGGGCAGGGAAGGGGCCCAGCAGCCTCTTTGATGGCTTTTGCAGCATGCCGCTCCAGAGTGTTTCGGTGGAGTAGAGCGAGCATGGACCATCTTAGGTACAAGTTTTGCCACTCTTGTGGCCTGACTGTTGCCTTTATTATTTTCTATGCAGGAATATTTAGTTACTTTAACTTGGTTATTTTTCCAAGGTTAATAAAACCCTTTCTTACAGATTTTTATACCTGTTTCTTTTCCTTTTCCTTTTCCTTTTTCTTTTCCTTTTCCTTTTCTTGGTTGTTCTCACACCTGTCTGCTCATGAGATTTTCACAGAAAATAGCATGTTATTTCATTAGTGCTTGCTAAAAAAAAAAGAAAGCAAAGAAAACACAAAGGACAATATCTCATGTAGCCCAGACTAGCTTCCAACTTGATATATAGTCAGGAATGACCTTGAATTCTTGCTCTTCCTTCCTCATTTCTCCTGTGCTATTGTTTGGTTATACACCACACCTGGACAACAGGTGGTACAGGGCCTGGCCTTCTGTTGTTTGTTTCTAATGGGCACATACTTTAGGCAGAGAGCAGACTGCAAGTTAGTGGTTCTTCACCTGATGAGTAGATGCCTCTTGCCACAAGTTTCCAATGAAACAAATGGAGAAGCTGTCTGTTCTGTAACCACAGGTTTGTTGATGCAGATTGTAATCAGAGCCTGACTAGAAATGCTCCATACTTTCCCTTCCACCAGGTTTCCTCAGACCACTTGGGCCTAGTTCAGCTGACATCATTGTCATCGCTTCTGTCTACTGTTCCCATGGAGTTCATCACTGGGGGCAGGGAGCATTCTGTGTTGGGGAGAGAAGGCCGAGTGCAGGGACAGCAAAGCAAAGACACAGCCCACCTTGATGAATGGGGATCTGAGCAGACGTAGGAGACCCAGTGTGCTCCAGGACTTTCTCTTATTCTGCCACTAGCCCCCTGGTGGCCATTGAAATCACCCCAAACCTTTGCTCTCTCTCTTTCTTCCTTTCTGACTGTCTGTGTGTTCCAAAGATGATGTCTTTAAAGGGTTGAAAAGGAATCCATACAGTGGCTGTGTGAGCATTTGCTTTCCATTGAAACTGTATTATGATTTCTGGGGAAGCCAGACAGCGGCAGCTGTGACCAGGGAGTCCATCTGTAGCTCCAGCACCTGAGTTATTTAGCAGTCTAGCTGGAGATCTCAGGCCATTCTTTACCCTTCCACAGCCTTTAGGTTTCAGCCTTCCCTGCCTTGCTCCCTTTTGAAGCTCTTACCTTATTTGTGACTTGGTCAGCATCAGCCTTCTACACACAGGAAGTGTGAGGGTAGGAGACCAGATCTATCTTGTGCCCTTATTTTCTCTTTTATTCTGGATAGACTTCATGAATATTTCCCAGATGAAGGAATGATTGAATGGGTGTCGCACAACAACTGAGTAGCAGTTCACCGTGGTGTGAAATCAGAGGCTAGAACTGTTTTGCAGGCTGCATGTGCTAAGAATTCAGAGGTCATGAGAGGTCACATGAAAGTTTAAAGGAAGATTAATCTTAAACTTTGTTGAAGGACTTGGCTAAATGAATCAGTGGGAGGGGAAAATTATTCCAATCTGGAAAGTGTGAAAATGGGCAGGAAGGCTGTTTCCTACATCAGGTTTTCTGAGGGATAAATGATAAATGGCTTGAGATGACTTCCAGATTCTGCAACTTGTTCAGGGGCTAAAAGGTGACTAGAAAGAATAACGGTCATTCTGCTGAGCAGAGTTTAATTGACACAGCCAATGATCTAAAAATCCTATGTTGGAAAATGTCACTTCATTATATGTGTCTGGAAGTACAGATGGGGAAACAGATTTTTTTCTTTTTGCAGTAGATTCATTAAGTGTTTAGGAAGATTGTCTTTTGCACCATCTCCAACAGAGTAGTTTGAAGCTGAGACTAAACTCAATTGTGTAGGATTGCTATGTGCCATTGTGAGACTGAGGTCCATCAGCAGGTAGCAGATGCAGGATGTAGCACCTGCCTCACAGCCTGGTTAGGATTGGGTGATGGTACACTCACACACACAGAGCACTTGGGGCAGAAAGTGAAGAGCAGGAACTGCTCACACTTACTGAGCTCTCACCCTTGGCTATGAATCTTCCTCCAAGTGCAACAGTCCTAACTACTTTGTCCAGATCACTCCTTTGTGGAGCAGGTGCCTTCTTGCACTGAGGAGGATTGGAGTGGGTGGGAGGTGGTCAGTCACTTGGCTCTGCTGGGTAGGACTGGAGCTCTTTGCTTGCTCTATGCACATTCTTTTTATCCTTGACTGCACCAGTCAATTCCCATGGCTCCTGCCCCAGCAGAGTTAAAAACCACCAAGGTGTTCATACCAGTTGCTGCTGGTTATCCTGGAAAGGCATTCTGCTGACCTTTCATTTTGTAGCAGATCTGTTAGCTCCACAAACCTGGTGTGGTGGTGTTGCATGTGGTATTGCAGAAATCACTTACATGGAAATTATTTGCAGCCTTGTGTCTCTTTGTTGGAGCCATATAACTGAAAAGAAACAGGGAGTTTTAAAGTAAGACCATGCTTACTGTGGTGGGTCCCTAGGTGGTGTGCCCTTCTGTGTTCCTGGGAATAAATACCACAGGCAGTCCCAAGAACCTCACATTTGACTTTGGTGCCTAGTAACCGTTGACAGACCCATATTCCCCTTCCCCTTCCCTTCCCCTTTCCCTTTCTCTTTCCCTTTCCCCTTCCCCTTCCCCTTCCCCTTCCCCTTCCCCTTTCCTTTCCCTTTCCCCTTCTCCCATTCTTGGTTCCTGAGTTGTGGGAATCTACTGCTACCTTAAATTGGCCTAGCCATTCCCCCTATCTTTGGCTTCCTTCATTCTTTTTCTATGGAATAAACTAAGGCCATGTGACAAGAAGTCCTGTCTCCTCTCAAGTGTCTTTTTATTCTTGTCCCTTAATATTACAGACTGTCCCTGGTGCCTTTGAAATAATGATCTGGTGATCTTTTTTTGTAACATTTATTCTTTGGCTCCTGCACCCTGGGTTGTCCTTAGTCAGAGCCAGGGAGATCCCCCAGGAGGTCTCTAAGAAGCACTTGTTCACTGTCTAGTATCTTTACTCTGCCAAGCATGTTGCTTTCCTTGCATGCTTTTTCTTCTCAAGGTGTCTCTGGTGCTGTATTGCTGTACAAGTGTTTCTAGAGTTCCTGGACTCTGTGTTAGGGGCCAGCTGGCCTGTTTTTCAAAACCCAATTCTGAAATCTTTTCTTATCTGTGACTATGGTCAAACATCATGTTCATTTGAAAGATGGCTCAAATCAATATATTGGCTTCTCAGCATTCTGTTCCAAGTGAACAATTAACAATTATCCATTTTCTACATCACACTTAAAAGATAGTCAGAGATTAAACTATTCTTTCATGGAAAAATTGTTTCTAGAAATTGGCTTTTTTAACAAAATGGGATCACTCTTAAATATGAGATAGTATTTCCTCTGGGGGTGGGGAAACACAAGAGTAAAACCCATTTCAGAGCTGTTGACCAATGAAGCATTTAATTAAGAAAATATAAGGTAAAGTGCACTTTGTGGAGAAGATAGTAGTCAGCTTTGCATATCTGTCCCGCAGTGTGCTGTGCCCTCTGCAGTTTGGCCCTCTGCTCCTTTTTTTTTTTTTTATCTTGTGTCTTGTTCAGTTAAAAGGTGAAGTTTTGTATTTCAGAAGAATTTTTTTCATGGCTTTTTCCCTCAAGGAATTTGGATGCTGAGAGGGCAGTAGCAGTGACACCCTAGTGCCTCATCTCTTCCCTTCTGAGAGCAGCACTTCACACAGCTTGTTCTCTACTTTGTGTTCATACTGAAATGACCTAGGACATTGTATAATATCAGAGGCAAGTATAGCCCTAGCCCAGGGTGTCTCCAGGCAGCTTTCTTCTTTTAACTGTGTGTGTTGGGTACAGTGGCAGACAGCCTCGGATGTTGTTCCTTAGAAGCTGCTCACCTTGGTTTTTGAGATAGGTGTTTTCACAGACCTTGCTATCAGTGGACATTTCCACCAGCTGCCCATAATGTACATGATGTATGGATTCACACAGAGGATGGAGGATGTCCTGAAGACCTCAATGTGGCAGTCCTCCTGAGCTACTATAAGGGCTCAAAGTATTATACAAGTGTGGCTCATACTCTTTTAGAGTCCTGATGAGCTGATATCTGTGAGTTCTTGGATTTTGCAGTACATCCCTAGAGTTTTTTTCTTATTAACTACTCACAGTCTATTTGATTTGTTTTGTTTTTGATTTTTAAAAACATGTCTCATGTAGCCCAGATTGGTCTTGAACTCCTGATCTTCTTCCCACCATTTCGCAAGTTTATAAGCTTGAGCTATCATGCCCAGCTTCTTAACTCCCTTAGTTAACTAACTTAACTAAGCTTAAAGGCTTAGTTACTTTTCTATTGCTGCAAAGACACAGCAATCAAGGCAGCATATAGAAGAAAGAGTTTATTTGGGGCTTACAGCTTCAGAGGTTAGAATCCATTACCATTATGACAGGAAGCATGGGGTCAGGAAGGCAGGCATGGTACAGGAGTTGTAGCAGAGAGTTTATATCTTTATCTGCAAGTAAGAGGCAGAAAAAGCTAATTGGGAATGACTTGTGCTTTTTGAAACTTCAAAGTGTGCCCCTAGTGACACATCTCCTCCAAGGCCACACCTCCTAATCCTTCCCAAACAGTTCCACTAGCTAGAAATCAAGTATTCAAATCTGTGAGCGTATGGTGGCAATAGAAATTCAAACCACTAGAGGCTGAATGTGTAGTTAAGGGTCCAACGCTTATTTTGTATCCGTGTGTCAACTAGGAGAATTGAGAGTAGCAAAAGATGTCATCCCTGTAGTGTGGAAGTAGACAGGTTCAATGATTAATGAAATGATGGTGTGTCTATGGGGCTGTTAAAATTATCATGAAATGATAGGAAATTTAGATAATGGAATAGTAGAAGTGACTAGAATGCCAGTATGGTATAATTCTGTGGAGAAAGTACCAGAAAATAAATTGTGTATGTGACCACTATGTTTTAAAGTATAAAAAAGGGGATGTGTATGTGTCCACAAAGAATCAAAGCCATGGCCTCTCTCATGCTTCTGAGCTGTTTCCAGAACCAGTGTGTGTGTTTGTTTGTTTGTTTGTTTTCCTT
Organism: Mus minutoides; assembly: GCA_902729485.2. NCBI lineage: Eukaryota > Metazoa > Chordata > Mammalia > Rodentia > Muridae > Mus > Mus minutoides. The sequence continues at coordinate 1,851,828 of LR749697.1, read as the reverse complement.
GTGCACTGTGAGAACTAGGCCCCATGATAACTATGGACCATCCAGATTTGAGATTATTAAAGATTACAACTCCATGTGTGCCTTTCCTGCCAGTTTGGTATTAGTCTTGTCATTATTGCTGGACATTTAGCCATGCAAGTCATTTTGTAGTTTACTGAGGTGAAGGAAGCATGCGTTTTCCATGTCAGAACTCCAGCACTTCACTCACAAGGGAGCAGCTAAGCTTTTCCTCAGACTCTTGAATACTGGCATCTTGGCTGCTATTCCAGCTTCACTGGTTATTAATAGCCTTCCCGTCCTATTAACTTCCCTGCTCCTTGGTTTCCTTGACAGTAGAATGAGGCTGATGACGATTGTCTTAGTTAGTTTTACTTTAGTTGTTTTACTGCTGTGTACAGAGACACCACGGCCAAGGCAACTCTCATAAGGACAACATTTAATTGGAGCTGGCTTACAAGTTCAGAGTTCTAGTCCATTATTATCAAGGCGGAAACATGGCAACATCCTGGCAGGCATGGTACAGGAGGAGCTGAGAGATCTACATCTTCATCTGAAGGCTGCTAGCAGAATACTGGCTTCCAGGCAGCTAGGATGAGAGTCTTAAAGCCACAGTGACACACTTACTTCCACAAGACCATTCCTTGAAATAGTGCCACTCCCTGGGCCAAGCATATGCAAATCATCACATTCCACTCCTTGGCTCCCACAGGCTTATTTAAACATGAATATGAGAGCCATACCTAAACATAGCATAATGCAAAATACATTTAGTTCAACTTCAAAATTCCCTGTAGTCTATAGCAGTCTCAATATTGTTAAAAGTTGAAAGTTCAGGCTGGAGAGAAGACTCAGTGGTTAAGAGCACTGACTGCTCTTCCAGAGGTCCTGAGTTCAATTGCCAGGACCTTCTGGTGTGTCTGAAGACATTGACAGTATACCCACATAAATAAATAAATAAATCTTTTTTAAAAAGAGGAGGAGGAGGCAGAGGCAGCAGCAGCAGCAGCAGCGGCGGCGGCTGGCCCTTTTTTTAAAAAAAGTCCAAAGTTCAAGGTCTCTTCTGAGATCACTCAGCTGTAATCCCCAAAGCAAGACAGGAAACCAGCTGTGCAAACTCCAAACTTTACATCTTCATGTCTGATGTGTCAAAGCAGTCTTCAGATCTCTAACTCCTCTTTCATCTCTGCTGACTGCAACAGACTTCTTTCTCTTGGGCTGGTTCCACTCCCTGTTAGCAGATCTCCTCAGCAGATACCCTGCAGATCTGGAGATATCTTGGGGTCTCCACGGCAACTTCAACTTCACAGCTACTTGCTCTGGTGTCTGGGATCCACACATGGTCTTCTGGGCTCTTCCAAATGGCTTGGGTAACATCTCCATCTCTGCCCTCTGTAGCACTCCAGGCTCTGGTTGACAGATGCCACTGTCACTGCTGTCCTTGGTGGTCATCCCATGGTACTGCATCTCCAATACGCTGTGGGCATCCACTGCAACTAGGCTTCACCAATAGCCTCTCATAGGCTGTCTTCATCATGCTAAGCCTCAACTCATTTCCATGACCCCTTCAGTCCTGAACCACCAACTGTAGCTGAGGCTGCATCTTCACCAATGGCCTTCCATGGCCTCTCACAGAGCCAAGCCTCAGATGCTCTTCATGACCCCTTCATGCCTTCAAAACCAGTACCACCTGGATGACTCTTACACGTTACCAAGTACAGCTGCAGCACAAAGTACAACCTTGGCTATCTCTGGAACACAGCTTCTTTGTGCCCTCAGAAAACACTTCCAGAAGACTTCACCACAATGATGCTGGTCTCTTCTTAATCACCACTTATTTCTTAGCTCCAGCTAACCAGCATCAATTGTCCCAGTAGTTTCTTCTATTCTTGACTCTAAAGCCAGAGCCACATAGCTGAAGCTGCCAAGTTCTGCTGCTTGCAGGAGCTGGAACATGGCCGGCCCCCATGTTCCATTACATTATCACCAGCTTTCTGTTTTCCAACTTCTTCACTGACTAAGCTTGGCTGTCCTGGATCTTGCTCTGTAGATTGACCTCGAACTCAGAGATCTCCATGCCTGTCTCCTGGGATTAAAGGTGTATACCACCACTCCTAGACTTAAGCCTTTCTTCAACTAGAACTTGCTCTGTCCCACGTTGGACTTGAACTCAAATATCTGCTTGACTTTATCTGCTGGGATTAAAGGTGTGTACCACCATGCCTAGATCAAAACTTAGCTGAGCTGGGACCCCCCAAAGTTCCATTCCCTTATCTGTTATCTCCTAGAACACAGGATTTGGTTCCATTTCACTTCCTGATGCACCTTTAATACTCGAACCATATATTTTATATTTTTCATTTCTAAGCTTGCTACACTTATTCAAAATGCTCTTCATGAGACTTAACTAAAGAACAAAGTCTCTATTGGACTTTTTTGAGACTCCCCTTTTATCAATTAATCTGAGTCTCTTCACCTTAGACTTAGGCGGACTCTTTAGACAAGGGGAAAAGGTAGCCACATTCTTCAACAAAATACCACAAAACCATCTCTAGGCCACATATTGAAATTCTTCTCTTTTGGGCCAGGTCTGCACAATTCAAATCACTAACAGGAACAAAGTCTTCCACATTCCTACTAAGATGGCTCATTAAGCCCCACTTAAAACATTCCATTGCTTTCCAAATCCAGAGTTCCCAAATCCACATTCTTCCAAACAAAAACATGGTCAGTTCTATCACAGCAATACCCCAGTTCCAGTACCAACTTCTGCCTTAGGGTTTTACTGCTGTGAACAGATACTGTGACCAAAGCAACTCTTAAAGGGACAACATTTAATTGGGGCTGGCTTAAAGGTTTAGAGGTTCAGTCTAGTATCAAGGCAGGAACATGACAGCATCCAGGCAGGCATGGTACAGGAGGAGCTGAGAGGTCTACATCTTCACCTGAAGGCTGCTAGCAGAAAACTGGTTTCAAGGCAGCTAGGATAAGGGTCTTAAAACCCACACCTACTCCAGCAGGGCCACACCTACTCCAGCAGGGCCACACCTTCTAATAGTGCCACCCCATGGACTGAGCATATGCAAACCTTCATAACAATGATGCCTATTTTGGAAGAATTTTGGTAATTAAGTATACACCAGTAAGGTTCTTGCTAGTAACCTCCACAAAATACAGAGCTGGCAGTCATTATTTGTACTACTGCTGTTTTGGAGATAGAACACTTTCTTGTGTCTAGTTAGGCCATTCTTTTCCTAGGGCAAGATTTATAGATGCACTCTAGATGTCAACACTCCGAAAAGGAAGTGGCTTGAAGTGCACACTCCTGATCCTGGTCATCCCAGTTTAGACAATGAAAAAGTAAACTGTATTGTGCAGCTGAAATCATTGTCTTCTTTTGTTTGGAGGTATTGTTTGAGACAGGGTCTTACTATGTAAATCAGGTTATCGTTGAGCTTGCATAGATCTGCCTGCCTTTACCTCATGAGTATTAAAGATATGTGCCACCACATGCTGCTAGCTTGCTTTTTGGTGAAAATATGATCCTATAAAATAACCGCCTTGCTATTGTGTTGATTTCTCCATTTGTGATGTTTGTTTTTTAACATGGAGAGTGAGGGTTTGGAATTTTGTGGCTTTATTATGGCTGAATCCTCTTGTCAAGCAGCAGAGACGTCTGAGGTTAGGGAGTGTAAAAGTAAGCTAAGAGAGAGAGGGAGAGGGAGAGGGGAGGGGAGGAGAGGGAGAGGGAGAGGGAGAAGGAGAGGGAGAGGGAGAGGGAGAAAGGAGAGGAGAGGAGAAAGAAAATTTTCAGATGGTTGAATGGAGGCCCTGAGATGGCCCAGAAGTTTCCTCGGCTGACTTTCCCAGGGTGAACATTATATTCCTGGAGTGAGCAGGGCAGCGTGAGAGCTTGCCTTGTTGCTTGCTGGATTCTTAAGATAGAGAGATGTTCAGAGACAGTAGAAAAAAGTTTGGCATGGTTCTTTGCCATCTAGATGGCAGAAACAATTTTGTGTGTCTCTCTGCATGTGTATCTGTCTGTGTTCCCTGGAAGTGCTTCTCTGGGTCCTTGAGGTGGTGTTTGTAAAGGTTTTGCTTCCCATGTTCTTACTTGCTGTACAGGCCTGTGCAGGTAAGGTGTTTTTCATGTGCCCTTGTCACAGCTGTCCTCACTTGGGATGAAGGCTTTCCTCTGTCTTTGAGGGAAAGATGTCTTTGAGGCTCTGAAGGCAATGGAAACACTCACTGCTGGTGGCTAAAACCATATACCTGCCTCAGTAGCTTACTAGCAGGGAAAGGAAATGCCTTAGACTGGCAGCTCCAGGAACTTGGGAAGTTGCAGAGGATGGACGACCTAGAGGGGGCTGGAACTGTGGCCTCGCACCGTACCAGCTTCTTTTCTTGTTTGTCTTTCCTCTGGCTTTGCTGGATGTTAAGTTTGTATCTTCATTTACCTTCACAGGTACGCAAGATTTGTTGATGGGTCAGCTGTTGTTTTTTTGTTTTGTTTTTTTTCACCCTGATGTATAATTTATAATTGTCTACTGTTAACTTATTTTTAGGGTTTTTTTTTTCTTTCTAAATCAGTAAATATTTGAGTAAATAAGTGATTGACAGCTCTTAAGTGGTTGGCTTAGGCACAGTTTGATGTATGGTTGATTTTCCTTCAGTGTATACACATGGTAACTAATAAGTACACTGTGGAGATGGTTTTTTGATAATATTTTAGCAAACTGCAGTTAAATTTAAATTGCAGGTAGACTATAGATTCAGTCATCTAAAAAGTATTTTTAAATGTAATGAACAATAATGTTATTCTAATATCCTATTTTATTTTGTTTTAAGGTGATATATATTTGCTAGGAAAAAACATATTCTCCCCTACATACACACACACACACACACACACACACACACACACACACACACGTTTGTGTGTGTGTGTGTGCATGAGTGTGAGCAAAAATTAGATGTGTATTGATGTAGTTAAATTTTTATTTGATCATATTGAGTGAGTTTGAAGAACTTTATGATGAAAAAATTCCCCAAAGAATTGAATGTAATCTGTGTTTAAAAATAAAAGTCTTAAAAATTGATTTTTCCTTCTAGAGCTGAATATATGAACCATGCTTTGATTCTGATTTATGGACATCAAAACTAAGTTGTAGATTCAATAGATACTTTATGATTTGTCCTTCTGTTAAACTGTTCTGTATCCACTTAGAAAATAAAATACAAGAAGAGGGTTCATTGACTCCTAGATTCATGCTGGGATGTGTGCTGTTTCTGGCTGGCTTTGGTCATGGAGCATCACTGTCCAGTGTCTGGTGTCCTTTTTGTTCCCATCTTGCATCTTTCCTTCATTCTGCCTCCTTCCAGGAAAATCTCCTTTCCTTCTCTGGTATTGTCTTAAAGGAAAAAGGGCTCCATCCAGACCTGGAGGACCAGCTGATGGAACTGTCTGCTGCGTCTCTTTTCTCTTGTCTGATTTGCTGAAGTACTTATCAATGTTACATCAAATGATGTTCTATCAGAAGCCCTGCAAAGCATCCCAGTTATGAAACATATGTGACTGTGTCCAATATCAGATATGAAGGTCTGTGTCTGGTTTCATCCTGGTAGCAGTAAGAGAAATGGGGTCATCTTTGGACTTAGGTGTGTCTGTCTTGGCAGATGAACCCATGTTCCTTTTAATTTCCGTTTAAGTCATGTAAAATAAATGTATTTTAATCGTCAGTTTAATTACACAGTACTATGGCTTTTCATCAGAACAAACTTAGGTACAACTTATGAAATGCGTTCCTGTAACTGTTGAAAAGAGCAGTGCTGGACTGCATTTGTATTTTGAGAATTAATTGATTATGCACTACAACAGTTGCAAATTCTTTAACATACAATATTTAGGAGTCATTTTTATGGACTGATCAACTTCCCTTTTAGCATATTGAATGGCTCTGTGAAGTGACTGGTGTATTCAGGTTGGCCTCGTGAAGCAAAGCAGTCCAGGCATAAGAGATCCCAGCACAAAGGAATGATGGGTTCTGGGAAGATTCGTGCTCTGGGCCCTTTATGTGTTGGGATCTTTCTTTTTTCTTCAGTGTTCTTCAGCCTTTATTTAGGTTAAATTTGTTTCATTTGAGAATTGTTTTAGGAAATACCTAAGCATATTCATGAAAGTAGCATTTTAAAATGTTTACAACTGCTTATTTCCTGGTGCTAAACGCAAACCCACCCTTGATTCAAACACATTTTGTTCCTGTGCACAACTATTAACGTTTCGAAGCTGCTTTGCACACTAACCGTTTCTGGGTTAATAATGGAGTGTACTTGTTTAGTTCTTCACAGAGGTTTGTTGTAAGAGCTTAAAATAAGACTGCCGCTGACTTGTGTGATACACAGTAACTGTTTATTTAATGTAAGTGCACCCTGGATCGCTCCTCTCTCAGCCTGAGGAATTTGCATGCTGCATAGCAGCCATCTTCTTTTATACTTTATTAAATATCTGTCAATTATAAATATCAAGGTTTTACATTAATGTCAAGATAGTACATCAAAAATTCATGGAATATGTGACTTTTTCCAAGGGTATTTAATACTTAATGCATTTGTGTCATTTTTCTTCTCAGAGATATTGACAGCTTTTATTAAGTGTTTGTTAGGGAGATTTCATTTTTATCAAGGGACTATAAAGAGAAGCTGCATGCTAAATCAATTTTAAAAGCCAGAATATCATTCATTTTTCCATCTTCAAACACTTATAATCCATAGATTTTATTTAAATTTCTTCTTGGTTTATTTTTGTTCTATGTGAGTGGTAGTTCGTGACAGCACTTTAATAAGGATCAACTATGCTGACTGTAGTGGTTTTTAATTTCCTTAAGCATCACTACCAGACCCATGCAATATGGTAAATTCTTCAAAATGTCATACTTACATATTTAGCAATATTGCTTCTTTTTATTGAAGCCAAACAAACAATTTTAGATATTAATCTTTCCCAAACATAGTGATTATTTTGTACAGGTACAATATTGCTGTTTCTTAAGGAGGGTTTCTCCTTTGGACGGAAAAAGGAGAGCTTTGAGAGGGTCACTTGGCTTTGCATAGAGATTCTAGAATTATTTTAATTTTCACTTATTTTTGAGGTAGAGTTTTATATCGCCCAGTTTGGCCAATGCTTCTGAGTAACTAGGATTACAGTGTGCATCAGCAGCCCTGGCTTTAGAAATCAGCCTTGCATGCTCCCCGTCTGATAAAAGCTGTGCTGTTGTTTATTTCCACATCAACTATTTATTATGCTCAAGAAATAATATGTGTTGTTTATGATTTGGAAGGAAACCGGTGTCTAGTTTCAGAAGCTGTTTATTAGGATTTAGGGTAGAGCAGCTAGTGAATCAGAGCTCCTGCTGGCTCCTGTTGGAGGCCTATTTCTTGGGTCTATCTAAGGATTCTCTGCAATGGTCCCACGTGTAAACCTTTGTCTGGGAAACTATGACACTAAAATCAATTGGCCACCAAGGAGGATGAGGTTCATGGTTCAACTGCAGAAATCTTTAAAATCCAGGGAAAGCCATCAGGAAGCAGGTCAGACTTACTTCCAGAAGGGAGCAGAGTATCTTTGCCCTGTACCAGGAGTGAAATATTTTCATATGAGGACATTTTTATAAGCTTTCAGATCACTTCAAATTAATTTTAGTTAACAGTGAAAGTTTTTTTTTTTTAATTTCTGTTCAGGTATTAAATGAAAATTGTTTGCAATCAACATTTGTCTTAGTTTTGCCTTATTTTTTTTAAATAAGGGAGCCATTTATTTCTAACATTAAGTATTAAAGAAAATTAAAGAAAAATTATAGATGAATTATTTTTGATATTCAAATACCTCTAAATCCTTGAAGAATACTATATTCAGATGAAAGGTACTGGCTTTGGTTTTGGTTTTTTGGGGTTTTTTGGTTTTTTAGAAACCTGATTTTATTCAAATGAAGCTGAATGTTGCTGGTAGGGACTGCATGCACTCTTTCATGCTGCCAATAGATGGTGCTGGCGTCACAGTAGAGAGAGCCCTGCTGAGGAGGAAGCCTCTGGCTGCCTCAGAGTCACATTTTGCTTCAGACTGTTAGGTTCATGTATCAGTGCAGACTGGCTTTTATACCAGAATCATGTGTACTAGGTACACTCTGTTTTTTGAGAACAGCTATTTCTAATGGTTTCTGAAAATGTTATATAAGCACACAGAAAATGTACTTACATATCTTTTTTACTGAGGTTTTTATTTTTAATGATATTATCAGAACTGTTAGGTCATGCAGGATATATGCAAACTATTAGAAAGTGCACATTGGTTTAGCCCTCCATCTTCTTGGGCCTGGAGTGGCCATACATGTTCTTGAGGAATCCAAGATAAAGAAACTCAACGGTTAGAAGAATGTTTAAGTGCTTTTCAAAACTGAAAACTGTCAATTTTTTTCCCTATTTAATATCAGCCTTTTTGGGGGGAGGGTGTTAAAATTCTATTATTTCTGAGATTTCACATAGGAATTTACCAACTTTCAAAAGGCCATAGTAAATTCCATAGTTTAAGAGAATTAAAACATTTTTTAAAAATAAAATTTTTGCATCTTTTAGACTTCGGAAAGAGAATTTGGGTGTGCAAAGTTCTCAATCATAAGATAAAATGAGATTTCACTTTATTACAAATCAAAGGAAAATTGATCAATAGAACCTGTTCTCCTTACTATTTTGCAGTTTGTCTCTTCTTACCAGGTTAGTTTTGAGAAGAGGAAAGGGCCTTATGGTGTTTTGTCTGTTATTAAAGTAAAATCTGGAGTCTGTCTTGGCTAAATGTGATAAGTAAGAAGAAGGCATACCTCGACTCCTCAGAGCACAGGCTACAGGGCGTGGCTGACCTCCCCTAGCATACCATTTACTGAACCAGACTGGAAATGCCCTGTCATGTTCTGTATGACCCCTTAAAGTCTCTTATTTAATTGTATATTGTTAGTACAATATTCATTTTATCGCATTGTGTTTTATTTATGTTGAGGCAGATACTAGCTATGTAGCACAGGCAGGTCTCAAATTAAATTTTTGATCCTCCTATCTTAGCCTTTTTGGGTTTTTTGTTTGTTTGTTTGTTTGTTTTTGTTTTTCGAGACAGAGTTTCTCTGTGTAGCCCTGGCTGTCCTGGATCTCACTTTTGTAGACCAGGCTGGCCTCGAACTCAGAAATCCGCCTGCCTCTGCCTCCCGAGTACTGGGATTAAAGGCATCTTAGCCTTTCAAGTGCTGGTGTTTACAGGTATGTACAGATACACCTGGCCCAACATGCATCTTAAAGATTATGTAAATACAGTTTTACATTTTGACTTTTCTTCCAAAGGCTTAAAATGAGGCTATAAAGAGAGGAGAAGCAGGCACCTGGGAGCTAACACCCAGTTAGCCCCTTTTGTAATACATAATTTGTCAAAGATTATGCACCAAGGACAAGCTTTTGTTTTCTAATTGATTTACGGTTTAAGCCACTTCTACCTCATTCCCTACTGCCCTGCACACAGTGCCAGCCAGCACAGTACAGGGAGCAGTGATGAATTGCAGTGCACTTGTGGTGCCGGACCTGGAGTTAAAACTGTGCTGCGTGGAGCCACACCAGCAGGCCCACGATCAGCCTCGGCAGATGTCGTCTCCAGCTCAGAAGCAACCGTTTGTTAGTCTGATCACTTAACTGCAATCTGTCTCAGACTGTAACTGAAACTTAAGGTTAAAATCACACTGTTACAGCTTTAATTTCTTAATTGAGACAGAGTTTTAAGTGCTTAAAGGTCTAAAGGGTAGGGCATTATAAAAAGGGAATGTGAAGCTATAAAATTTTCTTCCATGTGTAAAGTTTTGGATATTTTATCAAATGTTCTTTTGTTTAGATAAAAAAAGTCATTTAAAATAATGATGGTCTCTTTTATCTTTATTTTACTTGTATAATTTACTTCATTCTCTCACAAGACTTGACTTTGCTTGATTTCCTGTGTTTGATCCACATTTACTGTGTAAATAATTCATTTGCACCTAAGTTGATTGTCATCAAGTGTTATTAGAGAATGTGAGAGTATTTCCAGCATACTAGAGGGTTTGTAAGTGTTGCTTCTTGTGACATACAAAGAGAATAAAATCTAGCCGCAGAGCATGAGACCCCGGGAGAGGCAAGCCCTCCCTATTAGCTTTGCAGGCTCCGTGTTCCCTTCAGAGCTCGTATTCATAGCAGAGGGTGTGCCTGCCTTTGTGAAGCAGTCCACCTTACACTGTCTTGTGTGGTGTCTGTGGGTTCTGGATGGAAGTGTGAAGGAGCAGATTTATGGCGGCCGCTGGGCACAACAAATTAAGTTGACAGTGATGTATGAGGGCACAATAGCACACTGATCCCTCAGTTGCGCGGCTGGACGCCTCCTGCTTCATTTGGCTCTTGTTAGGATCTGTTAGCAGCTAAATAATGAAATTCTGTTGACTGATTTCTGTTTTCTCCCTTTTTTCCCCCCACCTCTGCTTCCTAAAACCGTTCATTCCCAGACTCATCCTCATGCCAACAAACTGCCCTTGAAGGATTCTTTCACTTACGAGGATTACAGGTTTGTGAGGGGTGCTGTGTTGAGGGTGGTTTCTGTGGATCTGGAAGTGAGGGAGGCCTGCTGTGACCACTTACAGTGGTGAAATAGGGCGGTCTCAAAAGCCACCGTGAGCAGCTTTGATAAGCACTGGCGTTTTGACAGCTGCCAAGAAACCGCTGTGAACCTGTAATGCCAGTAGCTTGCCTGAGGTAGCCAAGGGGCGTTTGGGCTTAACATTAGTGTTAAGTATTGCTAAAGGACTTTTTCTCTTTTAAGTAGATTAATATTAGTGTGAAGCAGGGATTCCTTTTGAGCATAAAGTTAATTTACTATACGGTGTAATAAAAGTTCCACATCTCATACACACCTTGGAGGGGGTCTGATTAGAGAGGAGAAACATCGCCCACTTGTCAGTGAGGCTCAAAGCCCTACCGTTTGGGGGAGGGGGGGCTGGCTTTGGAGAGAGCAGTTTCATCACCACGTAGGTTGAGACCCCTGCTTCTCCTAGTTCCTTTGCGCACTCGGTGGGCTGTGTCCAGGCTTCCTTTCCTGCCATTCTGCCCCTCCTCCTCTCAATTCTGCCTTTAGTTCTAAATGGTACAAAAAAGCCTGAAAACTGGGAGCCACTCACAACCTCAATTTCCTAATTGAGTGTGTTCTTGTGGGGGTGGCTTTTACACAAATTTACTCTTAATTTGTTTATTTTCTTTTTGTAACAGGTGGGCCGTCTCGTCAGTTATGACACGGCAAAACCAAATTCCTACAGAGGATGGTTCCCGGGTGACCTTGGCTCTGATTCCTTTATGGGACATGTGCAATCATACCAATGGCCTGGTAAAGATCTCTTCCTGGGGTGAGGCTGGGGGCTTCTGAGCTTCTGAGTGGATATTCTCCTTGGTTCCTTATTTCCCCTGCCAGCTCTCCCCAGGACAAGCAGAAGCAACCCTTGCTCTCTCCTGCCTGCCTCTAATAGAAGCTGGGTGTCTCTTCATACTGAAGACTGAAAACTCCAATCTTAGAGCACTGTGAGAGACTGCGGCGACTGCGTTTGTGTGGTCTAAGCCCCAGCCCCAGCTCTCACAGTCATATTCTTGTCTTACTGGACCACAGGCTCAACAGACCACCTTGCTGTTTATTCTCTTACAAGTAGGAATTTATTGAAGAAAACCTTTTATCTTTCTGTCTCTCTCTATGGCTTTCTATTCTCTGCTGACTCCTTTTCGCCCCTTGCCCTGCTCTGTTCCTCGGCCTCTATGATTTACCTGCTTTGCTCTGGAACCTGTGTATGGGAAGGTTTGTGTGCTAGGCTCTGGGCACAAGTGCAGGGCTGTCTGGCGGCTGGTTGAGTGAAGATAGGAAGCGTCTTCCTGTGGCCAATTCTGTAAGGGAAAAGGGCAAATCCTGTTCCTCCACATTCTTGGATTCCAGATGACATGGGGCCGAAGCTTTCTCTGTGATGAGGACTCACACAGGTTGGGGGGGTGGCAAACCCAGCTCATTCTGAAGTTCTCAGCATAGCTGGCCTGCAGGGTGAGTTGGGTTTGATTCCTGTTCTGCAGTGCCAGCTTGCTTTGTTATTATTAGCAATATTATAAATAGATTAAAGAAATGCTGAAAATGATTATTTCCCATCTATACAGAGGCCTGAGCACATGCGCTGTGCAGCAAACACTCAAGGCAAACTGTCCTGCTAATTCTGGTAGTCTTTTAGATCTTCACAATATCTGAACTGTAGCAAGGAAGAATTATACTTTTATAATTACATTTTGTCTTAATTTAGATATGCTTAATTTAATTAGCAGGACTAAGAAATAGTAGCATGTTTTACATTTTCATTAATGAATATAATTTTTATATTCTTTGTTCTTTTTTTCTCCTTTAGAGAGAGACATTTTTAAACTGATAAGCTTGAAGTTTAAATATCTGACCCTTGTGTTTTCTTGTCCTTCTATAGGAACTAGATCACTATTTCCCAAACTGAGTTGATCATTAAAATTTATTTTCATTTCCAATATTAAATAATCAAAAAGAATTAAATAATACAGAAGTCTCTAGTAAAATAAAGTAAGCCACTCTTGTCCCCTGCAGTCCTAGTGTCCTCTGGATTACTAGCTGCACGGAAGGCTGCTGCAGCTGAGGGTACTGTCCCAGTCTCTTCTGTCTTTTGACTGTGTGTGGCCCCCTTACATACATATTCATAGGCATTCTGAGTTTGGGCATTGCTGTTATGTCCCTGCCAGTATGGTAAAGCTGTGCACTCTTGAGTTTATCTCAAATTAAGAATAACAGACAACTCTTGATATATCTTTTTCTCTAATGTAATTTGTGTGTCCTGTAATCTACCATTATTCTCTGCTAACACTCAGAAAGGTTGTTCAAGAAGCCAATATGTCATCCTTGTCCCACATAACTAACTGGATACCTTTGTTGATTTTTTTTTTTTCTGTTGCTATGAGGTTTTATGGGGCATTGAGTGTGGCAGCATTTAAGGAATGCAGTTTTCAAACTGTAAATCATACTCATGACCAGTTAACCTCTTTAAAATGAGGTACTTGAACTCAAGGTTTGGCTTTTCAGTGAAAGGCTTTTATTCTGTGTGTCTGTGTGGACTCTCCTTTTACCATTAGACTCTTACAGGGGAACTCAGGAGAAAGGTGTGACCCACTAGTGCTGTCTGCTTTCAACAGTAATCTGGACCCTAGGGACACTCTGTGGTGGCAGCAAGGCAGAAGAGGTGCTGCCTAGGATTCTGGTGAATGGGAGTGAAGTCCTTCTCTCCCCCCCCCCCATTCCTAAGCTATAGGAAATATGTCCTAAGCTATAGGAAATATGTGTGTACTCTTGCATGTATACATGTTCACAGGGTTGTGTGTGTTTGTGTGTGTGTGTGTGTGTGTGTGTGTGTACATTGTTAGTATTGTGTGGATGGAGGCCAGAAGTCAAGGCTGCATAGCTTTCTCTAATGTTCTCCACCTCATATTTTGTTGGTTTGGTTTTTGTTTTTTTAAGACAGCATTTCTCTGTGTAGCTCTGGCTGTCCTGGACCTTGATCTGTAGACCAGGCTAGCCTTGAACTCAGAGATCCACCTGCTTCCGCCCCCTAAAGGTGTGTGCCACCACCGCCCAGCTCTACCCCTTTTTTTGTTTGTTTGTTTTGTTTGTTTATTTTTTGAGACAGGTTTTCTCTGTGTAGCCCTGGCTGTCCTGGAACTCACTCTGTAGACAAGGTTGGCCTCGAACTCAGAAATCCACCTGGCCTCTGCCTCCCAAGTGCTGGGATTAAAGGCGTGCGCCACCACGCCCAGCTTCTACCTTCTACCTCATATGTTTGAGACCAGGTCTCTCACACTAACCCTGGAGCTTGCTGCTGTCACTAGGTGGTCTAGGAGGTTTCCCTGACTTTGGTCCTCTGTGAGGATGTTAGAGATGCACACCACTGTGCTTGGGTTCTTTGTTTATTCAATTTAAAGTAAATGCTAGAGATCCAACTCTTATTCTTATGCCTGCACAGCAAACATTTTACCACCACACAATCTCCCTCATTTTACAAATGTGTATCTTTAATCTTGCCGGATCTGTCTAAAATTATCAGAGTTAATGGATTTTTTTCCTGTCAGTTTATCTGAGAAGGTCTCTGCTAAGAGGTTTATAGACAATTGTGTGTGTTGTGGTGAGAGTATCATACATGACTGCCAGTTAGTGTGGTAGAAAGCTTTCAGGGCCCTCTGGTTAACTGGTGAAAAGCTCCAAGATACTTGGAATCTAAGCTCAGATCAAAACCCCAGTTTTCATAAACATGTAGAGTCTCACCTACTTCTGACTTCTTGCTGTCCCTAATACCAGTACAGCCCACGTCAGTGCTTTGTGCTTGCTGCTGCTCCTGCTCAAACACTTGTTCCTCAGATGCTCATGACACTTAGAGTTATTGTCAGGTTAGGCCAGCTACCCTGGGCATTCTGTCACACAGTGCCCTCCTTATCCTGTGTGACCTTCCTACATTGCCCATGTATTATAGTTCCTTTGGGGTGTTTTGTTTGCTGTTTGTTTGTTTGTTTGTTTGTTTGTTTTAATATAATCTTTTGTAGCCTAGACTGGTTTTGAACTTGCTATGTAGTCACAGATGGCTGGAACTCCTTCAACTCTGAGTGCTGGATTACAGGTGGTACTTCACTGCACCGGCCTCCACCCATTACTTTGTGGGGTCCATTATCTGTTGCTTTCAAGTGACAAGCATATACACTCTGGTCTAGGACAAAAGAGTAGGACACATGGACACAGCTGTAATCTGTTTCTTTAGTTTTTTCATTGTCTTTTTCAAGTTGAATCAACACGTATGCATTACATCATTCCTTCTTCATACACGATGCAAATAATGTATATAAACTGAGGAAATTGAAACAAAGATGGAAATGGTTATGTCCTCTGTATGTGTGAGTTGAGGGAGTCATGTGTCACACTCTTTCTCCTGTGGTGCTGCTTAATAGGTGAGTCTTTGATTCTCCAGGATGGAATGAGTGTGACCAAAAGGAGCCAGAACAAGTGTACACAGTCTAGGAGGTTGGCAGGCTCTGAGGGGTGATTCGTCCAGATGGACTGATTACTGAATCAGCCTCGATTCCCTCCCCAGGAGTTTGTGCCTCAAGGCAGTCTTTTCAAAGGCAGTGTGGGGTGTTAGGGACTCTACATCAAACACTGGAGACTGATTTGAAAAACACTCCTGGTTCATGGAGGCTGGGGAGGCAGTTATATAGGTATATGTGGTGGTAGCTAGAGAAGAGAGAGGATGGGGGTGAAGTGAAATGGGGGGGTGTTCCCCAAAAGAAGAGTGGTTTCTGGGTCTCAAAGAAGAGTAGGAGTTAAAGATAACTCCTACTATCTACTCCCTACTAGGAGAGGGAACAGGACTGTGACCCATGTGGCAGATAACCCCAGGTTCTGAGGCCTCCTGGGCACTTGGCACCGTCCAGAATCACTGTGTGAGGATCAGTGTAAAGCAGTGCAGTGCTGCAGCCTAGACCTGGGGGGGGGGCGGGGGTTTGAAGGTTACATGTTGATAAAGCAAGGGCAAGACCTAGGCATGAGAGGAAACTAGATAAGATTCAAAAGGTAGTTAAGAGTTTGTGGGCAGTTTTGACAGTCACGCCTGTGTATTGCATGCAGAGAGACCTTGCCAAGACATGTGTGCCATGGGTTGGGGTCAGGATAGGGGACTTTTCTGTACTGTCTGTACCATATGGGCTTAAAAACTCTTAGTAAAAAGAAAGGGACTAATAACTATTTACTTTGCCTTTGTTTACCTGAAAGTTTTAGGTGACTGTAATTACAGAGTAAAATGTGTCTGTGACTTAGAAGTGGCTCTTTTCTTGTCTTCTTGATTCTTACACAGTAGGAAAAACCCCCTTCTTATGTATTTCTGGTGAAAGCGTCCAGGGCCCTGAGCATGTTAAATTCATGCTCTATCGCTGAACTAAATCCTTCCTTCACATTGATTTCTCCCTGGACAAAAGTTATATAAAAGTAACACTTGTAGGTAAATACAGAAACCCCACGGGCCCCCATGAGTTGTGAGCAGGCAGGGCGGCCAGTATGGGCGTGGGCCTTTTGTCATCCATGGAAACCTTACTCTGAGCTCAAAGGCAATAATTTTCTAATAGTGTTTGGTGGAGACCCAGAAATGATGCACATTGTCTTTTCCCAAGAGAGATAGATTTACTTCAGATTTGCAGTTTCTTGTACAGTCTTTGATGTGCATGGAAATGACTGGCATGCTCACCAGCTCTTTGCTGCCCTGTAAGCACCTCTAGATACCTTTGCCCTGAGGGACGCCTGCCTCATCACCCTTCTTTCTCTCCTGCCTAGATCACAACTGGCTATAACCTAGAAGATGACCGCTGTGAATGTGTGGCTCTGCAGGACTTTCAGGCTGGAGATCAGGTAGGTTTCAACATTCTAGCTGAGAGCCAACCCATGGGCACTGAGGAGTGGCCTTTTATCCTTAGGAGGCATTGGGCATAGGGAGGAGCTGGGACACTGACCACATCTTGAGTCAGAAAGATGCTTTGAATTGTACTTTGCATCCTCGAAGAAAACAATGTTGCTGTTTGCACAACTGAACCACTATATGTGATACTGTTGTTAACCAAAATAGATTTTGTCATACAATACTGAAACAAATGTTTTGTTTCATAAGCTGCATTTCTTTATAAAGAGGTAGTATTTAAAAGAGGTGGGGCTTAGGTAGCTAAATCCTAAGGGAGTTAGAACAATCATTCCTGTCCTCTTAGACTTTCACTGCGATATGTATATTTTTATATCTAATAATTTGAATAGAGGCACGGTTAAGATTCCCAGTCAATTTGAAATACACATCTATAAATCTCTGTATTTATCAGCTTTATAACCCAGCACATAGTAAAAAGCTAATAGAGACAGACACTGCCTTCCACTTGGTCTTCTCTTGAGAAACACGTTCGTGAAGCCTGTTGGTGTGAAAGTGCACAAGCTATGGAAGTGGGTTTCTGACAGGAGTTAAGTTAAAGGCCTATTCTAAAGTACAGTTTCAGAGGAGGCTGTGTCTGGAGAGGCTTAGCGTCCCTGAGCCCATCTCCCCTGCCTAGTCATAGTAGACATGTGCGCTGGGCTTACTCTCCTTAGCTATGTGTTTGGGAGTTTAGAAGGATTGCACACGTTCACCTTCCGTGCAGCAGGCTTTACCAAGTGGATGTGTGGTTACTTTAGAAGTCTGTCTACTGCTTTAAAGTAGTGCTAATATATGAGAACGAAGTCTTTGCTTGCTCTACTCTGTTTTAAGAATGTATACTAAGTTTGTTTTATGTCCTATTTTCTTCTTTATTGCATCTTAGATTTACATTTTTTATGGCACTCGGTCAAATGCAGAGTTTGTGATCCACAGTGGTTTTTTCTTTGACAATAATTCCCACGACAGAGTGAAAATTAAGCTGGGCGTGAGTAAAAGTGACAGGCTCTATGCCATGAAGGCTGAGGTCCTGGCTCGGGCTGGCATCCCAACGTACGTACACAGTAACATGGCTTGGCTCTTCCCTTTGGTGCGTGTAGTATTCACATTACATAGTGTTTAATTTGTGTGTTAATAAAACTCCTCCACTGTAGTGTGTCTTAATCCCTTTATCCCTGTTACACCGCAGATTCAGACCTTGGCGATGTGTGGCAATTTACCAGTGCTTCCAGATAGATAGTGTGTCGCTAGCAGTGCCCACAGCTAGTTCCAGGGCATCTGGCCTGCAGTCCTTGTTAAGTTAAATGAGTGCTCTGGTATCATTAATGTCTTTTCACCTTGAAAAGGTTAATGACATGGATCACTTTGTTTTGTTTAATTCTTTGCCACCATTAGTTTCTGTAATGAAGTCATGACCTCAGTGATTCCATGAATTTCTGGTTAGTTTCTTTAAATTTTCTTTCATTTGAGGTGTGAAGTGGTAAAGAAGATGAGAATTATGATTTATTAGTTCTCCAGGGACTAGAGGAACCATTCTTAATGAAAATGGATTATCTGAACTTTTTTTTTTTATTGAACTTGTCAATATTTGGTTAATGATAAAGTGTGAGCTCAACATGAATTATTGCTAGTGCTCCTTAAGGACTGTGGGTGTGTTTAATTCTCTCAGCATGAGCATGTGGCCCCAGAGTTAGGTCAGTAGGCAGTAGGCATCTGGCAAGGGTGACCAGTGCCTACAGGACATCCCCATCCACCAGCCTCTTGCTTTCCAAGGTGCATGCTTATCGTGTAGTGAGGCTCAGCTCTTCTCCTTGAGGACCACTGCTGCTGTGTGGGCCCGGGCATCTTCCTGGAGGAACTGTGGGTCTGACCTCAGATTCTGTTGTTTTCAGATCCAGTGTTTTTGCATTGCATTTTACTGAGCCACCCATCTCTGCCCAGCTTCTAGCTTTTCTCCGAGTATTCTGCATGACTGAAGGTAAAAATAATTTCAGATGAAAAAGTATTTTTTTCTTCTTATATTGTGAAAACGTAAAGCATGGGGGGGGGTGTTAAATTAAAGATAAAGTTCTTAAGATGGTAGAGGGAAGATGGCAATATTAGAGAAAGAACTAATCTGTTGTCCACTGCATTTGAAGAGTCCAGACGTCCTGGGAGGGTAATACTGCAGACAGCACCTGTACAAGACAAAATGTTCCTGGCCACAACTCTGTACTTCAGACCCAGGAAGGATTAAGTCCATGCATTGCACACCTGTTTTATACTTGCTTAGAACAAGTCATCTGAGCCTGCTGTGCTGAGTGGCCGGGAGGTCCTGCTTTTGTTCTGCACCCTGGACTGTGCTTCCAGCCACTGGGGCCCCATTTGTAATGGAGCCTGTTGTTTTTCCGCTACTTGCAATCCTGTACACAATGGCTGGGCCAGAGAATAAGTGAATGATTTACTGACTTTTTCTAGAACAAAGCTGCCTGAGCATTAGGGAGAGTGTAGCTGGCTTAAAGCCATGGAGATGTGGCTTTCCCTACTGTCTTATCCCATCTCTTAACCCTAAGGGCTTGACAGGGAGCTGAATGTGCAAGAACTTAGTCCTAGAATGTAGGTAGGCAGCATAGACGCTATTGGGAACCAGAGACAGGGTAGCTAGCTGTCCCTGAGGAGCAAACACCTTCCAGAGATTCACCACCATTTACACAGAGGCTTTTATGTGCACAAGCTAGGGTGATCTGTGGTATTTTATTCTGTTTAGTGAGTGAGGAATCAAGGGGGGGGGCATGGTGGTAATGGCAATCCCTGTAGCTTGTGCAGTGCCCAGTGCTCAACATGATGCTTCCTGTATTTTTATCTCTTCTGCCTTGTAAGGTGTTTCCTGTCACACTGATGTAGAGATTCCAGTTCAAAGAGTATGAAAGGTTAGGTAAAGGGCAGGCACTCAGCTAGTAATGGGACAACCTTGACTCAGAACCAACTGCATTACTTCCACTTCCCAGACATCCCCATGTTCCTGCTGATATGCAGATAATAGAATTCACGAAGCAACTCTTGCCAAAGACAGTGTATTCGAGTGTGGTGAAGGAGGGGAGAAAGGTAGAGTAGTATGAGATATTCTCTATAG
Source organism: Mus minutoides (assembly GCA_902729485.2). Taxonomy (NCBI): domain Eukaryota; kingdom Metazoa; phylum Chordata; class Mammalia; order Rodentia; family Muridae; genus Mus; species Mus minutoides. Next base: position 1,832,145 of record LR749697.1, on the reverse strand, counting down.
AGGGAGGGAGAAGCTCATAGGCAGGTGAGTGTCCTCACTCAGTATGACAGACTCAGGCCACCTTGGGACAGGGGACCTCTGGGAAAAGGATGACCAGGACACAGAAGGTTTGTTGTCTAGCTAGGGTCAGGCCAGTGGCTGCTTTGTATGGTTTGTCTGCAGCCATGTGAGCTGTGTGTGTCCAGCTTTTCTGCACATGTGCTGGAGAGCACAGCACGCCTCGGCCTCTGCACTGAGCGGAGAGCTGGGAGGCCACTGACAGCAGGGACTCTGCACTGGAGAGTTCTGCAGAGAAATTCCTGTTTCTAAAGAAGCTTTTTTAAAAGATCTGTATCTCTAAAAAGGTTATAAACTAAAGAGTGAAGTCTCGGGGCTGGTGAGATGGCTCAGCGGGTTAGAGCACCCAACTGCTCTTCCAAAGGTGATGAGTTCAAATCCCAGCAACCACATGGTGGCTTACAACCACCCGTAACAAGATCTGACGCCCTCCTCTGGTGCGTCTGAAGTCAGCTACAGCGTACTTATGAAGAATAATAAGAAATGAATCCTTGGACCGGAGAGACCAACCGGAGCAAGCCAGGCTGTCCGGAGCGAGCGGAGCC
>LR749697.1:1808100-1825360 GCA_902729485.2 Mus minutoides | reverse complement strand
TGGTTCTCATAAGTGATTTGGGGTATCGCCTTTCCAGAGTCAGAAAGAGAGAAATTCCTTACAATTTCTAAGTCTTTCAGATGCCCAAGCTGGGATTTATATTCATTCCCTCTTTCTCTCTTTTTTTGAAAAAAAAAAAAAAAAAAGTTACGATAACCCAGGCCTGAAACTCGTGTTCCTCCTGCCTCAGCCTCCCGATTGCTAAGACTACTGTCATGCATCTACTCCTTGGTAAGAGGTTTGGATTTCTTGTCTAGAGTGAAATGGACGTAGGAGGTTATTGGGAGGGCGGCACAGGTACAGTAGGATCCGGTGGCCAGCTCAGCTCCCCAGACTGTTGAAGAAACGAAGGCATAAGCTGGGATAGGGCAGGGTTCATTGGTGGGTAGAGAATTCCTATCAGATTACAACACATGGCCGAGGCTCAGGACGCTGCTGTCATATCACCCATGAACATTGAAAACATTATTTTATACATATTAATGTCACTGTGAACTCAACTTTCACATCTTACAGATAGCTCAAAATAAGCCCCAAATGTCGGTGGAAATGACAACTGACTCAAGTCACAGCAAGAGATGGCAGTTTGAGCTGCATGCACCTCAGTTGGACAGTTCTGGAAATAACCACAGCTGGCACTAGAGCATCCTGTCAAGCGAGTCCTAAAAGGCAAATGATGGAAACTTCCTGTTATTACTGAAAAAAATCATGAAGTTTGTTCCATTCTGGTCACTGGTATTTGTTGTTAATCCAGTGCTTTGAATGCTGACACCAGACAGACCCACTGCCGGGTACATACAGTCAGGGATTCAGTCCTAACACACTAAGCATGTTCTCCTCAACCCAACTCCGGGCTCTTGACACATGCTCAAACATAGCCTACACTTTGGGCAATTCAGGAAATGCAAAATTCCATGTGAAGTGGCTGAGCCTACAGTCTTGACTTCCTTCCTGGTTTCTGTGACCAGTTTTGTTTATTGCCCAAGCTGCCTGTGTCAGGTACAACTCACATCTCTTCGTGACCATTTCCAGTCTAGAAATATAGTCGAAAAAAAAAAAGTATACCCACCCACAACAAACATAAAATAGCAACAGGCCTTCAATGGCTGTGCAGGCTGTCTCGGAGGAAGCCAGGGGTTTCTGCAGCAATTAAATGGTCTGATTGGATTCAGGGGGAACTTTATAATTGCTCAGAGGTAGCAATTTATTAGGATGGCTGTTGCTCATGACATGTGTCAAAAAGGTCAAAGTTTATACTTCCTTGGACATTAACCTAATCTTTGAAACTCTAAAAGTTACACTTTTTGGTCATTAATTTTTTTTTTACAAGCAGAGATTTTGACAATTAACCCAGTTAATAAAGGTCAAATTTCAATTTTTTCCAATTTCTGGAGCATTTAACTTCTTCCCTTTTGAAAGTGGGAAGATAGCAGATGATAAATAGTTATTAAGTGAGTAAGGATGTAGTCGTGCTGTCAGGGTGATGATTATGAAGCAGCTGACCCTGGAAGAACAGAATCGCTGTGTATCTGATGGGAAGGAAAGTAGATTACAAGCCTGGGAAATAGAAAAAGTAAGCCCAAAGAGTGTGTGCTGTGGATAGGATAATGTATGCGCGCTGATTACCTCATCCCGGGTTCTAGCCACTCAGTTATGCAGCCTCGGTTCTGCACATTTTTAAAAAGAAGTCATTTCTCCAAGCCAACAATGAAGTACAAGTTGGGTTAAGAATCAAAATGTCACCACCACTCTGCAGCCCTCACCCAGCCACATGAGCCACTAGCAGTGTAGCCAAGTGGTGTGCGAGCTTTTCCTGGGGAGGTGAGCAAATGTCTATCCACTCCACAGTGGGCACCAACCACAGACCAAAGGAAGTGTCCAATTCAGGTCAAACCAGGTCTTTAAACAGTGAGTTTAGTTATTAGCTAACTAATAGCTCCATCACCGTCTGTCCCAGCAGCCTTTAACAATCTGTACATTCTTGGGGATGGGGATGGACTTGTGAACCCCACCCCCAGCAACCATTAGTTGCTGATAAATTCTGAGGAGGGGTGGGACTTTGGAGCCTCTCCAGTCCACGGCAGGAAGCCCCATCATGTACAGATCCCCTTTGGGTAATCACAGCTGTTAGCAGTTCAAGAGAGCAGCTGGCATGGAGGACAGGGGTCTGCAACACCAAAACACAGTGATCAGAGGCCAAGGGGAAAGGCTGAACGGTAGGAACCTGACGGCTCTGGCCAGCTCTCTTGCCATATACCAGCATGGACATGCCACACTGGACCTCGGAAGGAATGAGGAAAGAGGCCTGTGGCATGGGAAATGGGCACTCCACAGAGCCCTCTCAGACCACGGAGCAGTATCAGGCTTTCCGATCCAGTCCTCCCTCTGATCCAGTCCTCCCTCCGATCCAATCCTCCCTCTGCAGCTTTGGACCTGTGGGAGGCCCATCTTTGACAATGTTTCCCATGCTCAGTTTGTGCCCCCTGCTCCCCCCCCCCCCCGTGGGAGTGCTGACTAGGGGAAGAGGGCAGCTGCAATGTGGCCCTGTGAGAACCCAGGAGAAACCCTGCCACCTACCTCCAGAGACCAGGCACCTTCCTCACCCACCTGCCACCCCCTGGGAGATCTGAAGCCATGGCTGCTGCTGCATTGGGAAGACACTCATCTAAGCATTGCTGTGTTCTGTGCTGAATAGACAGTAGAAAGCCAGGTCTGTGCTCCAATAGTCATCTCCTCAGTACCAAAGACACACCAAGAGCCCACATGTGTGCCCCCCTCCCTGGCCCTCTGTGTCTTCCCACCCTGCTTCTCTCGATCTCTGCATGCAGTGGTACCTCGCTGCACACATCTCATTTTGCAGTTGACATCCTAAACCCGTCTCCTAGACTGGGGCTAGCCCAGCCCAGGCCCTACTATTCTGTCCATACAATAAACGACTGGAAAATGCTGTGCAAGATGCCCAGCCCAGCCAACTCAGCCAAAAGAGCTTGAGCGTACTGAATTTTAACATGTGCAATTTGGGGAATTGTCGGAACGATGACTTTGACTACAATGCTTAATTTCTGACAACTTTGCCAACTTCTGCCTGCGGTTGAGTGTGGATGGAAACACTGAAGGACTGTATAGTTTTAAGAAGTATAACTTATGGAGCTGGGAAGATGGCTTTAGTGGATAGAGTGCTTGCTTTACAAGCATGAGGACTTGTGCATCGGAACCTGTGCTGAAGCCAAGCATGAAGCTGGCAAGTTGGCTTAGAAGGTAAAGGCTCTTGCAGCCAAGCCTAACAATATGAGTTCAGCCCCCCCTTCCCCCCCCCCCCCCGTAGTTAGCCCCTGACCTCCGCATGTGTGCCTGGGCATGTGCCCAGGTGGAAAAGCTAGGCATGGTAGAGTATGCTTGTTATGAGGAGGGAGAGACAGTGGAGCCTGGGGCTCACTGGTTAGCCAGCCTGGCCTAACTGGTGAACTCCACACCACTGAGAGACCCCATCTCAAGATAAACGAGATGGACATACATTTGTCCACATTCATGTACCTGCATGTATATGAATGTATACCTGTACCCTCAAGGTAAATTATCAAAGATGTGAAGTCAGGTGACTCTGGCAGGATTCAGTTTTCAGAAGGCCTGTTAGAAAGTTCTCACGGACCTGTGCAACATGCTGCAAAAGCCACCTGCGCAGGACGCTTGGGAGAGAGAGCGAGAGGGTGTGTATGGCATCTGCTGGGCCTGAAATAGCCCCTAGAGGCTGCAAGCCAGTGTCATATCGGAACACACCTCAAGGCAATGGTAAAACACGTTGGCTTGACAGCAAACCGTTGGAAAAGTCATTTTAACCTTGTGTTTCTCTTCACCACTGGCCTGGAATCTGCTTACCCACAGAAAGCAGGCATGCCTCCCTGTTTCCTCCTAGTGCCTGACTCCCTCCCCTGCCCTTGTCTCCCCCCAGCTGCCCTTCTTTCCCCATCTCTGGCAGTGCTGGGAGCATGGGCCCAAGCCTCAGCTCCCTCAACAGACATCTTCCATGTTACTATACCTCAGTTTGCCCTGTACCCATTCGAATCCAAGCGCCCCACAGTTGATAGAATTAGGACTGGCTTGGGCAGTGGCAGGGGAGCAGGTCCAGCTGACTTGTTTTCCAAGAAGGCTGGGTAGCCCTCAGATACTTTGGGGGTCAGTGGCTGTGTGGATGGAACTCAGATGATCAGCCAGTCTAGTACCTTTCCCAGGTGAGGCATCTGAGCCGTTTCTGCATCTGTGACAGATAAACACTGAAGTGACTCCCAGCACCTCTGTCTCACCTGGGATTCCTGACTCTGTGTGGTCAGTGACACTTCCAGCACTCAGTGCCTTACATTCTCCAAACTTCACCCTCCAGCGAAGGTGATCTGAGGAGGGGGCTGCAAGTCGCAGGTCCCGGGAATGCTATCCAGTGGCATCTCAGCATGCCTGAACTGTGAAAGGTGCTAGGGCAAGCTGCGGGCTGGTTGGAAGGACTCTGGGGCCGAGATGAAGATATTCGTAATGTCCAAACTAGGACGCTCATGCAAATGGGTAAATATAGGATGGTGTCCAGGAGAAAATAAATCCAGGCCTTCATCAGAGCAAATCAAAGATTTATCAGTTTGATAAATGAGGAGAAGAGATGGTTGCCCCTTGCCATTTTAATTGTTATGTCCAAGGGAAAGCGGGAAAGCCACCAGGGAAATACCACGAGTGACAATTGCTGCCATCAAGATCCATTGAGGGTGACAATACTTGTGGGAAAGTATCTAAAGAAACAGAATTTGCAAGGTCTCTGTATTAGTTAGGGTTGTACTGCTGTGAACAGACACCATGACCACAGCAAGTCTTATAAAAAAACAACATTTAATTGGGGCTGGCTTACAGGTTCAGAGGTTCAGTCCATTATCATCAAGGTAAGAGCATGGCAGTATCCAGGCTGTCATAGCACAGGCAGAGCTGAGAGTTCTATATCTTCATCCAAAGGCTGCTAGTGGAAGACTGACTTCCAGGCAACTGGGGTGAGAGTCTTAAGCCCACACCCACAGTGACACACCTACTCCAACCATGTCACACCTATCCCAACAAGGCCACACCTCCAAATGGTGCCACTTCCTGGTCCAAGAATATACAAACCATCACAGTCTCAGGCACACCCTACCCTCCCCCCCCCCCCCAATAATTACAAAAGAGAGGCCAGACAGACACCAAGCAACCAGGGCACATGGCTGCGGTAACTAGTGATTGACACTCTTAATCTGACATGAGAGCTCAAAGGCACGGTATTGTCTCTGGGGATTCTGGCCAAAGATGGCCAACCTCGGTTCGGTCTTAAGGAGGACACATCAGACCAGCCTAAAAGAAAGGACACTGGACATGATAACTGTCCATCACCTGGAAGCCAAAGCAGAGAGCACGAAACTATCAGCTGGGAGGGGAGAGTCACAGGCAGATGTCCTGGGGGAGATTCTGAATAGGGAAGAGAGTTAACAGACAGCTTGGTGAGATCTGAACAGGAGTGAGCTGTGTGGCTCAGGGGACAGTTGTATGTCCTGCTTCCTGCCCCCCTTTGTGCTGAGAGCCTTGGGGGCACACCATTCTGGGAGAAGCTGAGTCTGGAACCAGCCACCATAGCGTTTCTATGGCTCTGTAAAGTTTGCTCAAAAGCAACACCCTACAATACCCTGCATCCTGGCCAGGCCTGCCTGGGCTTGAATTCTTTTTTTTTTTTTTTTTGGTTTTTCAAGACAGGGTTTCTCTGTGTAGCCCTGGCTGTCCTGGAACTCACTTTGTAGACCAGGCTGGCCTTGAACTCAGAAATCCACCTGCCTCTGCCTCCCAAGTGCTGGGATTAAAGGCGTGCGCCACCACTGCCCAGCCTGGGCTTGAATTCTTGCCCTGCCTTTTTTTTTTTCTTGTCACTTGCTGGATAAGGCAGGGCTGATGTCAGAGCTCCGGACACAGCCCAAGGCCATAGGGCTGCATGCTGCGGAACACAGGGAGCGGCCAGGCGGCATGGTGAGTTTTTTACAATTTCCTTTTGAAAAGTGCAGGGAGAACTGCAGGCCAATCTGCAGCAGCACAGAAGGGTTCAATCCTTGCTTTTGATTTTCAAACAAAATACTGAGAGACTGGTAGATCACACAAGAGGAAAAGGATGCGGGGGGCGGGGTGCGGGGGGGCGGCTTCTGAGGCAAGAGGCAGAACTCAGCCAGTAGCAACACAGGCTGCTGCTGCCCCTTCGGCAAGGGGACTTCTGAGCTGAGCGGGAACCCAGCTCTGCTCCGTGCACGCGTTGGCTCCCCCACTGTTGAGCATCCCGCCCACCGACCCAGCATGCTTTGCTTCTCCTGCTCCTCCACCTGCCTTGGCTTGCTGCCACACACTTGGGGAACCTCTCCTCTACCACACAGTCTCCAAACCGCGGGCTTGAGCCCTTCCGGTGTGAGCCTTCTATGCTTCTGCTATAACCCTGATCTGACCTCTGACCGGGATGCTGTCTCCTTCCGATGCTGCTCTCGGTGGTGGGCAGAGACAGGGGGAAGAAATGATGAGTTGGATTTCTCAGGGCTGTTCTGTGTGTTACCTGTGTAGCACATGTCGCATGTAACACACGCCTCTCTCTTCTGAGGCACCATTAGGGCTCTGATTCATAAGTGAACTGAGGCTCAATATGTGAGTGTGCAAGTGTGTGTGAGAGTGCGCAAGTGCGTGCGCGCGAGTGTGTGAAAGTGTGTGCGTGTGAGTGTGCAAGTGTGTGTGTGACCCATGTGTGAAACACATGAGAACAAGGCTGTGGGCTTATGTGTGCAGGCATGTCTACAAAGGCTAGTGAGACAGAACACTTGTGTGTTAAGGTATATTGGGACTTTCACGGTGACACTGGGAGGGAGGGTCCATGATAAGCTGTGGCCAGACAAAAGCCCACAGGCACAGAGCTCTAGGCATTCTTCTCCACCCACGCACCTGCTTGCATGGTCTGAGCAACGTTCATTCCTTCAATCCAAAGTACCGAACGGCGTCTTTAACATCTTTCGGACAGTAGCGGCACCTCCTTGCTTTCTCTCTCCGGTGGCCTTCCCGGCAGCTCTTAAACAGCTCTGAGTTTGCTTTCTCATCAAAAGTGCCTCAAGGGCACATGCACTTATGCCCCTACCCAGGAAGACTTGGGGACACGGTGCATGTTCAACAAACACTGGACACTGCCAAGGTCCTACCTGTCTGCTCACCGTGAGCCAGCGTTTCTTATTTTTTCGGGCCCTTCAAGGAGTGCTATGCCTTCATGGAAGAGGAAAATGGCTGCCCACAGAGACCATCCTGGGTCCTTCTTCCGTGTGTGTTGCCTTGGTTATGTGCAAAGATCAAACTTGCCCATCGAAGATGTCAGTACCTCCTAGGAAAAGCCAGGGGTGTGGGCCCCCGAGAGCATCGGCCCACCACTGGCTTGAGTGAATGAGGTACAGCAGTAGCTTTGCCTGCTCAGGGTGTGAGGGAATGGGCGCAGCCTATGTCTCCAGCGCTCTCTTTGACTCTCACCAGCCAGGAGAACCCTACACTTGGGCTCACTTCTAAAACAGCCCCTTCATATGCTCGTTCAGTGTGGTGGTTTGAATGAAAATGGCTCTCACTGGCTCATAGGGAATGGTACTGCTAGAAGGTGTGGCCTTGTTGGAGTGGGTGTGGCCTTGTTCAGGAGGTGTGGCCTTGTTAGAGTGGGTGTGGCCTTGTTGGGGGGAAGTGTGTCACTCAGGGTGGGCCCTGAGGTCTTAAATGTTCAAGCCAGTCCCAGTCTCTCTCTTTTCCTGCTGCCTGATGAGATGTAGAACTCTCAGCTCCTCCCCCCCCACCCCANACCATACTTCCTGCCATGATGATAATGGACAAAACCTCTGAACTGTAAGCCAGCCCCAGTTAAATGCTTTCCTTTATATCAGTAGCCACGGTTATAGAAGCCCTAACTAAACCCCTCAGCATCTGGTTGTTAAAACATCCCCCTTCCCTTCACTACTGTGTGACCCTCCTTTTCTACTGGCTGCTTATCCTGCAAAAGGGAGGGTGACCCTGAATATGTTCCCTCCCAGGTCAGAGAGGATGCTCAGTGTGTGCTCATAAAGCTCTGAGTCAGAGCAGGTGCCTCAGATAGCAGGAGGGATGAAATAGGTTAGCCAGAGGAGAAACAGACCCTGACAGAGTGGTACGGAGCCCACTAGTGGCTCAGTGTGGTGGGTGCTAGCCACCTTCACAGACATCCAAGCTCTTCTGCCAGGCTCCAAGTCAGGCAGAATTGTGGCTCCGCCCTCATAGAGGTAAGGAAACCTCCTGTGACTGGGGAGAGGAGGCCCAGCGGTAGGTATTTTGGGGTGGCTAGCCTGAAGGGGTGACATGGGGCTGAGCAGAATGGGGTGGAGTGGGATGTGTGTTCCATCACTCAAAGGCTATTCTCTGGGAGCTGAATAAACAAAAGACTGGTTACCAGGGTGATGAAGGGGATTCTGGGTCAGTGTCAGGCAAAAGAGTTGAACCTGGCTCCTGGGGCTGGAACAGTCAGTCATCTATGGAGGGACAAGAGATCCAGACCACAAGGTGTGGGAACAGCAGAGCTGAGGGTGAACCTGGTTTTGCAGTGTGGTAGGGGTAGCACCTGGGCCAGGTGGCATGAACTAAGAGGTCCTGGAGCCCAGGATATGATGGCCTTTTCTTTCTCCCTCCCTCCCAGCTTCCTTCCTTCCTTCCTTCCTTCCTTCCTTCCTTCCTTCCTTCCTTCCTTCCTTCCTTCCTTCCTTCCTCCCTTGCTTTTCTTCTCCCTCCCCCCTTTTGAAACAGTCTTATTCTGTAGCCCAGGCTGACCTTGAACTCATGGCCATCCTCTTGCCTCAGCTTCCAAGTGCTAGAATTACAAGGTAGACCCACCATGCCTGGCTTAACCTCACATCTTGAGGGTCTGGGCCCAGGCCACGAGAACGGGAATCAGTAGTCATCTTGGCTGGCTGTGAATACAGAGCTTGGGACCCGACAAGCTCCATGGCTAGAGAAGCTTTGAGCTCCCTGGATGTCCACATTGCTGTCTCTCTTCCAGGGTCCTTGCAGTAGTTGTAACTTTAAGTAAGGAGCAATGAAGTCCAGAGCTTGCTGCTTGGAGGGCCAGGTCTGCATCCCCTTGCTGCCCAGCATCCTTTGACAGAGTCAAAATTGGTCCATTCCTCAACCCACCCCAAGTCTGACACTGCTGAGGTCAGAGGCTGGACGCCACAGCACAGGAAGTATCTCAGGGTCACCCTCTTGCTGGAGTTAATGGAGATTACTTGATCCTGGGGATCTGCTTGTCACTCAGGGCCGAGTGGGAGGAGCCCCAGGAGGGGTGTGGCTGGCAGGGATGGGGAGATTGGACAGTCATTACAAGGGCTGTGGTGACCATACCACAGAGAGTACTGGGGGATCGCCCTGGAAGAACCTCTGAGGAGGAAGGAGGGTGCTAGCTCTTCTAGGACTAACAAGCTGAACTCATCATTATAGGTGAGGAGAAATGGGCGTGCTGCCTGCTAAGTCAGGACCACACAGGGAGAGCCTGCAGGCTGCACAGTGACCAGGAAACTGGCAGTGATGCCAAACGGGTGCTAGCTATGGGCTGCTGGCCTTGAATTCGTGGTAATCCTCCTGCCTCAGCCTTCAAGTGATGAGGGAAAATAAGGTTAATGGCTTGGGGTTTGGATCGTGAAGGGTCTGCGTGCCAGGGTTCTCAGGTGGAGGGGAGGTATCGAGGACCGGTGAGCTGGGGGAACCCCAGTTCCCGTGAGCTGGGACCCCAGTTCCCGTGAGCTGGGGGGACCCCAGTTCCAGACTTCAGGGGCCTCAGGTCTTAGGTGAGGGTGCTGGAAATGAGGAACTGTGGAGGCTGGAAGAGGTGACCAGCGGAAGGTACGCTGGGCCACCAGAGGGACAGACAGGATCAGGTTGTTTGTGTACCACAGCCCAGAGATGGCAAGATCCGGGGAGGGAAGAGTTACCTGCTGGCTGGCAGATGGCTTGTTTTAGGGGTGGCTTCAGGGACCAGAACTCATACATTCGAAGCTGCTTTTGAAGGGGCCTCTGACAGGGCTCCCGTCACCATCATGGGCGTCACTGTAGGCTTGCTGGGAGACCCCAAGAAATGAAGTCCTCACCTTTCCTGAGAGGCAGAAAGCTGTGAGCAGCTGGCAAGTCCCACCTCACAGAAACACTCTGATTTCTGGTAATGACCAGGCAGAGCTTCGGAGCAGAGTCTGCCGAAAGGTCATTTATCCAAGAGAAGAAAATTACTCCTTTTCCTGGGGGCTGTCATCTTTTGCTTTAATTAATATCAAGCGCGTACACTTCTAGCAGTGGCTTCATGTGCTTCTAGTGGACTTCCTGTGACATTTTTAGTAAAAAAAAAAAAAAAAAAAAAGTGAATTCCTGCAGACTAACATGAGTGTCTGGGTACCCATCAGCACCTTCTCTGATGCACAGGAGACCGAGGTGGGCAAATGCTGGCCAGGTGCAGAGCAGATTCGGAACAGGCTTGGGTGGAGACTTCCATGGCTTGTGTGCTGCCTTTCTCATTCATTCACTCATTCATTCATTTACTCACTCATTCATTCATTCACTCATTCAGTCATTCATCTATCTATTGGGAATATGACACAGAAGTCTGAGACCACCTACTAGATTTGTTTTCTTATTCTTGTGACCCAACTGAAGCAACCTAAGCAAAGATTCAATTTGGCTCCTGGTGGTAGAAGGACACCATGGCCACATGGGTAGATCATCATGGTGGCAGGAAGATCGTGGAAGAGGCTTTTCTTTCTTTCTTGATATACAGAAAACAGAGAGAGACAGGATTGGGCCAGGCGTGGGAGACCTGCAGACTTCCCCATCGGATCCATGGCTTCTGCACAGATTTAGCTCCTAAAATCCCAACCCCTCTCCTAAGTAGCACCTCAGGGGCCAGTGAGAAGGCTTAGCAAGTTAAAGCAATTGCTACAAACACCAGTGGCCTGAGTTCAGTCCCCAGAGCTGACATAAAGGTGGAAGGAGAAGCCGGGCGTGGTGGTGCATGCCTTTAATCCCAGCACTCGGGAGGCAGAGGCAGGCGGATTTCTGAGTTTGAGGCCAGCCTGGTCTACAAAGTGAGTTCCAGGATAGCCAGGGCCATACAGAGAAACCCTGTCTTGAAAAACCAAAAAAAAAAAAAAAAAAAAAAAAGGTGGAAGGAGAGAACCAGTTTCAGAGTCATCCTCTGCCCTCCACATATGCACTCTAATAAATAAACCAACCGACCAACAGGAGCAGCTGTGCCTGGAAGACTCGGCAATTTTTAATCCATGAGACTGGGAAGTTCATAATTATCTGATAAGGGAGTGAGGGTTCCTGTATCCTGAGACCTTTATCCAGAAAATGGGGTGAGATAAAGACTATTTTGCAAGGCAGTTTTCTGAGTTACAACAGATTGTTTTGTGGCATAGTCAACAGAAAGGAGAAACAGGAGCAGTCATGGGTAGGGTGGACCGTTGCCTGTGTGCCCGGTGCAGTGCGAAGCATGAGGAGGCCTGTCTCAAGTCCAGCTTTGTGGTCTGGGGTCTTCAAACCCAGCGAAGCTCTCCAGCTTGCATTTCCTGTCACTCCCACCACTTTCTTAGATCCCTGAGGCACACCTGCCATTTTATGTCTGTCCAAACCAGAGAGCTCTGGGAAACAGGAGGCAGTATTGGGACTGCTAACTCTCCAGAAGGAAACGGTTGGGCTAGGGTTCTGGACACGGCTGCTTCTAGATGCTGGGTATGACCCAGGTGTGGCTCCTCGAGTGTGACCCCTCAGGTGTGACTCCACAGGTGTGACACCTCAGTTGTGACCCCTCGGGTGTGACTCCTCAGGTGTGACTGTCTACGCTCCCACAGACCCTGGAGTTTGTTCCCTTTATTCTTCTCAGGTGGACGCTGGTGCCAGATTTTGACCAGTCACAGAGCAGACAGTTGCTGGAGGAGCAAAGGGATGTGTGCACTCTCAGGACCAAGGTGTCCCTGATGGGTCACTTAGCTCTGCTATGCTCAGTCTCCCCTTGTAAGGACCTTCTAAGGCATGATGTCACCGCGCCAGCACTTCACTGATGCAAATAAACCCACCCTGTGAAGAGGAGAACCCGTTTTCCCTGGATGCTTTCCAAAACTTGATGTTGGCACATTTAAATTTTTTGCCAATCTGATGGAAAGAAATGTCAAATTAATTTGCATTTCTTTTCTTTTCTACTAATAAATTAAGTATTTTTTAGTATGTGAGTTAACCCTTCAGGGTTCCCATTTAGATCCTTTTCTTATCTTCTTGTTGAAGAAGTTATAAACTGTGACTGTTAAGTCTCTCTTCATAATGTATGTTGTCTGGGTGTTTATTATGTCGTAAATGTCTATTACACAAACATGCATAAATGTATGTGTGTTCTGTAATTTTCTTCTGTATCTTTTACTGACTTCTCTTTTAACTTTCTTCTGACAATGGTTTTTTTTTTTAATTTATTTAGACAAGGTTATACTATGTAGCCCAGGGTAGCCTCAAACTCATGACCCTTTTGGCTTCCTTAACTTAGCCTTCTAAATGATGGGGTGACAGACAGATGTATGCCAACACATCTGGCACCATACAGACTTTTCCTTCTGGAGCTAAATTTACGAGGAGGAGGAAGAGGAGAAGAGATAATTTAATTGCTCAATAAACCCATTCCAAACTCTTCAAGGTCATGGACCTATTTGTCTAATATGTCTTCTATTCCTTCAGTTAAAAAAAAAAAACTTCTTTAATTTTTGTTAATGATGTGAAAGGAGAAATTTTACATTATTGTTTTCCAGGTAATAAACTTCCCAGTCCTTATTGAATAATCCCCGTCTCCTCCCTGCTTGGAAATGCCATCTCTATTCACCTACAAGATTCTAGTGTATGCATGTGTCTTTTTAGAAATCATCTGTTTTTGTCCTGAGATATATTTATCTATTCGTGTGCTAATATCACATTATATTTATTAAAATGACTTTATAATATGCTTTGACATCTTGTCGGGCAAATTTTCCCTTTGGTTTTTTTCTTTTGCCAAGCTGTCTTGGCCAGCCTTGAAAGTTTGCTCTTCCTTCTGGGTATTGCAGGAAGCTTGTCAGATCCTGTTAAATCTCCTTTGGGTTTCGTCTGGGCCCATGTGGAATTTACAGACTCACTAGGGTTTAGAATGTTAACCTTAGCATGGTGACATGGCCCAGGAAATGCTTAGCTGACTCACTACATGGCTCTCTGAAGAAGATAGAATACATGCCTTCTTGGTGACGCTGCCTCTGATGCTGGCACCAATTGAGTTGTTCTTCCTCTTCCTCCTCCTCCTCCTCCTCCTCCTCCTCCTCCTCCTCTTCTTCTTCCTCTTCTTCTTCTTCTTCTTCTTCTTCTTCTTCTTCTTCTTCTTCTTCTTCTTCTTCTTCTTCTTCTTCTTCTTCTTCTTCTTCTTCTTCTTCTCACAGATTCCCATCGGCATTGGACAGAATGGTCCCTCATGGTGGGGATAAGCAATCAGTAGGGAGAATCGCACAGAAAACAAAGCCAGGAAGTGCCTTTTGCTTCTTGGGCCAGGGACTGAAGGCTTTGTGACATCAGGTCATCAGGTCAGTGAAATCGGGGGTGAGGGACATAGGGGTGATGGAGGAAGACGAGGAAGATGGTGGGGGGGGGTCAGTGCATGTTGACACCTGTAGTCTGGGCACTCTGCTCCCAGCTCAGCCTCTGACAATACTGCCAGACAGTAACTTCAGTTTACAGATTTGGGAACTTGGGCTCAGCCAGCTCTTGTAGAGTTAGGGCTGAGACCTGGGCTTCCCTGAGTCGCACCCTGCCTTTTCCTCTCCACTGTAGGACAGTCCAGTATCACAGAGATTGTGTGTGTGTATGTGTGTGTGTGTTGGGGGGTGGGACTGTCTGTCTCAGTTTGCCTTCTGTTGCTATGACAAACGCTGAGCAAAAGCCACTTGGGGAGGAAAAAATTTGTTTCTGCATATACATCTCGACCATGCTCTGTCACCGAGGAAAGTCAGGACAGGAATTCAAAGCAGGAACCTGGAGGCAGGAGCTGAAGCAGAGGCCATGGAGGGGTGCTGCTTACTGGCTTGCTCCTCATGGCTTGCTCAGCCTCTTTTGTTATATAACGCAGGACCACCTGTCTGGGGGTGGCGCTGCTCACAGGGGGCTCTCTCCCGTCAGTCATCATTAATCAGGAAAATGCTTTGCAGATGTGCTTACATGTCAATCTGATGGAGGCCTTTTCTCAGCTGAGCTTGCCTCCCTCATCTGGCCCTAGCTTGTGTCAAGTTGATGAAAACTAAAAAGTACACTGTCTCTCTACCCTATTGGACCAATGTCACCAAGGTTAGACGGAGTACCACTCCTACCACCAGCCATCTCCCTGGCTTAGTTGGAATGGACTTTGGCCCTCTCTCTCAAAGTGGGCAAAGCCACCAAGCTGGCCACCCTTTCTCTGCGATTCTTCTGCAGCCTTGGCTGGTTTGGATGAATGAGAAACCTGCATTATTCAAGCCCATGGAATATTCAGGCTGCTGGGCAGAGGAACAGGCCTGTCAGCGCTGGCGAGCTGTTCCCTCCCAAAATGGCCCCATGGGCTGGGGAAGCCGCGGGCTCAGAAAGGCAGCCCGTGCCTCAGGCTGGGACAGATGTGGCATCCTGTCCTGACCCAGGAGGGGGCTCTACTGTCTCTACCCCCTGATGAATGTCTTCATTTACGGAATGCATTATTGAGTACAAGGCCTCTTTCCAGCCAGACTCTTGGACAAAATAGCCCAGCTGTGTCCCCACTGGTAAGGGCCCCAAGTGCCTGTGAATCTACTTCGAGCACACTGGGCCTGTAAAAGCTTTTTGTAGCTGTGGACAACTCCTTTAGGGACCTTGATTCCGGGAGGAAAATATGGGGTTTAGGACACCCTGATTTTAGCACTATTGTTATCCAGGTGACTGCAAACAGAACAGAACAGACCCCTCAGGCTGAGAGCCCTGGCCCTCAGTGGTTGAGAATGTCACCTGATTCCCTGCAAGATGTCAAGTACTAGATTCCACAATTCTGGAAAGAGGGGATGGGTTGACCTTGAAGCTTTGCCCTCCTGGTCCCTAGGGAATGGCTCTCGGGGGCCAGAGATGTGGTCTAGAATTCCAGGGTCATCAGCTCAAGGATCCAGATGGATAGTTCTGGAAGCAGTGAGGTGTTTTCTAGAGCTCAGCACTCCCAGTCTGGAAAGAGGACAAAATTTATACAGAAATCACTCTGCCCCTTTTGGGACACAGCCTGTGATGGTTCCTTTTCATTGACAGCTTGATCAGATTCGGAGTCACCATGGAAACACACCTCTGGGTTCGTCTGTGAGGACCAGGCAGGTCTGAGGAGAGGAGATTCACCTTGAATATTTGGAACCATGGCATTGGGTGGAGGAAAGTGGAGAAGGGGAAGTGGGCACCAATGTTCACCTCTCTCTGCTTCCTGGCTGCTGACACCACACACTCTGCCACGCGACCGTCTTCACCAGCGAGGGCTGTATCCACTGAAGCCTGCAGCCTAAGCGAGTCCTCCCCTCTTTAAGTTGCCCTTTGTCAGGCAGATTTTCACAGTGATGAGAACTCTCGGCGATGCAGAGACCACGTAGAAAAAGGTGGTCAATGGCCGTGTACCTGGTGGGAAGAGTGAAGCAGGGAGGGGCCTTGCTTTGTCCTTGAAGGCTCAGATTAAAAAAAAAAAAAAAAGGTGGGAGTGACTCTGAACCATGTGACCAGCTGGGGTGTTCTGCTCTCAGAGGCCGTCACTCTGCCTGCCTTTGTGACCTGGTTAGAGGGTGGAGATGGCCGTCCCCTCCCTGCCACCCCTGGAACTCAGGAGAGCACCTTGTGTTCAGGAAAGCCCCACTGCCCACGGTTCTCAGCTGTCTACTGGGGCTCTGGGTGGTTTGGGCATGGCAGCTGTGGATTGAGTTCAAGTCTGCCTGCGCATGACTTCCCTGTGGTCCTTCCTCTTCACTGATGGGAAAACTGAGGCCAAGGTACCCTCTTTGGTCCAGGCCATGGTTTTCACATGCCAGACCCACCCATTTGAATTTAGAGCTAGGCAGTCCTTTGCTGGAGGCCACCCTGTGCCCTACAGGACACTCAGGGGCATGTCTGACATCTCTTCAAGGTTTCTGCATCTTGCTATATGTCCCCTGGTGAAAGGGGACAAATGTTTTCTCCGTCTGTGAGCTACTAGTGTGGGATGATTTCCTGAGTCTTGTATTGGTTTCTGAGATGGGCCTCTGTGAGTCTAGTCTCTTTTCTCTACCACCTGTTAGGGTCCATAAAACGCCAACTGGACTTTCCTCATCACAGACAAGGAAACTCAGGCCTGGAACACTGACAGGGTGTACATATTGGTAGTCCCACTGTCAGTCAGGGGGAGAACTAGGATTCAAGTCTCTCCCAACTCCACCACACCGTGTCTGCCAGCTCCTGAACACTAGCATCAGTCAACAAATAACAGAATTTATCGAGCTACATCTGAAGACTGCCCTCTTCTAGACATTGGGAAAACAATGGTCAATAAGACACCTGGCCAGTGGGGAAGTCAGATGGATGGATAAAGCACCTTATACAGTCATGTGATGACCTGAGTCCAGCTCCCCAGAACCTGGGTAAAACTGGATACGGTGTGTCCGTATCCCCAGTGTTCCCACAGAAAGGTGGCAGAAGAAAGCAGGAGAGCTCTCAAAGTTTGTGTGTCAGGTAAGCTGGTATAGGAAACAGTGAATGGGCAAGAGACACAGCCTGAGTGAGATGAAAAATCAGGAGCCAACACCCAAACATGTATGTGACCTCCACACAGGAGCTGTACCGTGCAGGCTCCTCCTCCTGAGCCCATGCACAGGCATACACATACACTGTACACAATCTTACACCTAACACTGGAGGATCTCTGTTCTTCTGATGAAGCTGAGATTCCAGTAGTGGGAGAATGGTGTGTGTGTGTGCGTGTGTCAGTAATCAAACGTGCAAGTGGGGATCACAGTAGGAGGTAATGAGAAGATCCCGGGGCTGTTCCAGAGACCTCTCTTCAGCTGGGCTGGTGACTCAGCTCTCAGAACCAACACTTCTAATAAAATCAGTTTGTCTCTGTCCACCTTGTCACCTGAAATAAGTGCGGTCTACAGCAACACCAGCTCCTGGCCTCTCCTCCAGCTTCTGGGTG
>LR749697.1:1793100-1803100 GCA_902729485.2 Mus minutoides | reverse complement strand
GTGTGTGTGTGTGTGTGCATTCCACGGTGGTCAGAGCCCAGAGCCAATTTTTGGGAGTTGGTTCTCTCCTACCATGTGGGACCAAGGGATGTAATTCATGTTGTCAGGTTTGTTGTGGGCATGCGTCTTTACCCACTGAGCCATCTTGCCTGCTCTCCACTTAATTTTTTCGGTGCAAGGTTTCTCACTGAACTTGAAGCTCACAGATTCATCTAGAACAATAAGCCAGAAATGCTGAGAGATCCTCCTGTCTCTGCCTTCCCAGTGCTGGCATTACAGGTGTGCATGCCATGATACCTAGATCTTTTATGTGGGTCCTGGGACTTGAACTCAGGTCTGTGTATTTACAGGGCAAACTCTTTCCATTCCTACCTCTGAGAAGGTCTACAGCAGATGTATCTCTCCTATATTTGTGCTTCCTGAAACCCAACTGCGGTTTAGTCTCTGCTGTGACGTTGAAGTACCTTTCTTTACAGGGCATCTAGCATCGGACGGAGCCTTCAGGAGACGAGAAAGGATTACAGTCACCTGAGTAGGGCCTGTGATTGGACTGGAAGATTTATTTGGTTTATTTTGTTTGTTTTGTTTTGTTTTGTTGAGATGGGTTTCTCTGAGTAGCCTTGGCTGCCTTGCCTTGAACTCACAGAGATCTGCCTGCCTCTGCCTCTGCCTCTGCCTCTGCCTCTGCCTCTGCCTCTGCCTCTGCCTCTGCCTCTGCCTCTGCCTCTGCCTCTGCCTCTGCCTCTCAATTGCTGGGATTAAGGATGTACGCCTCCACTGCCCAGCAGATCTGAAGCTTTACAAGAAGAGGAAGAGAAGTCATTCTTGGCTACTCATACCAGTAATCCCAGCATTTGGGAGGCAGAGGCAGGAGGATTGCCACAAGTTCAAGATCAGCCTGGACTTCAGGTTCAAACAAAACAAGAAAAACAGGAGAAACCCAAAGAGACATATGATCATGCTACACTTCTCACCAGGATGCTCCCTGCGGCCTTCGCAAGCATCCCCCATCAGCAGTCCCCTAGGGTTGGACCACAACCATGAGTCAGAATGAACCTCTTTTCTTCCTACCTGGCCTATGTGGTAATAGCAACAGCAAATGTCCTAATATACCAGTGATCGCTGGCAGAATCCCTCAGTCCCCCGTGGCCCACGTCTCATCTTCTGTCGGAGGGCATACAAACTGGCGGTGCCACAGCCTGATGTCTGGGGACTGTAGACACAGGATCCTCTCATGGTCTGTAGGTCCCTCGAGACAGTGAGGACAGGAAATTTTGATGTGACATTAAGTTGAAGGGTCCTGAGTGCCCCAGCCTGGCAAGCCGAAAACCGAGTGACAGGGTTATGCTGCTGGCTCTGCCCACTGATGTTTGTGCTCTACCCCCCAGGCCTCAGGTTCGGCCCTGCCACAGAAGGCCACATACCTCCATGACTCCCTTTCACGGATGGAGACTACAACACAGGTGTGTCAAGCTTAGCCTCATGTCAGGCCACAAGAGGATGATAACCTTCGCATACAGATAGCTTAGGACTTCAGAAAGCCACAGATACCACTGACCGAGAACATTTAGCAGCTTTCATGTCTTTTTAACTGACCTGGAAAACCTGCTTCACAAGAAGGGGGGCTCTAGTTTGCCTACTGCGATGGTCAGGAGTTTTGTCAACTTGACATAACCTAGAGTTATCTGGGAAGAGGGACTCACAATAAGAAAAATGCTCCCACCAGATTGGCATGCAGACACATCTGTAGAGCATTTTCCTGATTCCTGATTGCTGTGGGAGGGACCAGTCCACTGTGGGCGGTGCCACCCCTGGACAGATGGCCCTGGGGTGTATAAGAAATCAGGTTGAGCAAGTCATGGGGACAAGCCAGTCAGCAGTGTTCTTCCATGGTCTCTGCCTCAGCTCCTGCCTCGACTTCCTGCCCTGACTTCCCTCCATGATGGACCTGAAGCATTAAGATGAAATTAACCCTTTCCTCTCCAAGTTGCTTTTGGTCCTAGTGTCTTATCACAGCATCAGAAAGCAAACTAGAACACCTTAGACCAGGCAGACTTCAACCACCTTTCCCTTCCTCCATCCTGCCCCCTACTGGTTTTTTTCGGGGTGGGGGTGGGGGGTGAAGGATGGGGGTGGGGGAGGGGAGATTTTATGTAGCTTAAGCTGATCTTGACCTTACTGTGAAGCAGAGTAAGGTCAAGAATTCCTGAGCTTCCTAACTTAGACCTCCAGGTGCTGGAGTACTGAAGCTACAGGTGTGGATCACCATGTTTGCCTCCTCTTCTCCCCTCCTCCCCTTCCTTTCCCTCCTTCTGGTCCTTTTCCTTTTCCTTCCTTCTAGGGTCTTGCTCTGTGACCTAGACTTCTGCCTCTAAAGAATTAAAGTTACAGACAGTACCTATGCTGTTGTTGTTGTTGTTATTGAACTTTTTGCTGGGCAGTGGAGCTGCATACTTTTAATCCCAGCACTTGGGAGGCAGAGGCAGGCAGATTTCTGAGTTCAAGGCTAGCCTGTTCTACAGAGTTCTGGTCAGCTGGGGCTACACAGAAAAACCCTGTCTCAAAACCAACCAACCAACCAAACAATAAAACCAAACAAAAACCAAAAACAACAAAACAAAACAACAGAAATAAAGCACCCCCCAAAAAAAACCCAAATTAAAAAAAAAAAAAGGTTTTTTGTTTTTGTTTTGTTTTTGTTTTTGTTTTTTTGGTGGGGTTTGTTCTAGTTTGCTTTTGATGCTGTGATAAGACACTAGGACCAAAAGCAGCTTGGAGAGGAAAGGGTTAATTCATCTTAAAGCTTCATATATTAGCCCTGTATCTCTATGGCTCTTCTCCTAAATTTATGATCTCTTCTTTATTATTGTTATACACACATATGTGTACACACACACATATGTGTACACACACACACACAGAGACTACTGAGATTATTTAGCTTTGCATATATGTTGTGTGTCCAAAGCTGACCACTTAGGATTGGACAACAGTCTCGGGAACTGAGCCATGGAGGAATGGATCCCTCTCTCAGCAGGCACTGACACCCTGTGGTTCCTCTTCATCAAGGCATGGAACCATTGAAATTCTACTTGTCCGCATTGACGTTATCAACCTCTGAAGTCACGATTCTAGGCTGGCTCAGGAGGCCGTGGTGCTCTGGGTTGGTGGGGTGTCTCTAATTCTTCACAGACAACTTCAGAGCATCACTGGACAGACAGCTCTATTTGGGAAAGGCTCCAGGAGGCAGAAGTCTGCAGAGCCATGGCTTGTCTTCTGCGTGGTGTATCAAGGTCACCTCCACTGGTCAGCAGCAGGGCCCCAAAGTTGGCTTCTAGAAGCTCTGTATCTAGGAAGTTCTGGGTTAGCGTTAGTCCGCGGGCAAGAGAAAGCTCATGCCACCAAGTCCACCCAGGGTACCACTGCCTCTCACTTTACTGGCTGTCTGTTTCCTTTGATGGACTAATGGTGACTGTCATTTCTTGGTGTGACCGTGTCTTTAGTAGGCTCTATGAACGTGAGGGCCTGCTCTGCCTGGGCTCTGTGCCTGAAGAGTCGAGGCCAGAGCCCAGCACCTCAGGGACCTGATGGGATACAAGAAATGAACACAGGATGGTTCTCCGGAGTCTGGGGTGTTTCTTGACTACTCTTCATTTCATGATGTTCCAATGATCACTATCACTTTATCCTCAACTCCCCAAGAGGTCAGGACGCCTGGTTTATAGTTAGAAAATCGGAGCTTGTCATCTGAAGCCATGCTATCAGCCACAGGCACTTATTTAAATGAAAGCTAATTTAAGTGAAATAAAATGTGGATCTTGGCTTTCCCCAGTCCTTCCCGTGTATTAGTTATAATCTCACGAGTTCTGTGGGCAGTGGTGGCAGGTAGCTTCTGTTTTGGCTCTCGTGGTGTGAGATGCTTTTGACCAGGTAGCCAGATGTGCCAGGGTGTGCTATAGGAAGTGTCACTGCATGGTCACATGGGCAGAGGAGAACCAGAGTCATATTTCTCTGACTCCGGGTCCAGGGTGCTTTCCTGGGTCTCCTGGATAGTTTCAGGTGCCCAAGGGAGGAGGGGAGCCTGAACTCCTCTTCTCTAGGCCAAGTTTGGCTGACAGTGGACTTTTTCTGGCTCTGGACATAGGCCTGTGTCTCAGCAAGTCAGTTCCACTCTGGTCACCATCCACAGACCCTCCATCCCTGGAGGCTCTGTGGATGCTGGCCTTGTGTCCTCTGTGGCAAGTTCACTTTTAGGGCTCCTCTTCCCCTGGGACTCGGCAGTCCGGATTTACCTGTTTGCCCACTCTGAAGGTTGCTGCGAGGAAGAACGTGTGGAAAAGCAAGGCGAGGAAGGAGGGTTTCTTCTGGCTTGCAGCTTGATGTGGCTGATAACACAGCCACCAGCAAGCAGGGAGACAGGGATCTCCCAGCGAGCTTGCTTTACTACATATGGATTTGGAGACAAGAGTCCACAGCTGGCCTGGAACTCTCTATGTAGACCAGGCTGACCTCGAACTCATAAGGATCTACCTGCTTCTGCCTCTTAAATTCTGGGATGAGAGGTGTGCTCCACCACACCCTGTAGGGCTTTCTTCTTATGCAGTTCAGGAGCCCAGCCCATCAAACGATAACTCCTGCCCTGAGGGGGGAAGTCCACCCTCAGGTAATCCCATCTAAAAAGTTTCCCACAGACCTGACAAGTTTTCCTTCTGGTTGATTCTAGAGCCTGCCAGGCTGACAGCAGTAGCCATGAGTATTCACCCTCCTGTTGCCTAGATGGGGGAGGAGGGCCAGACTCAGCTCTGCCCCCTCAAGATAGGGAGTTCTGGTTCTCTCACAGGAGCAGGGCGGACTGTCACTTCCACATACATAGTGGGTGTAGCAGACTTACAGCGAGGTTCAGCTGCTTCTGAAATAAACTGGAAAGCCATGGCTCTTGTCCATGTAATTCGTTTTATGGATGTTGCCGTAGGTTGAATGCCCGTGTCCCTCATATAGAGGCCTCTCTTCTCAGGTGATGATACGTGTGTGTGTGTGTGTGTGTGTGTGTGTGTGTGTGTGTGTGTGTGTGTGTAGTATCTGTGTATGTAAGGTGTATGTTTATATGTGGTGTGTATGCATGTGTGTATGTGTGTGCGTGCATACATGTGTGTGTCCCTGCGGTATGTGGTATGTGTGGGTATGTGCGGTGTATGTGCGGTATGCATATATGTATAATGTGCATGCATGTGTGTGTATATGTATGTGTGATGTGTGTACATGCATACATTTGTGTGTCTCTGTGTGTATGTAGTATGTGTGTGTGCATACATGTGTGTGTCTGTGTGTATGTGGTATATGCGGTGTGTATGTGATATGTGTGCATGCATACATGTGTGTCTCTGTGTGTATGTGTGATGTATGTGTGATGTATGTGTGCATACATGTGTGTGTCTCTGTGTGTATGTGGTGTGTGAGTATGTGGTATATGTACTTTTGGTAGGTGGCCCATCCTGAGAGCAGAGCCCTAATTTGTGGATTAACACTCTTGTGGAAGCTCTATGCAACTTTCTTTTTCTTAATATTAAATTTGCTTATTAATGCTATTTTATCTTATAGTATTAAAAAGTAAACCATGAAAAAAAAACAAAAAAGTAAACCATGAAATCAAAGAAATGCTAGAAAGATATAATTATAGGCTCTGTCTTAGTAAAGACAGATTTCTATCTATAGAGGTTAGGACGGCTGGGTGTCCCAGGATAGACCACAGAATGAAGGCAGAGCCTGTCCTCCCTGGGCTCTGACTTTACAAGTCTTGGGTCTTGGGATTCTAGCTTTGCCACGGAGTGAGGTAAGTGCCTGTTGGTGGCAGGCCATCTGGTCTAAAGTGTTTTGATTGAACCCTGAACATGAAAAGCCACCATGAGGCTCAGTGATGGCCTTTGTCCAAGTTCAGAGGAGTGTCCTGCTCCCGTCTCAGGACACCCTGTGAGTGATCTTACCCTCCTTGGAGCTGTGCTGAGCCTAACTAGATGAGAAAGGGTGTGGAAGTATGCTCCCTAGAGATATGGGAGGTTCCATCTGGCTGGGAGGCATCCACAGGTCAGCTGACACAGCATCCATTCCTCTATCTGTCTCAAGTGTCAAATTTTCTCTTCTGCGCTCCCCTCCCCCACCTTGGCCTCTTCATTTCTAGGTCACCTTTGGCTCCTTGCCATAGCTTCCTGTCTGTCTGCTCTCCGGGCCACTTCTCATGACTCCTTTCCAAAAGTCAGGATGTCCCTGCTGTAACCTACACAGGACCTCAGCTCCCTGGGCCAGCGGCGCTGACGCTGGGCAGGAGGAGCTCTAAGAACTCATGCTTAGGAATGATTTTAAGGCTGGACATGCCATGTGGGTTGATTAGGAGCGTATACCAGGACCACAGGAGGAAGACCACAAGTGTGAGTGTACTGACTACTTGCAGCTGAGCCTTTAGTCCTTGGGTGACCCTTGGGCTTCCGGAGTCTGACTTACTGCCTCCAAGGTCTTTCCCCTTGCTGTCCCTACCCCCCTCCACACACGTGATCATTTTCTTCACCTCTCTCCTCCATCTAACATCTTCTGTACGGAGCTCCGCCCACTCTGTACATCCACAGACACCCTGTCCTCCCTGTCTCAACTCCTGTCACCTGTCTCAGGCAATTTAGGGTGTGTGTCATCCTCTGCTCTCAGTGTGCTGACGTGTGTGCAGTGACATCGGCATCCTGCACTGTCAGAAGTGGCGTGGGTCAACACTGAGTGGGGCTGCTGTGGGTAGAAAGGAAGAACACAGCCGGTGCACAGCTGGACTGTGGAAATAACTGAAGGTGCCTTGGGGCGTTTCTCCTAGCCCTGCCTGCTGTCCTTCCTTGGCCGGCAACACTGTTTCTTTACCGAACCGAGCACTCCACTTTCCTCAATTGGCAACAAACAGGGCATGTGCAGCTTCTGAGGCTTTTGCGGGGCCACATGTGATAGACACTCCCCATGACTCCAGCACCAGAGGCTAGAGGCAGTGAGCCCTAGAGCAGGTGGCTCCAGGCCTGACTATGGAAAGGACTTTCTAGGTACGGAGGATAAGTCAGGGCTTCGGTTACAGGATGGCCGAGAATACCAGGCCACTTCTCACTTCCTCTACATGCAAATGCTGTACGGGGGTTTCTGTCCAGGGATGCTGGGGAGAGGGGAGGGTGTGTGGGGGGGTAGTGTGGATGGCAAGGACTGGTTTCAGTGAGTGAGTTCTGAGAGTCTTCTGGAAAATAGATAAGTACCAGAGGTGTCTTTCCATGCACCCCATGGTGACACTTCCACATGCAAAGATGCCACATTCACTTATAGTTACCCAGTTACTGACAACTGGCTAGGAGCTATGGAACACTAGGAGCCAGGCGTGATTCTCCATCCCTCACCCTGAGGAGACATTATTCTTAGTCCTGTTCCTGTACAGACCAGAGAAATGAAGCACAGAGAAGCTACCTTCCTTTCCCAAGTTCATGTGGGTGGCCCACTCCGGGTTCACACCAGGCCTCCCGGCCCTAACCCCAAAGACAGCACTGCACGCCTTTCAGAACGTCAGGAAGGCGGCTGTGTGAAGGAGGGATGAGCCTCTCCTTCATGTTTCTAGTGCCCCGGAGTTTTCTCTGCCTCCGTATGTTAAAAAGAAAGAAAACAATGTAACGACAACAACACAGAGAAACTTAGATCATTTTGGAAAAAAAATACAAAAAAAAGTCTGACTTATGTGAAATTTAATTTAATTTATTTTTATACCAGCAGCTGTCAGTTCAAAGAACAACAACAAAGTAACCATCTGCGCTTAATTTCATCAATCCACTGTCGATGGTCACGTGAGCAGGGCTTTTGGACTGAGGCAGAGCACGTGGCCGTGTCTCAGCCTACCTCCCCACCCCCCAGGTCCTCTGTCCAGCGGGAAGGAGAGCTGGTGGGCAGATTTAGGGGTGGGGAGACTTGGCACTGGGGAGGAAACCAGTACTGTTCAGATAGTAACCCCTGACCCTCTCCATTGTTTGGTCTCACCGTACCATGCCGGTGAGCATCTGAGCCCTGCTGAACAGGTGGGGTAGCCGAGTCTCAAAGGTTCCTTCATCTAAGCAGACAGAATCAGACCCTGGTTTGCTCACTTCCTAAATATACATTCTTATGGACCCTTCCAAGTGCCTCTGAGCTTTGAAAAAATGAAAAAGAAGAAGAAGAAAAAAGCCTGTGGGGTCAGAGGGTTCGAGTATACTAGGGACCTGAAAGGATCAAGGGAGACCCAGTTGAGGTTTGCAGTGGCGCACAGCTGCAATCCCAGCACTGGGAAAGTGTCAACGCATTGGGAATTCAAACCTATCTCTGTCTACACAGTGAACTTAGGATCAGCCTGCATAGGACCCTGTTTCAAACTCAGCAAAGCAACTGCAGAGAGAAGGAGGGCGGTGGAGAAAACCAGCTTAAGAGTGAGCTCAGCCTTCTAGCAACAGGGTGACTAACTGAGCTGCACACAGGTTACTGCTGACCTCCAAGTAGGAAGGGGCGGCCTTTGCTGCTTAAGGCTAGCACTTTTGGGGCTTCCTTTCCAAATGCATCTCTGTGGTAGATAGTTCTTGCGCCTGGTGGCTGCTGCTTTCCTTTCTAACATACATGCCTAGACCCGAGATTCTCTCACAGAGGGAACTTGACTACAGTGAACCACATCCCTCTTAAACGATGCTCAGGCTTTCCGGAGTTGTAAGGAGCTCTGGCCAAACCTGGAAAACCGTGTCCCAAAGAAAAGACCTCACCTTCAGGGCTAACCTCAGATCACTAGAGCTTAGCCACGCCTTACAGCACACTAAGACATGGACTCCAAAGGCACACACGAGGTCAGCTATGAGACTGGCCCGGAGTGAAGGTCTTAAACCACCTTCTACCCCTTCCCAAGGTGCAGCCTCTGACTTTGGCTGTCCTTCGTGGCCAGCATGTCACCGACCACAGTGGCCTACCCTCTCGGAAGTGCACTATGGTTCTGAAGTTCTCCAGGGGTTGCTGCCTTAGATTCGGGGAACAGACACTAGCTTTGAGAGGACCCAGTTCCACGGCAGTACTGGGGAGGGTGTGACTAGGGCAGAGCCTTCCTCACCTTTAGCAAAAGACAGCTCTTGGCACCCAGGAGTCTCTGGGGGGATGAGAAGCAGGAGCGAGCGAGTCAGAAATACAGATCAAGAGAGTTACATTTTTCGATTTGCCATATTAAAGAGAAGGGGGGGGGGGACGCTTGCCAATCGGCTTGTCAGCTTCTCATTAAATAACAGATGGCGGCTGAGTCATTGCTCCGCCAGCCGGGACGCTGCTGGTCTGCTGGCTCCCTTGCTGGGGCCCAGCCACTCAGGACGTGGGGGCCTGTGGGGGGCAGAGGAGGAGGAAGCCTTGCTTCTACCCCCTCCTCTCAGCATCCTCTTCTTCTCTCCAACATGCCAGCTCTGAAATCCTGAATAGCTCACCCACTCTGTTTATTGTACACTACAAAGGCCAGGCCTAATCAGGGAGTTTGAAACAGGCAAGAAACCAGGTCATGAGGTCGGGAGGTCAGTGTTATTGATGAGGGGATCCAAGAACTCAGGTGGACAAGACCAGGCTCAGTGCAGACCTGCGGTTAGGGCTTTTCCCCTCTAGGGACTCCTGAGAGAAGCCACTCTGGAAGACGACTGTGTGGTTTATTGTACCGTGAGACCTCTTTCTTCCTCTCTCTTCCTTCTTCACAACATCCCTTCCCACACACCCCTTGGCATCCATCTGTAGGCCCCCACCTGACAAGCCCAGGGAAACTGAGACCCTCCTTCTGAAGCTGAAGTTCGACAGCTGTGACTTTGTGGCCAGTAGGCGGTTGGTCTATTGTCTCTACATTGCTACTTTTGGGTCCCACCCGGTGCTGTGGTCATGTCCTGTGGACTCTGTACATTACATTCTGTCCCATGGAGCTTGTGACTGGCGGATGCTCACCCTAAGTTACAGCCTATGC
>LR749697.1:1776182-1793000 GCA_902729485.2 Mus minutoides | reverse complement strand
TGTGTGTGTGTGTGTGTGTGTGTGTGTGTGTGTGTGTTGAGCATGCACAGGCACAGATATAGTTGCACGCATGTCTAGAGCCCAGAGGACAACTTTGGATATTATTCTTTGTTTCTGTTGTTGTTGTTGTTTGTTTTTCAAGATAAGGTTTCTCTGGGTAGCCTTGGCTGTTCTGGAACTTGCTCTGTAGGTAGCCTTGAACTCACGGAGATTTACCTGCTTTGGTCTCCTGAGCGCGATTACAGGTGCGCATCATCACCGCCTGGCAGTGGATATTATCCTTTAGGAACACCATCCACCCTCTTTGAAACAGGGTCTCTCATGGGCTGCTTTGATGATCAATATTTACACTGGTTGGCCTGTGAGGCCCAGGAATCCTCCTGTCTCAGCTTCTCCAGGGCTGAGATTACAAGTACGTGTCCCTATGTGTCCCGACTGTGGGCATTTCCATGCAGATTTTCTGTATCATGCTGGGGACCTTGCTCAAGAGGGGGGTGTTTTATGCATTGGGACATCTCCCCAGCCTGAATGACATCCATTTTAAGGAGTAATAAGGACCATCTGAATTCTCAACCCACACTCTCCCGACTCCCTTCAGGTACGTCCCAGGCTCATTTTAGGCCGAAAGCTGAGACGTCTCATCTCTTCAGGACACGAGGCTCTGGGGCTCTAAAACACAAACCCTCTGGCCCTGGCCTCTGTCTGGTTGCAATAGAATACTGCACCATGATTCAGGCAGCCTCCTCACCAACTGTGGCATAGACTCCAGGGTCAGTCCAGACTAACTGAACCAAGGTGAGCTTTGAAGACCCACCTGGGCTCTAGCCTGCCAGACGTCTGTGCTTTATGGAAGTGATGGAGCTGATGGTTAATTTTAATGCTCATCTTTATGCAATCTGCAGTCTCTGGGAAGAGAGTGTCCTAAGGGACTGCCAGGACAGGGTGGCCTATGGGGGACCGTCTTGTTTACATCCATTGATGTCTAAAATTGGCTGGTACCATCCGTTCCCTTGGCTTGGGTTCCACATTCTATAAAAATAGTGGAAGTAAGCCAGGACCAGCATGCACTGTTCCTCTCTCTGCTCTTGACTGTGGCTGTGGTGTGACCAGCCGCTTCATGCTCCTGCCTTGACTTCCCTGCTATGTCCAGCAATGCCTGGAACTGTGAGCTGAAATAAGCCCTTTCTCCATAAGCTGCTTTTTGTCAGGGTGTTTTTATCCCAGCTGCAGAACTGAAACTGAGACAGAAACCATGACATCTGTCTGTCTATCTATCATCTATTATCTACCTATCATTCTATCTATCTATCTATCTATCTATCTATCTATCTATCTATCTATCTATCTATCCATCTATCTATCTATCATCTATCAATCTATTATCTATCTATCATCTATCTATCTATCTATCTATCTATCTATCTATCTATCTATCTATCTGAAATTTAGAAATTATTCACTGGGTCTGGAGAGATGGTTCAGCTATTAAGAGTGTGCACTGCTCTTACAAAACCTGTTTGATGCCCAGCACCCACACTGGGTTCCTCATAATTGCCTGTAACTCCAGCTCCAGGTGATTGGACAGCGTGTACTGGCCTTCAAGGGCACTGCACTCACATACATAAACAGGCACACACACACACACACACACACATACAAACACACACATACACATACATACACACACAGATACACACATACATACATATACACATATGCACACACATACACATACATACACACACATACATACACATATGTATATACGCACACACATGCACACACATTTCAAAATAAAAAATCTTAATTAAAAATGTATCATAGTTGTGCATATGTATGATATGGGGGCCAGACACATGCCACAGTCTGTGTGCGGTGGTCAGAGGACAATTCTATGGAGTCAGATCTCTCCGTTCACCTTTGTACAGGTCCTGGAGATTGAACTCAGGCCCTCAGGCTTGGGTAGCAAGCGCCTTTACTTGCTGAGCCATTTCACTGGGCAGGCACCATGGCCTTTGAAATATCAACTCTTCAGTCAATGCTTGAGTTAGTTCTCTTGTATAATACAGCCTGGGGGTCTGGTCTGCTCCTCATCTCTTCCCAGGCCTTGCTACCTGATCTCAGGAAAGTGAGTCCACAAGGAGGCCTGCAGATCTGACCAGAGGGTCTTGGCCCAGGTCATAAGCTCCCAGAGAGGGAATGGCGAGTGTCTGGGTCACCAGCCTCCCTCCTGAGAATGGATGCAGGGACCTGGGGATGCAGCTGTTACTGCTTTTTCATGGCAATGCTCTCTCTGCTCCTGCCCTCCAAGGATGCGTGGTGAGCTGTGTCTGGCACTGCCTGTCCTCAGCTGAAATTGGGCAGTAAGTAGCCGTCAAGCCCTCCGGCCCCAGAGTTCCTGTCTGACCTGAAACTCCAGGCTGTCTGCCCCGACCTTTTCCACTCCTCTTGTCTGCAGGATGAATTACGAAATTCTTTGCATTTTTTTGTATGTGTGTGTGTGTGCAGAACATCTGGTCTGGTTGATCTAAACCCCTGATGAATGGGCGCCCAGGTCTCTTCCTGTCTACGCTCCCTGGCCCTGTATTTCCCACCTGTTTGAAATTAATATTCCTGGGTATAAATTGTGATGTGTCCTGTGGCTGTGCCATGACCCGGCTTTCCTCCAGACAGCCTGCCTCACTGTGCAAGCAGGCCAGCGGACTGGCGGATGAGTGTCCTGATGGCTTGGATGCTGGGTATGTCCTGGGATGTCAGCTGACCGCCCTCTGGTGTCCCAGCATCCTCCCGCCACCCTGATGTTTCCTAGACACCCTGAACTTACCACATTAGAAAAGTCACCCCCATTCTATGCCTGCTCCTCTGGGCTTTCTAAGATTCTCCCCTAATACCCACCTAAGTCAGCAGAGGGCTTGTGCCTCTCTACACCCTTGCCCTCCACCCCTAGCCCCTTAGCTGCCTGTGTTTACCCCCTGGAGTGATCTAGAATCTTCCCTCTTGTGTCTACCCCCACCCCCACTCCTGTTTGCCAAGCTGTTGAAAGGACTCTTTGATTCCCTTGTCTCTGAACGCCTCTCTCGGCCGGCCGTGCTGCAGATGGCCATCAGAGTCATCTTCCTGTGGCACAAATCTAATCATGCCTCCCTCTGACTGTCCTTTGTCCTAGGGATGGAACCTCTGCTTGGAGACTGCTTATGGAGACTGCCCAGCCAGGGGCAGTCCTCTCTCCTGCCTGCTTCCTGCTTGGCTCCCTACCATAGGGAAGCACTTTCCCTTCTCTGCTTTGGAATGCCCTGCCTGCCCTTGGGTTCCAGAGACTTCAGAGACCCCTCCCAGGCTGGAGCATGTCTTCCCTTAATAATGTCTGGTACAGCAGTCCTCCCATTACAGGTTATTTCAGATACCCAATGGCTGTCCAAAAACCTACGAATGGATATGGAAGAGATCCATATGGAATGGAAGAGATAAGCAATGTATGCTTCACATGTTCTAAGTATCAGTCACTGGACTCCACACGTATATACTTATATGTAGACACAATACACCATAGAACTCTTGACCGGATCTTTTCCAGCCTGCGGGGACACAAAGGATTCCTGGTTTTAATGTATCCACGCTGTATACCCCTACCCACCCAACAGTATCACTGCTGGAAGGCACAGGATGGCCGGGAGCAGATGGTCTTACTCTGGTGTATTTTTGGGTTGTCTGTGGCAGTCCGTGCTTATTTGTAAGGCCTATGTCATTCACATCAACTCAGCTCACGCAGGCCATCACCCAAGACCATCACATGTCACAGCAGGAGTGACAGTACACTTAACTACCTGGAGAGTGATACGCAGATACACACACACAAAGACACACACACACACACACACACACACACACACACACATACAGACATACACATATTCATACATACATATACACATACACACAGAGACACACACATATACACATATATACACAGACACATAGATATACATACATGGACACACAGACACACATACAGACACACACAGACACACATACAGACACACACAGCTAGCTGTACAGATTCCATCTTGATTTTAGCAACAGCTGGCATTACCCTAACCCAAGGGTCAGTAAACCACACCCAGCCCATGCCTGCTTTTATAGATCAAGTTTTACTGGAATGAACACATGTCTCTGCGTCCACATGTTGTCCATGGCTGCTGTCATACTGCAATGGCAGAGCTGAGTAGCTGTGACAGAGACTTGTGACCCACAAAGCTGAGGATATGTACCTGATAGGAAATGCTTATCAGACAGAACACAGCTTCCGGTAGTAGCTATGGCGGGGGCTCTGCTCGTAGGTACCGTGAACGCATAGCTGCAAGGCTGTCTTCCTCATTTGCATAGAACCCTGGGTCAAAAGAGAATGGTTTCCAGACGCTCTGCAGGCTGTTATGTTGCCTGGTGATCAGCTGCTGGATAACATAGGTGTCTGGGTAAATGGTCATTGCCAGTTTGATTAGATTAAGAAGCACCTTGATAGAGCTGGCATTAATGAGGCACACCCTTGGGTGTATCTTTGAGGGCATTTGGTGAAATGATTAACTGAGTGAGGAGGTCAGGTCCTGAATGTGGCCGGCCCCGTTCCCTGGGCTGGCCTCCTGGACTGAATAAAAAAAGGAAAAGAAGAAATCAGCTGCGTGGCTGCATCCCCATCTCTCTGCTCACCGTTCTGCCGAGGTGTGAGCAAGCGGCTACAACGTTCCCACAGCTACAGAGGCACCCTGGTCGCACGGAGCGTCCCATGGGTGAGGTAACCATGGTGGACCCCACTGAAAGCCACATGACCACCGAATGTCACGAGACCCCGAAACAATCTTAGGGTGTTCTACAGAGTCTTGTCCCCTCTTGCACCTCAGAGAACAGTGCTCAGGGTGAAGGTGATTGCGCTGGGCAAACGGGGGGGGGTGTGTGTGTGTGTAAAAATGGACAGATGGCTTTGGACAACGTGTCTTTCCTCCCACCTAGAATGCTTTACAGTTCAGGACAGCTGAGCTGTATAAACAAAGGCACTAAAGCCAAGTGAGCCAGGCAGGGGCCTGCGTGGAGACGAACTGTCATTAGATCAGATCACACACACACACACACACACACACACACACACACACACACTCAGGAATGCGGGGCTCCACCTACCATCCTCTTAGGACTTTAAAGCCCGAGTGACATCACATCTGGCTCATAGTGATGATGACAATGTCTAAGCTGCAAGAAGCATCCTTCAGTAGCCCACCTTTCCCTTGGTAGGGTGAGGAACTGAGGCCACAGAGAAATGGTACAGCCAAGAGTCTGTCTCTCAATTCTCCATGCAGTTACCTAAACACAACGCAATGGATTGCCCATGTGGGCCCAGGGGTCAGGGCCTGGCACTTGGCAGAGTGCTGCGTTTGGAAGCCTAAGGTCATGCCGAGGGAAGCCAAAGCCACCACGCACACCTTCAGTTTGCTGATGAGGAATCACAGGCTCAGAGGGTAGACACTTGGAGGCTGGGACCCAGCTTAGACACACCATAACACATGTTACATACATAACACATGTTACATGCTGCCCTTTGTCTCTGTCCCACTGCCTTCTCCATGTCCCCATCAGGTTTGTCAGACTGGGACATTCTTGAAGAGCAGCCCCCCCCCCCCCGAGACCTGCCAGCCTACAAGTGGATCTCAGAGATAGACTCTTCGGACACTAGACTCACCCAGTGTCCAGTCAGCCATTGTTGAATCCTTTTCATGCCCAGCTCCATTACTGGTCTCCAGAGTAGACATGGAGGACTTGAGAATGCTCTGCCTGGCACTTTTCTTCAGACAAATGGGGTCACCTTGAATCATGCCAGGTAATCACGCCAGACTCAGTCATGAGAGTTTATCTCATCCCTGTGCTAGGGAAATGGTTGGTCCTGTCTGTGCTCCTGCAACTGCTCTTGGGCTGAACGGAAGAGCTCCAGACTTAGGCAGGCCTGGCATGATAGTTACTGGGACTCTCTTCATGAGTCCTGCCTCTTTGGAGATTGGGATGGTTTATATATGCTCAGCCCAGGGAGTGGCACTATTAGAAGGTGTGGCTCTATTGGAGTAGGTGTGGCCTTGTTGGAGTAGGTGTGTCACTGTGGGTGTGGGCTTTAAGACTCTCATCCTAGCTACCTGGAAGCCAGTATTCTGCTAGCAGCCTTCAGATGAAGATGGAGAACACTCAGCTCCTCCTGCACCATGCCTGCCTGGATGCTGCCATGTTCCCACTTTGATGGTAATGGGCTGAACCTCTGAACCTGTAAGCCAGCCTCAATTAAATGTTGTTCTTATAAGAGTTGCCTTGGTCACGGTATCTGTTCACAGCAGTAAAACCCTAACTAAGATAGGGGCAGATCTTCCTGGTTCAACCACAGTGGAATTCTGTCCCTGACCTTTCACTCAGAGTGGATCCATGCTTGGTTTGCCTTTTTTGAGGCTCTGTGGCCTCCCTGAGGCGCCGTGCACACATGGGGTGGCCAAGAGTCCTAGGCTCTGTACCTCAGGGCACTGTTTCTTTCTGTGTCTCACTCAGGAAGATCATGCCACAGGCATTCAGTAATTCCTGTTCCTCATGTTCGGCTCAGTTCCCCCAGTAGAAAGCAGTTCAGGCCACACAGACTGAGTCCAACATTCACACACACAACTGTTTCTGTCTTCACCACCCAGTCAAGATGAATACTTGACACAATTTTCTTCGAGTCTTGAAATCAGTCATGCTCAAAGCTCCTCTTCCCTGAAGGTCCCTGAGTAACTCACTCTTCCCTTCCTAAAGCTCTGGTCATGAGCAAAGAGCTTGGGGTGTGGACTTATTAAAGCCCTGGGTCTACATCTTCATCAGTGGGTCTCAGTCACGCTCCCCGAGGCTGGAGGCTGCATGTGTGGCAGCCGTTCTAGAAGGTTGGTCCTACAGCCCAATCACTGGTACTTACAAGGGCATCTTTTTAGGTTTCCTTTTTAAAACTTTAAAAAATTATTTTTAATTATGGGTATGCGTGTATTGGGGTATGTGAGTGCACGACTGCAGAGGCCTGGTCATTGGATTCCCTAGAGCTGGAATTACAGACGACGGTTGTGAGTCACTTGATGTGCGTGATGGGAATAGAACTCAGATCCTCCGGAAGAGCAGTACATGCTCTTAACCACGGAGACATCTCTCCAGCCATAGATTTTCCTATTTGGAAAAGAGTAACTGAATGAGGAAGTGTCCTCAGAAACTCAGGGGTCCCAGTCAAGACCTGCTCTTCTTCCTCATGTCCCCTCTCTGAAGCCCCCGGGAACATCTCTTGCCAGCTGAACTTATATGGAGCTATCATATATTTCCCTTGCAACCAATGAAGAACATGCAGAAATGTCCTGTGGCACTTCCAGGAAGTCCTCTATAAAAAGTAGGGACAGATGCCAGGCGTGGTGGCGCACACCTTTAATCCCAGCACTCGGGAGGCAGAGGCAGGCAGATTTCTGAGTTCGAGGCCAGCCTGGTCTACAAAGTGAGTTCCAGGACAGCCAGGGCTATAAAGAGAAACCCTGTCTTGAAAAACAAACAAACAAACAAACAAACAAACAAACAAAAAAGTAGGGATGGCTTCTTTTAACCTTTTCTCTCCCTTGCCACTTGGAGTGTGAATGTAATGGTTGGAATAGCAGCAGAGTCTTAAAGGCGCATGTGCCATACCCTAGTAATGGTGACTCAGCAAGGTAGAAAGAGCCCAGGTTCCTGATGGCCCCAAGTCCGTCATATTGAAGACCTGTATATAATACATCCCTACCAGTGTCATGTGCTAGAGCAAAACATTTCTTTCACATTTGAGGTGTGTTGCATTGGGAATTCAATCATGGGTGATTGTACTCTATCCTAGCTTATGCATCTTGCAAACTTATTGACTAAAGACTTTAAAAAACATATGTCTGCAATAGTGCACACATGCAATAGTGCACACATGCAATAGTGTGTGTGTGCTTGCATGCCTACCACTGAGAGTGTATAGAAGTCAGAGGTCAACAACCTCTGAGTTGTGGGAGTTTTTGTTTTGTTTTTTCTTTTGTTGTATAGGTTCTGGGGATTGAACTCCAGTCATAAGGCTTAACAGCAAGTGCCTATACCCACTGACCCAAGCGATTCTATTTCTAGAGAAGAAGGGCATTGCAGGCTTCATGGTTCCCTCCCCAGTGGCAGCTGGAGAACCTGTCTTCTCTGAGGCACATGCAGATCTGCTAATCCATCTGCTTTTCTGAGGAGAGAGAAGAGGTTAACATGGCAGTGACAGAGACTCAAAGCTGGATTCAAGGGGCTTTCCCAGAGTGACAGGGGTGTGGGGGTACTGAGAGGACACCAAGAGGAGACCCATGTGCACTTGAATGCATGGTACTCAGGAGCCTCTGTCTAGTACTACAAGCATGAGGATCTGACAGGGCGTGGCTTGCCTGGGGAACCAACTCTGAAGGTCTGCCCAGCTCCACATTGTGTCTTTTAGTGGAGGAAGAATCAGCCAAAACCACATAGCAAGATTCTCCCTACTCCAGAGTATCCAAGGTCATCATGTCCCCCTCCTCCCCCACCCCATCCTCATACAGCACACTCATTATGGACAGATTTCACATGCTGAGGTGAAATCTGGAAACTGTATTAGCCATGGGGGAAACATCTATTTAAAAAAGCCCTCCCCAAGAGCAGAGATGGAAAGGAGCAGCAGATGAATACAGTGTTAGGAGAGGACAGCACAGAAAGCAGAGACAGTGGGAGTTGGGGGGGGGGAGGGCTCAAGTCCTCTTGAGGTATGTATGTGCCTAGTAGAAATATGTATTGGGCCCTGGAGAGACCCCAGTGGTTAAGAACACTTGCTGCTCTACAGGAGACCCATGTTAGGTCCCTAGCACACACATCAGTAAGCTTATAACTACCTGTAACTCTAGATCCAGGGAGCATGGCGCCCTCTTCTGGCCTCTGTGAGTACTGCACTCACATGCACATACCCACAATCAGGTGCACAGAGACATACATAATTAAAAATAAATGAGTTTAAAGAAACCATATGGGGCAAGTTCAAATAAAAAAATTTTTTTGAATGTACTTTAACTAGATTTCAACCCAAGGAAGAAAAGAGTAATA
The DNA here is from genome assembly GCA_902729485.2 of Mus minutoides. Taxonomy (NCBI): domain Eukaryota; kingdom Metazoa; phylum Chordata; class Mammalia; order Rodentia; family Muridae; genus Mus; species Mus minutoides. The sequence goes on along the minus strand of LR749697.1, from coordinate 1,783,853 downwards.
TAGTAGTATGTTTTCTAAGGCAAAAACTATTAGATATATTTGGAGTGACAGGAATTCATGGTGAGCTTGACACGCTAAGTGAAAGGAAGTCAGTACAGCAGGATACCTTATCTTCAACTATCAGTGATGCTGGCCAGGAACACGGGTCCATTAGGCCTCAAAAATCCCACTGAATCACACACACACACACACACACACACTACAACTCACAGGTCACCTTTCCTTATTAACCACAAGTTACTAAATCACAAAACTCCCCTCGCTGACAGGACATGGGACACTGTAACTTTAATTTTTTTCAAATCTTATTTTTTTTAAAAAAAGATTTATTTATTTATCTATTTGACGTATGTAGTACACTTGCTGTCTTCAGACACACCAGAAGAGGGCATGGGATCCCCATTACAGATGGTTGTGAGCCACCATGTGGTTGCTGGGAACTGAACTCAGGAACTCTGGGAGAGCAGTCAGTACTCTTAAGTGCTGAGCCATCTCTCCAGCCCTCAAATCTTATTTTTAATGATGGTCCTTAAACACTTTAACCTTCCCTGAAGTCCACCACCCACCAGAGATAGTGGAAAAGAAAGGATACAGGGGGTGGGGGGAGTGGACCTGTTTAGAAAGGTTTTTTGGAGCAACTCTCATCTGTGTTTGTCTGGAAATTGGCAGTTCAGTTCACAGGTCAGCAGGCAGCAGCAGCTCAAACCACTTGCAAACACCTCACAGATCCACCAGCAGTCCAGTTCAGTAGCGTCAGGTTAGCAACACTGGTGACACGACCTAGCAGAGACAGCCAGGCCTCAGCCTCGGCTCGAGTCAGCAGGAGGGACCAGGAGGAGCACCAGGAGAAGTTCTTCACTGTGCCTCTCTCAGGAAAGCAAAGATCAGCACAGACGTGAGACCCACAAGCCTTGCACAGCTAGCTGTACCAGCAAGCCAAGCTCTGTCTCCATCACTCCGTGGAGTCCTATCTATACTCTCCAAACATCACGTGTCTTCCACAGGAGTCTTGTCTGTGCATCCAATCAGCCCAAGTCTGTGGTAGCGGCAACCAACTGCAGCGCACCACCACACGTGTGGCACGTGTTTCTCTATGGAGTGCCGACAAATGCAGCTCAACTACGCAATGTAAGGCGGACCCATACATGCATGTTGTTAGCAAAGACTCCTTCATCACGAGTCCTTCCACATGCTTGCTTTAGCAGAACATCTTCTCTCCCGTGTCTGCTTCAACAAAACGAGTCGGCCTTAGCTTTTCACACATGTGTCTACTTTAACAAAACGTTCCTTCACCTGTTTGCCCCAGCAAACTACCATCCAACCAACTTCCCAAAGAACCTTAAGTTTCTACTTCTGGACAGGATGCAATTTACTGGAAATTTGTAAAGTACAATACAAACACTAAGTATTGTAAGAAGGAAGCTCTTCTTCAAGGCAGTCATAGTATATTATACACTTTGTCAGAAAGGAACGTGAAGACATGCATCATTTAAGGGTTTGACTCAGTAATTTAGAAGAGGAGGAGAAGGTGCCCTAATAAAGTGATGGAGTCTAACCGGATATGATGGACTACAGCTGATTTGATTCAAACACTAAAGAAGCGTCAATAACCCCGCTCCAGTTAACTGGTCATTTGCTCTCATTTTCCTGAGGCTGGGTATCATATGCTGTGTGGTGGCTTTGAACTCCTGACCCTGTCTCCTCCTCCTCCTCCCAAGAATTGGGGCCATGTGCCTCCACCACCATGTCTGGCTTGTGACTCCAGTTGAATAAGTAAATAATAAATCCACATATATCAATAGTGCCACAAAAGGAATGGGATTGCTGAGAGCTTGTTTGTGAAATTGTGCTGGTATTCTGAAAATCCAAATGAAAGGGGACAATTATACGAAGCTCCGAAGCTACCAAAAGTCACAATTTCTGTTCATGTTTGTTTTGCATTGTTTCTGGGTGTTAAGACTGATCTCACTGTGCTGTCCTGGCTGGCCTTGAACTCACAGAGGTCTGCCTGGCTCAGCCTCCAGAGTGCTGATCTGCCCTACCATGCCCAGCCCAGTATTTCCCGCTGATCTTTCTAGATTATCGTACAAAGTGCTGTGTTTCATCATGACATCTTTATACATGCGTGATATTATACTTTGCAAAGCACCAATACCCTTTGCGTAGGTATGATATCCACCGTTTTCCTCCCCCACCCACCTCCCCAACTTCCAACTGGTAAAAACCATTGACAAAATTATAGAAACATTAAATTTTTCATTAAAAAAATCCACTAACTTTCAAAAGGGCTAACGAGATGGTTCAGTGTGTAAAGGGGCTTGCCGCCAAAGCTGAAGACCTGAGTTTGAGCCCCAGAATCCACATTGTGGAAGGAGAGAATAGATTCCCAGAAGTTGACCTCTGACCTCTTCTGTACTACACCCACACAGGCGTAGACAGACAGACAGACAGACAGACAGACAGACAGACAGACAGACATGCATACATACAAAACAAATACATGTAAAACTTCCAAACTTGCTGGCCAGGGGACCATAATGTAAGTTATGTAGCACAGAAAAGGCGCGCACACACACCTTTCAGCTCTATGTAGTTATATAAATTATAACTCCGTCAAGACGTGGGAAAGACCTAGAGCAGGCTGTGGAGAAGCCTCACAGGGTAAGGAACTTGCCTCATGAGCATGTCTGCATGAGTGCAGATCTCAAACACTCATGGAAAAGCTGAGGTGTGTGTGTGTGTGTGTGTGTGTGTGTGTGTGTGTGTGTGTGTGTGTCTGCCTGCTGTGTGTTTGTGTTTGGTATGTGTGTGTCTGCCTACTGTGTGTGTGTCTGCTGTGTGTGAGTGTCTCTCTGTGTGTCTGCCTGCTGTGTGTGTGTGTGTGTGTGTGTGTGTGTGTGGTATATGTGTGGGAGAGAGAGACAGACAAAGAGACATAGAGAGACAGAGACAGAGACTGAGATAGAGAGTGCAGATCCCTGAGCTCTCCGGTCAGCTGCTTGCATACCCTCACACATGTACACACGATGTCAGATGCACAGATCCATCTGCCTTCACACATGTATGAGGTGAAAAGTGTCCTCTGCACTGGATTGGCTCCTTCCCCATGTATTGAATTCTAGGTCCTGTCCTCAGATCCACATGAAAAGAGTAGGTTGCTCCTCTCCTCCACTTTCTCCTGTCTTCTCTCCCACTGTCTCCTTCCCACTAATATTTAAATATCATGCTAATTTAGCTCTCCTTGGTCCCTATGTTGGCCATCCCGAGGCGCCATCTTTCTCCCCACCCTTTACAGCTGGAGCTGAGTTTTTACCCTTCTTCGTGCTCCACAAGCTGACCTGCTTCTTATCCAGCCCACTTGTCACTTCTGAGTCTCAACCCACACTAAGTGATGTCCCCTTCCCCGGGGATCAAAGCTCTGTCTGTCCTGTGAGCTTGCAGAACACGGGCTAGTGTGAGCGAGCATTCTGGGCAGCCTGACCTTTGCTAGCCCAGATGTTTCCGACCACAGACTCTGTGAAACAGGCCAGTGTGCTCTCCTGCCTGGGCTCTCAGTCAGGGAGCCTTACCTGGTGGGCAGCCTGCTCCTGCTGGTGACTTGGGGACTTGGGCTTTTTCCTTGCACTGTGTCTCCTTTTAAGGGGAACACTAATCCCTCCTGCCGGGTGACATTTTCCTATCCTACCAAGCATGGGTCCTTTACAAAGCACAGAGCCCTGTGACCTGCTCATTACCACCTCACCCAACGGAGGCACAGATGGTAACTCAGAGGTTTCCAGCGTCAGACATGCATCTCACAGAGCTGGAAACAGTCGAGGTGAGACCAGAACGTGGCTCTTCTAGAGCTGGGTCGTGCCATTTCCGATCACGGTCACACAGTTCCCATGGGGTCTTCTCTGCAGGTCTGCTCTAGTGCCTTTACGCACCTGGGGTAGGTGGCGTCTGCCAGCAGGTGCTTTCCTTAGATCGGAGGCTCTGAAAAAAATCTCTGTGTTTTCCACGTTTCTGAAACTCTCTTCCTTCCCCCTCTGGAGCGTTGCCAGCTTTGTATTCGGGGGTCCTGCCAAGAACCTTTCAAATGTTCCCCAAGAAAAGGCCAGACCTGCTCAGTGGGCTCTGTGGCTGGCCAGATCCCACCCTCTAACACGCTTCGTAGAAATAAAACACGGAGGTGACAAGCAGCTTGGAGAAGTTGAAATGTCAGCGCGACACCCTGAGTCTCCTGCGAGCATGGAACTCGCAGCTGGTAAAGGTTGCCCAGAAAGCAAACTGTTGGATGGGAGCGAGGGAGGTTCCTCGTCTGGGTGCTCTGAGCCAGGGGATCCAGGAGAAAGGGTTTCCATGCCAGGAGCCCACCTGACTCAAGCAAGCCTGCACCAAGTGCCAGGAGACTCGGTCTGCTTCTCCTCAGAGTTGCAGCCTGGCCAAGTCACTGGTAAGTCCTGGAAGCTCTGTCCTCACCTCTGAGGGACCTTCCTGCCTGGCTTCTGCCTGACTGTGGCAGAATTCTTTTGCTTCTGACTACCAGCTCTTCGAGTGTGAAGATGGCCTGTCTCGTCTCTTTACCCAAGGCCTGGTTAGGGGCTGGCACAGGGGTGGCTCCTTTACTACTTGTCCTCTGTGCAAATACCACTTCCAGGAGTCCTGCGTTCTGACTGAGGCCATGGCTGTGTGTCCATCCCTACTGCCTTCTGGAAACCATCTTAGTCTAGGCACAACACGGGTGGGTACCAGGGCCCAGTCAAAGCCCCCTTGTTCCCTAGGGTGTTAAAGAAGCTACACCATCTCCTCTTGGATTTGATTTTCTGAGTCTTCAGCCTTGGCCTGAAGGCTCTAAGACCATCCACCCCCAGTTTTTAGGGGTTCCAGACTTGGGCTATGCCAGTCCTGTAAAAAACACATCCATGAGCACTGTGTTCACTATGTGCATGTGCGAGTGTGCATGTGTGCATGTGTGTGTGTGTGTGTGTGTATGTGCATGTGTGTGTGCACTTGCGTGCACTTGCATGTGTGAGTGTGCATGTGTGTGTGTGTGCGCACGCGTGTGCTTACACATCTGTATGTTACTCATACAGGCTACCTGCAGATGTTGGCACCAAGAGTTGTCCTAGTGGGCAGGAGAAGGCTTCACCACCCTGACACCTTCTTGTCCAGTCTAGTGCATTTGAGGCACGATGGCTGTGTCTGACACCTGAAGAGGTAACTTCACCGTCAAGCACTGTGTGAGCTATGAGGCAGCCCACTGGCGTGGAAGGGGACACACCCTCTCTGTTCATCCTCTTGGTGACTGAAAAGTTTGTGGGCTATTCAGGTCAGATGAGAGGTATGTGCATCTGTCCTTCTCCAACCTCCATCAGTCTCTCCATGATGGAAAGGACTTGACACATCCTTCAAGCACTGGGGTAGCCTTGAGATAGGCTGTTTACAGGTTGCTCTCCGGAATACAAAACCAAGATATGAGGAATTTTCCCTGGAGTTCCTCATCCCCTTAAACTTCTCTTCCCGTGAAGAGGTAGAGAAATGAACACCCAGTGGCCGAGAATGACATACCCAGAGTCTGACGGGGACATAATTTAACCCCAGGTGTGACCAGCCACAGGGAGCAGGTGAGGCCAGGTGAGTACCTGGCAAACTGAGGCAGGAGACGGGGCTCCTCACAGGCAGGGGGAGCCGTGGGTGGGTTTCGATCTGAAGGGTTCTAGGTAGGGCTAGAAGGTGAGACCGTGAGAGAGGCTGGTGTGCCCGCTCCTCAGGGCTAGAGGAAAATCTTCCCAGCCTGTCAACTTCTCTATTACCTCTTGTGGAAGGGTGCCAACAGCCCCACTTTTCAGAAGAGGAAACTGAGGTGCAGAAAAAGGTGGGATATTTGTGTGAATTAGCATTCATTGTAATATTACATTGTGGATAAGAGGCTGGACTGGGGCCTGATGACTGGGGTTCTGGGCTCAGGTTTCACGCCACATCAGCCAGCTTTCTGCCCCACTGTGTCTCTGCCTATCAGTCAGGGTAAGGGTAGGCATGGAAGTCCAACGGACACTCAGTGTCCAGGCAGGCCTGCTGCTCTCAAGTCTATTTGACCCCAGAGTCCTCTTTCCTCCCGGGGACTTTGCTGGTGTCCATACTGTGAGCATGTTCCTTCCCAGTTTCTTACCCCAAATTACATGCATTTGCTAAGATGGCTGTGCCACCACGCCACATGCCAGGCCACATAGAGAGTAGACATTGTCATGGCTCTGGGGTCAGGAATCCCTGATGGAGCTGAGAGTCGGGTTGTTGTTTCTCTCAGGGGGGATCTGCTTGGGCCTCTGTCTAGTGCTGGGCTTCTGTCTGTCTTCCTCAGAGTGTGGCTTGTAGATGCCGCACGCCATTCCTACGCCATTGTCTGTACGTGGCATGCACCCTGTAGGCTGCTTGTGTCTCCATGTTGCCCTTTGAACATGTTGGAGGAAGCCTGCCCTAAGGAGACCCTACGACCTCATCATGACTCGTTTACCTTCGAGAATCCTGGCCTGGCTTGTTCTCTGCCTGGGAGTACCCAGAGGATGGTGTTGGGGGTGACACAGCCAGGCAGGTGTTTCTGAGAGACAGGGGTTGGGTCCCCAGCAGAGAAGGGGACATGAATGCATGCATGCTTGTGTCTATCCAGTTCTGTGCCCTCATGGCTGCTGGCCTGACCACAAAGGTCTCCACAGCCTCTTTGCTGCCTAAGTGAGTGCAGACCAGAAAGTACTGAGAAGACAATCGGAGCTCTGCTTGAGAAATGAAGCCACTTAAAGACTCAGGAAGGAATTTCCCTCCCACCTCCTGAGGCTCCATCTTTTAAATGTTGAAAGATCAAATTTCTGAAATCCACCTCCTCTGTCTTCTTGGACCAGCCCTTGATCAGCCTGGAGAACGAGGAGATACCAGCAACAAGTTGCAGCTTGTCGGAAGGCTTAACCAGGCAGCCTGGATTCCAGACACCGCCCGGGCCAGCTCTGTGTGTGCTCAGCCTCCTCTGGGTAGAGTCACCCCGAGATCCCCCTGTTCTTGTCTCAACAATGGAAGGGCGGTTCCTTTGAAATTGGTGTCTGGTTTCCTGGAGCCACTTGGCCAACAACTACAGGTGTTGTCATCACTGCCCTGAACAGGTAGAGTTCTGATATGTGAACATGGACAAAGATATCAGGCTTAGATGTTCTGTCACAGTGATCCCCGATTTGAAGTTTAGGGCTTGGTTTAACTTGACGGCTGTTGGAGAGTGTCTGAAGAATTTAAACTCTGTGTGTATGGAAAAGCGGTCACTTCAGCAGTGAGATGACATCGAACCCCACAGCAGGTGCCGAGAACTGACCCCACACGTTTGCTGTGGTCTGGCAAGGGTCCGTTTTTGTACAGTCCAGGCAATCAGACGGTTGCTTGTCTCCATCTTGGATTCATTTCCTTGCTTGCTGAAGATCCATCTGACCACCACTAAATCAGCATCCCTGAGCATCAGCGTCTGGGTGCTTCCTGTGGGGCAACGCCGTTCTCAGCTTCCTCCACAGGAAACCTTGGCTGCTGTTGAACAGACAGACAGAAGCTTCTTCTGGGCTCACTGGATGCTGGCTGGCCCTCCTGCTCTGGGCTCACTGGATGCTGGCTGGGCCTCCTGCTCTGGGCTCACTGGATGCTGGCTGGCCCTCCTGCTCT